>CM056843.1:13937223-13972223 GCA_029853015.1 Chelidonichthys spinosus | reverse complement strand
CTCATTCAGCAGGTGGACCGCAGGTTTACACAAGCCTGACGGGGCTGATGGGTAACCAGAGATCGGGATCTCACTATCTCCCGCTCTCTCTTCACATTCCTCTTTCTTCTCCCGATATGTTGTCACCGTGTCGGCTTTGATTCAGATTCAAATTGTCGATCGGCATCCTTGTTTTTGTGTTTTGCATCGAAGATCCAACAGAAGAGTCTAATTTTAGACTGCAGGAGCCTTTAAAAGTTCATTCCTCCTGTTTCTATACACTTAAATGATTCAACTACCGAAGTCCAGAGCCAACTTTTCCATCCTTTAAATTCCTCACATAATCCCCTCTAAGATATGCATAAAACCAGCCAACGATCCATCATATTTTTTAGGGAGAAGGTTGTGAAATATTGAACGTCTTCCTAAACCAGCGGGAGGGACGACGTCTGCATGAAAAGACATATTTCTCCAGCGTTGTCCAGTCCTTCCACTGCAGCCTGTTGTCTTCTGCTGCCTCATAGAGGAGATTAATGAGTGGTTCATTCCTCCACGCTGCCGTGTCGAGGCCCACGATCTGTTTTTGGGTCGACCCATCTAGTGTGGGTGGCACTTCTCACACCGCGACGAGGAAAGCTGTGAGAAAACAGGAGTGTGAGGGTGTGTGTGTGAACACTTCCGGTTCCTTCCTCTGGAACGAAACGTTTAGGGGATGATTTTCTGATGATCCTGAATGGAAAAATCCCATTTGCTTTATGTCTAAACCGTTGTGATGGTACATTCCATCCCTGCAGCCTCTGAAGCACGTCATGTTTCTGTGAAACGTGTAATTATCTCGGTTTACCTGTCAAGCATCAGCCTGACTTCTCTACACGAAGAAAAAAAAACACCACCCAGCTGATTTATTACCTTTTTTTTTTGGCTGCAGGTATTTATTGGCGCGGGCCTCGTTAACGATTTAAACATTTCTCAATTTTTGGTGATACGATGAAAGATAAAATCACGACATGAATCATTTTCACCTGATAAGAAGCAACATTGGTGTGTTTCGGACTCACATCCCTCCACCACCTCCTTCTCCCCCTTGCTGTTGCCCCAGATCTGTGATGACCTCTGACCCCCATTCACACAGATAGAAGCTCCCATGCAAACGTGCATAAACACCCCATTAGATGCACCATGCTGACCCCTAATCAAGACCACTCATCATTACTGGTTTCAACTCTAAGCTTCAAATATCCAGGATTTCACGTTAAAATAATCCTGCATTCAGCAACGGCTTTAAAAGTGACGGAAAAGTCTTGTTATATGTATAAATATGTATATATATATATATGTATAAATCCCTTTAAATGCTCCTTTTTCCGTCTAAGTGGACTTGCAGAACACCTAGTTCGTTTTCTGCATCTGATCTGGAGTCAGTGTTAAATTGGCAGACCTAAACCTGAAGGTCAGCCGGAGAATCAAGGAGGAGGGGGAGGCGGGACCTCGCAGCCCAGGAGCGAGTGCACCATCCTGGGTGTAGAGTTGTTGATCTCTGTGGTTCCTCCCTGGAAGTCTGTCTGATATCAGATGTTTGTTGGCAAGCTATCAGCTCCTTTTTATTTATTTGATGTGTTCTGATCGGATTCACCTGAGGGGTGTGTGTGTGTGTGTGTGTGTGTGTGTGTGTGTTTTCAGGTCAGGGGTTCATGTTTGTACAAGACGATGTTCTGGGAATTTTGATGCGATAGAGAGAAACATGTTGCACCGTTCGCATCGGTTCCACATCCATGTTTCAGATCACGTCTTCCTGGGTCACACACACACACACACACACACACACACACTCGGGTGAATCCAATCAGAACGCATCAAACATCTGATATCAGACAGAATTCCAGGGAGGAACCACAGAGATCAACTACTCTACACCCAGGATGGTGCAGTCGCTCCTGGGCTGCGAGGTCTCCCCCGCCCCCTCCTTGATCCACCAACACACACACACACACACACACACACACACACACACACCTTGTAAATCATTATTTTCCAGAGCTTTCTAACTGCAAACCTGCAGATTTTTTTTCTTCATTTTCTAAACGGATCTTAGGACCTGACTCGCGTGACATCACTCGAGGCATCCGACTTTGTGCAGCTCGCCCTGGAGAGAGAGAAAAAGACAACCTTATTTAATACGCTATAGTTTTTCTTCTTCTTCTTATTGAAACTGAATCCTAACCCGACTAATATTGGCAATTTTGTGAGACCCACAGGGAGACCCCGAAGCTACGTTTTTTCATTTCAGTTGTTATTGACTGACGTTCCTCTCTTCTTCTCCATCTTTTATCTCCATCCTGCAGTACTTTCTTCCTGAGCGCTCCGCCCGGATGGTATTCATCGTATCTGTTTATTCCCCGCTGCGTCGTGTTTGTGTTGCCTTTTGTTTTAAGTGGAGTGCTCGCCCTCTCTGACCTACAAACCAGGATTTAGCCGGTCCCCGGGGCCCCTTAAGCCCCTCACACGGAGCAAAGTGGTGTCTGGGGACCGTTCAAAACCTCAAAGGGGTGTGTGTGTGTGTGTGTGTGTGTGTGTGTGTGTGGCCTCTGGTCCAGTAAAAACCTGCAACAGGTTACAATCCATCTCACTTTGTTTTGTTTCCTCCTAAAGCTGGAAACCCATCCATCCTTTTGTGTGTGTGTGTGTGTGTGTGTGTGTGTGTGTGTGTGTGTGTGTGTGTGTGACCCCCTGTGGAGTGGACTGTGGTGGAGAAGATGAGCAGTGCATTGTGGTCTTTTTTACCGTATCTAGGGAGAGAATAGCATTACCATTCAAAAGGCCTGCTGTCGCGGTTTAACAGGGTGTTCTGCTCCTCTGATTCTCAGCCTTTACACACTATATATATATATATATATATATATATATATATATATATATATATATATAAATAAAAATATATATACTGTATATGTATATATATGAACGACGTCAACCCGTTTCTTGGATATGATGCATTTAAAAGTCATTTAAAAGGGAGTTTATAGTCAACGATGTATTTGAGATGTTTAGGAGAAGAGATATCCATGAACTTGTTGGAGACCACAGCTGCCCGCTGGGGTCAAAGGTCACCGCTTTACACATGCCCAGAAAGTGCTTGTATCAAAGGGTCAGCGTTGCCCGGGCGACTTCATCAGTGCAAGAGAACGACGACGACCGGACAGGAATAGAAACCAAAATAAAAAACTAAATAGAGCGACGGGAGAGTCGGGAATAGAAAGAGAGGAGAAGGACGGAGGAGACAAAAGGAGACATAAAGACACGGTCGTATATTTGTCAGTGTCTTTATCTGCAAAGGTCATGGACCGACACACACACACACACACACACACACACACACACACACACACACACACACACACACACACACACACACACACACACACACACACACACACACACACACACACACACACACACACACAGCTGACCTCAGAGTAACTTTTTTATTAGTCTTATATTTGTGTGCGTCACATCAACTCAATTTATTGACTTCTTTGCATCACTATGAAAACCTTAAATCACCATGGCGATGGCGATCACCCCTCCCCCTCCTCCCCCGCTGTCTGTCTATTCTACCTCCCTCTCCCCTCGTCTCTCGCCCGTCTGTGTGGAGGCTCATTAGGAGGCCGCTGGAGCAGACGCCTCCTCCTCCTCTCTCCTCCATCTCTCACCTCTCCTCTCTCCTCCTCTCTCCTCTCTCCTCCTCTCTCCTCCATCCTATCACCTCTCCTCTCTCCTCCTCTCTCCTCTCCTCTCTCCTCTCTCCTCCTCTCTCCTCCATCCCTCACCTCTCCTCCTCTCTCCTCCATCCCTCACCTCTCCTCTCTCCTCCATCCCTCCTCTCTCCTCCTCTCTCCTCCATCCCTCACCTCTCCTCTCTCCTCCATCCCTCATCCCTCCTCTCTCCTCCATCCCTCATCCCTCCTCTCTCCTCCATCCCTCATCCCTCCTCTCTCCTCCTCCTCTCCCTCCTCATCCCCCCTCACTCCCTCCTCTCTCCTCCATCCCTCACCTCTCCTCTCTCCTCCATCCCTCATCCCTCCTCTCTCCTCCATCCTCCTCCATCCCTCATCCTCTCCATCCTCTCCTCCTCTCTCCTCCATCCCTCATCCACTCTCTCTCCTCCTCCCTCCCTCCTCTCTCCTCCATCCCTCCTCCCTCATCCTCTCTCCTCTCTCCTCCTCTCTCCTCCATCCCTCATCCCTCCTCTCTCCTCCATCCCTCATCCCTCCTCTCTCCTCCTCTCTCCTCCATCCCTCATCCCTCCTCTCTCCTCCTCTCTCCTCCATCCCTCATCCCCTCTCTCCTCCTCTCTCCTCCATCCCTCATCCCTCCTCTCTCCTCCTCTCTCCTCCATCCCTCTCCCTCCTCTCTCCTCCATCCCTCATCCCTCCTCTCTCCTCCATCCCTCATCCCTCCTCTCTCCTCCTCTTCTCTCCTCCTCTCTCCTCCATCCCTCATCCCTCCTCTCTCCTCCTCCATCCTCCTCCTCATCCTCCTCCTCTCTTCCTCATCCCTCATCTCTCCTCCTCCTCTCTCTCCATCCCTCATCCCTCCTCTCTCCTCCATCCTCTCCCTCACTCTCTCCTCCTCTCCTCACCTCTCTCTCTCTCCTCCATCCCTCATCCCTCCCTCTCCTCCCTCTCCTCCTCTCTCCTCCTCTCTCCTCCATCCCTCACCTCTCCTCTCTCCTCCTCTCTCCTCCATCCCTCATCCCTCCTCTCTCCTCCTCTCTCCTCCATCCCTCATCCCTCTCTCTCCTCCTCTCTCCTCCATCCCTCATCCCTCCTCTCTCCTCCTCTCTCCTCCATCCCTCATCCCTCCTCTCTCCTCCTCTCTCCTCCATCCCTCATCCCTCCTCTCTCATCCTCTTCTCTCCTCCTCTCTCCTCCATCCCTCATCCCTCCTCTCTCCTCCTCTCTCCTCCTCTCTCATCTCTCCTCCTCCTCTCTCCTCATCCCTCATCTCTCCTCCTCCTCTCTCCTCCATCCCTCCTCTCTCCTCTCTCCTTCCACCTCTCTCCTCCTCCTCTCTCCTCCCAGCCCCCTGCAGGCCGTTCAGGTGTACTACGGCGTTACGACGACTTTCATCCAAAAACATTAACAATGTAATCGGCGTGTTTCTCTCAGCTACTAAAAGTAATCAACGTCACGTCAGCAGACGTCGCCGTCGGGGTGAGAGAGTGTAATTACAGAGGTAATTAGAGGGACTCAGTGTGTGTGTGTGTGTGTGTGTGTGTGTGTGTGTGAGCACTCTTCAGGCTTGACTAATTGACAGGTGCTGAGTTGACATTGAAAGCATCGCTGTGTGACTACAGAGGTCCTGATTACGGTGCATGTGAAGGTGTAAAGGCTTCCCCCACGGGTTAGCCCCGTTAGCACTGTTAGCTGCTAGCAGTCCTCGGTGCCAAACACCTCGTGCAGATATGTAGTTGGTTTGAACCTGCGTGCCGTTCCAGATGGTCTCGGTTGAGGTGCTGCCAGGTGGATTCAGATACTGTCAGGAGAGTTCTCAATCATGCAAAAATAAGTATGCAGGGATGATGTGGTTGTGGGATTAAAAACAAAAACAGTCAAGGCATTTGCGATGCCAGCTGACCCCAGGTCTGGCATGTGTGTGCGTGTCAGCCGTCATGCAACGCTGCTCTCCAGCGCAAGTAATCCTCCACATAACGGTTTTGACTTTGATAGGACGACGGGACAGGAAATGTAGCGCATGCATCCTGGATTCCCACTTCGTATAGGTCCGAGGCCAAAACAAACACCCAGGATGCACCTGCATGCAGACAGGATATGACCCGGCGTCCAGCCTTCATCTCCCCGCCGCGCGGTATGTCGGAAGAAAACAACAATATGGCGTTTCATTTGCAGTATTTACATCGTGGTCCTGGCAGGAATCCTGAGATCTCCTGATAAGTCAAATCAGACAACAGAGACTCCTTCACTGTCCCTTTGAATTCCTCAAATTCCCAGATTCTCCCCCCCCCCCTCCTATATGAGGTCTCTCCATTAAGCCCAGTGATCCTGACCCCCGTGCATCCGACAACACCACATTCCTGACCTCCGCGGTCTGATCCACTCTGCTGGAAACCCCTTCATTCCTCCCTCCGGAGGTCCCGCCTCTGGTTCAGGGTCAGGGAGTTAGATGAAGGGATGAAAGGTGAGGGAGGAGGGGGTGAAGACAGGGGAGGGTTGTGTTGTGACGGTGAAAGAACTAACATGGGATTGACTGTTGTTTCCAGCGGTTTCTTTCACTCCCGTCTTGAAATAAACGGTTAAAAACGAAGCCGGAATTACGACATAACGACGACGATTCATAAAAAGTCCGAAGTCGTGTTTTTTTTTAGGTCCGTCTGCGACGTGACGAGCAAGCCGCTTTTAAAACGCTGGTTTTCTGAACGGAGTTCTGATCCATCGTCTCGGAGAGAGGAAGGAAGGAAAGTTACTGTCTGGGGTTGTTTCAAAGGGAAAGTGGGACGGAAAAGCAGCTGTGAGATGGTCTCCTGCTGACACACACACACACACACTCACACACACACACACTCACACACACACACACACACTACACACACACACACACACACACACGGTGCTGAGGGACAACTATGTACGTCTCTTGTCCCGTCATGTAACTCTTTAGGAGACAGAAAAGACATGAGATAGAGGAATGTATGTCACACACACACACACACACACACACACACACACACACACACACTTGGCAGCCGGTGAGGTGATGAGTCCTGTACAGCGTTTGAGGGCATGAATGGCTGCTTCTCTGTACGTTTTTAATACGATAATAACCACGTTTAACGCTGCCAGCTTTACGTTTTAACCTTCAGCTTCTAAAGTCGTTTTATTTTCTAAACACTAAATATTTTATCGATGTTTTTTAATCGTCTGAAAGTTATGGATGTATTTCCTTGCGTGTTGTGAACTTGCGTGACCGTGCAGACATGCTAATGCTGCGCGGCGAGACACAATGATGGTTGATGAAGCGGCAGAAAGACGAATGTGTCTGCCCCCCCCCACACACACACACACACACATCACTCATCTTAAACACAGGACCAGGACCTGAGGGGGTCCGGCGTGGGGGGCTCACACCTGGTTTCAGAGCTGTCCTCCACTTCCTGTATCCCATCATCCATTTGTCTTCGTCTCCCCCCCCCCTCACCTTTGGCCTCCATCGGGGAACATCTGGAGATACACCTTGTTATTAAGTCTCCTCCATCTCTTTCATATTGACCATCGTCACATAATGAAGGATTTATTCAGACTTCATATGAAGGTCCTTGTAATAAGCATTAGTTAATAGATGCTTATTAACATTATTATGCGTTTATAAGACTATATATGTATTAATAGTCTCATTATAACATAGTTAATAGCAGATTTATAATAACTTGTTAAATAAAATTGTCTTATAATTGTTCATAATAACATTACAAACACATATACATATAATTTTTTTACAAAATTACAACAGTAATAATAAAAATCATAGTAATTAGTAGTAGTAAATACATATAAAATAATAAAAAAATAATAAGAGTTATTATAGAATAAAGAATAAAAGTTGTGATCGTGGTTCAGCCCCGGCGTTCGGAGGTAACTCCTCGTCCGAAGCGTATTTTAAAAACACGCCCGATGTGATGGCTACCTCCACGTGTTCTCGTTCCCACGCCGCTCGGCAGGTGCTTCGTGTGACCTCATCTCCATCCCAGACTCAACAACAGTCAGATATCATCAGACCTACGAGGGGCTTGTGTTCTGGTCTAATGCTGCGTTGACAGAATAATAATAATAATATAATATAATAACATTTCTATGGGCCGGTCTCTCCATCTCTACGGGAGGTCAACATGTAAACATGTCCGGGTTCTGGAAGAGTGATAGTAGATCTGGTATCGTGGCTACGCACCACATGAAGAGATTCCTGGTGTGAATACGGGTGCAGTATCTCCATCCAACACACATAAACAAGATACACTTGGAGATTTGACCGCCGCCGCCTGCTTATGTGGGATTCAGAAGAGATTTGAATTTGATCTCCTGGCTTTAGACTAGAGGAGCATGATTTACACGAACATTTAGACAGTTTGATTGGTTACAAATATGTGCTGATGTCAAAAAGGTGACCTCACCCCGAAAACGTCCTGGAAGCTGCAGCTCGGATTGTTGTTGGGTCACAACCCTTTTTTTTTTAAAATACCTCTCACGACGGGATGAAATACGTGACGGACGGAAGCAGATGGGATTTTCCCAAAAGGCGGTTTATAAACAGACCGTGAGTCCTGCCGTCCTGTCAAATACTCTCTGTGTGTGTGTGTGTCTGGTTGCCGGGGGCAAACTGTGTGGTTGCCAGGTTTGTCTGGTAACATCCTCCTTCTGGCCCCGTCTTACGTTCCAAATCGGACCGAGTCAGAGCGGCGGAGCGGGGTATTCCTGGAGGATGAGTTCATGAGAACGCAGTCATGACGGGCCAGAAATATACATTTAATCTCTATTTATCTCGATACGCTTAACTTATTTTGATTTGACTTGCATTCTTATCTCTATTCAGATACGAGTTTATTGTTTCATGTTTAAACCTCCTTATTTACTTCCGGGTCACAGAAACCAGGTTCATCGTGACCCTTCCTGGTTGACTCCACATGGACGGCCTGGTGTCTTCTGGGTATGTTTCATGAAGTAGCAGTTTTGCAACGGTTAGCATTAGATACTCCACGTATCTCACGTATAAAGAGCTCATTCTGTGCCATGCAGTGTTTCTAGACTAAATGCCGGCCCTCCTCACATGGATACCGCAGCCTGGGACCCGGCATGCGACGTATATATATGTATGTGGCCTCCTCTGGCTCCATGCGCTCATTAAGGAGTCCGTTCAATCACGCATGTGAAAGGCTTGCATTGCCGTGCACCTAGATACCAACACGGACGGTAAATCCCGGCCTGTCGGCAGTAAAATCCCTCCGGTGAAGCCCGATGATTCATCCAGTCGGCGTGGAGAGCGTTTTCTTTACCTGTACGAGACTGAAGGAGAAGTCTGGTTTGCTTCCGGTACTTAAACGCTTGAGCGCGCCATCAGAGGTTCACGTAAGTGCGTTCGTGGCATCACATTGCGTGCAAGCGCTGCACCGTCTTTGTCTGCCTGCACGAGTCCATGTTGTCAAACTCATTTTCGCTCCGACATGCCAGAGCCTCCCGCCCTTTTCCACATGGAAAGAAAAGAAAGAAAGAAGAAGAAGAAGAAAGTCCCACATCTCCGCTGTGATTCCGATGATTGTGACTGCAGGCGAGCCGTTGTCGTGGCATCCAGATTGATGTTTTCTTAAATAATACAAGTATGTCAACACGGCGTGGCCTGCAGCTAGCGGAGACATTTCCCCTCCCGTCTGGTCTGCTGCTGTTCCAGCATGCTGCAGCATTAGTGCACGGCCTTTCTTTGCCTTTCTTGCATCACTCGGATTAAAGGCGTCTGTTACACTCATTTCTGGATTTGTTTGGACGAGTCGGAGCGAGTTTTCTTCCTCCATCCTCACCTCAAAGTGCTGTTACAGAAGAATTTCATTTACAGATTTACACTTGCATGCATTTTGCCCCAAAATGACATGTATTTTATACCTTAAAGATGAAGAATTAGATGATGACATCACAGGAAGGACATGCAAAATTAGTTTTATTGTGAAATATTTGCTTCAAAATTAGAAGCTCAAAGAAGCTCCAACATAAGATGCACGAAGAAAAGATGTAGTCCTGCAAAGAAGAGTTTCCGTAAACTTAATTGTCACGAAGCAAGTATGATTTTTAAAGATGCTCCTTTTCAAAATAAGACACCAAAATAAGAGTTTAAAAAGTAAAGTAATGCACTGAAATAAAATAAAAATGGTTTTGCTGCAAAATAATAAATGTGAAGAGTTTCACTTCAAAATATGACACAATATGCACGAAACGTTTTTTCAAAATAAGAGCCTTCAGTGTCTGTGGCCCCGGTCGAACCCGCATCCCTCAACTAGCTTCATTCATCGAGCATAAACCCCGATGACAGATGTTCAGGCAACACAAAAATGCAGTGTTGGTTTAAGGCGGTATTGAATCCGTGACTCCCATCGCGATCGTCGCCGCCTGAAAGCGAATCCACAGGAAGGAGTTTTAAACGATGTCACCTCCAGTGCTTTATGTTCAACTTTCATCTGTATTTATATTATTTATCACCCTTTACTTATTACCTCCGCATGCCACGTGATGATCCACCTTTAATCTCTTCTCTCGCACTTCCTTTAGCCGCATGAATACAGGTTACCATAGTGACCCGCCTCAACCATTGTGTTTACATTATTACAGCTACATTCATCCATTAAAGACTACATTAACATGGTGCATTTTTTAAGTTAGACTTTATGAGTGGGAAAATGTGAATATTTCATTTAAATTAAATAGTTAAATATATTTAAATATGACTCAAAAAGCAAGAAAATATAAAATTGGGTAGTTTTGTTTCTTGAGCAAACCGATAAAAGGCTAATAATGTGTTTAGTGTGTTTATGTATTGCAATCATTTGATGTTTGGGGGTAAAATAACAAATGATATTATATATATCTAAAAGCAATTACAAATAAAATCTAAGGGATAACATCATAGACATGGTCTAATATGCTTAAAGACATAAAGAATGTTCCATAACACTGAAAATAATGACATCTAAACTATAAAAATAGATCAAACTAACACAACAAAGACAGATTAACAGTTAAATTTAAAGTACATTTGTATTTAAAACCCCACTTTTTGTAAATCAACATTCTTTTTTGCTGCCGTTTGTCACCCATGGGCCTCCATACTTTTTAAAATCTTCTATCTTACATGGATACGCTGCAGTATTTGATCATATATGATGATTTACAATTAATCCCCTCTCTTTTCAGGCTCGTCGCCGAGCCGAGGAGGTTTCTTTTCTCTCTCCTCACACTCCTTTCTGTCTCTCCCATTCACAGCTTCAGGCTGTATTTTACTGGTTCCCATCAAAGTCTAATGGTGTGTAGGTAACTCCGTTGTTCTGGCCTCTCCTCTCCCACATGCAGGAACACATGGCTGACTTGTGTGTTTAGGAGGAAGAGAAAGAGGAGGCACATCACAAAAGCCGGAGCGTCAGGGTGATATTTAAACCTCACCATGCTGCTTTAGGAGCTGCTGAAAAGCTGATTGACTGGAGGGGGGGGGATAGCTTAGCATCGCTGGGAGTTTTTTTCGGCCTGCAGGCTACTTATATGAACACATACTCGCTCCCTGGTTACTGTGTTTGTGTGTTGTGTCTTTCCCACACACACCTTCCTCATCCATCTCATCGAAAGGTGTGTTTTGTTGCAAAGAATACACACGAATTAGCATCCGGTGGCTAAAGCTAATTCTAAAAGATATATATTCACTCATTCCATCACACTTTCTCTTTCTTTGTTTACTTCAGATGTCAAGCCTTTTTAATAATTAACGTCTCCTAATCTATCTAACTTGTAATATTTAATATTTAAGTTGACTTAAAGGGACAGGCCACCTTAAAGTATTTAGATATCAACATCCCTCTCGTTAGAAATAATAAATACTTTGATTTAGTTCGTTTTTTTTTTTTTTAAATGTAATGAACCGTCATGTTTAGAAAACCAACCAAAGAAGAGCTTTAAAGAGCCCATAAAGCTCTGGAGGTCTCCGGTTTGGACTTTAGGAAACCCTTACCTTATATGGTCATTTCAGCGATCGCCACGACGACACGTCAGCCCCGAGAGAGGAGAGTCACTCAGAGCTGCAGGTTTGGCGTGTTTGATTAGTTTTATGGCGTTTTTAAGGACTCGTCGTTTACAATAGAACGTGAAAGGTGTCACATGGGCTAGTCTTCTCCATATAAGGGCATCAGGCTGTTTCAGGTCTGTTAATATTACAGCTCGCATCATATCAGGGGATTCACTGGAGCCTGCACGGGACGCTTTACTGGAGGGAAGCTCCGGTTTGTACAAAAAAAACACAGACGTTGAGGGAAGAGTGCTTAAAATCCAACATAACGTGTGTTCTAGTGTTTCTGATTAAACGAATCATATCTAAAGATGATATTTTATAAGAAGGATGTTGAAAACAAACAAACTAAGTGATAAAAATGGCGCAAAAAAAGGCCTGAAACTGAGGCTGACCTCTGACCTCCCTGCAGATCATAAAAACACACTTCCCCAATGAGGATCATATCATGATTCTGTTTTTGGCTGCTGTGATTCAGACTGTCTCCACCCGTCTGGTCCGCGGAGCAGGTTAAAACAAACACCCTGGATTATTTTAAGGCGAGTTCGTCACCGTAATGAGTGAGGTTAGTTAGTCAGGAGGGTCAAAGGGAAATTCATTGGGATTTTTCCCTCCGTTTGTGATCAGACGACGGGTTCTGCCTGTCTCCACGTCGCCCCCTGTGGTCAAAGAGGGGAACGGCTGCAGCTGGCAAGGATTCAGCGTTTCCTCTTTCTTTTGGAGATAAAAAAAGAAAAGTGATGAATCAGAGCTCACTATTTAACCTCTGTGGTTTTGCATGTAACCGTCTGGCTGCACAGTAGCAGCGGACTGCGTTGGCGGCGAGACACGCGTCATGTTTGCTCAGCTCCACTTCAATCGGTAAAAGCTGATGGAGGGTGAGTCAGCGGAGGAAGTCTGTCCGTCCACACGAATCACTCATCAGATAGATTTACAGGCAGAGAGGAGTTTTTGATGGTGGTGATCGGTGTCTGGCGGGTAAAGGTCAACGTCGTGTTGGCAAAGTTAGAAAGATACGAGTCGAATTTCATTTAATTAAATTAATTCCTCGAAAATCAAAAGTCTAATACTTTCTTTTTATTGTTTGTTGTATTTCTTTTTATTGTGAAAATAATCATATATTTACATCCGTCGTATTATTTTATTTACTTTATTTAATTGTATCTTTGATATTGGGAATATTGTTTTATATCATTTAGATAGAGAAATATTTATAATCTTTTATTTTTACTTGTAGGTCACGCCCACTTTTTTTTTTTTTTTACTTTTTTAGGATAAAAACAAAATGTAAACGAAGGTTTTGACAAACTAATTGCAGCCCCGTCTCCTTATTATGTTTCCTGGGGCTTTCGATTACATCTCATGGTCTTCATCAGTGAAGGGAAGTTAATCCTCTCAACACATTGTTGTTTTACTCTGAGCTTGTTGTTGGGATTAAACACAGCGGATTAAATTACTGTAGGCGTGTTACCCTCCGACGCTAGCTGTTTGCCCTTTGTTTCCAGTCTTTTTGTGCTAAGCTACGCTACGCTAAGCTAAGTGGACAGAACACGTGTGTGTAGCTGAGCCGTGTTTCTTATTGGAGCTGCAGGTGTGGAATTCATAACACATACCTGCACACACACACACACACACACACACACACACAGATTACCACCGACCCTCTATTCTCACCACCTCGGCAAAGGGAAGGAAAAAAAGGAGTGAAGGAGTGAAGTGTCAGCTCTGTTGGTGAGACTTCCGTTGCTAAAAATAGATCCCGGTTTGTTTGGCGGCGGGATACGGCGGGGAAACCCGAGGTGCACGTTGGCTTTTAAATCTGGTGGGTTTCCACGGTTACGCCGTGGCGAAGGATCGTCCTAAAGGGTCAAACACACAAACATGGAAGCAGTAGGCCTCGATCACACAACACGTGTTTCTAGAACACACACACACACACACACACACACACAGGCAGTGTTACTGGGCATTATACAGCCTTTCAAGTGGATCCGTGGGGACCCACCGATCGGTTTACTCCTGTCTGTCCGGTGAAACCTTAGACTGTGTGTGTGTGTGTGTGTGTGTGTGTGTGTGTGTGTGTGTGTGTGTGTGTCGTCCCTGTGGGCCTCCAGGTAAGGACATATCTATGTGACAGCCCTTCGGAGGCACATTAGCTGGATCTCAGATTCCCTCTCACACACTGAGCTGTAATCGTTGTCCTTTTGTGACGCGGAGACAAAACACACATATTTGTATCTTCGCCTCCTCTTCCCGCTCTCTGATCACATGAGCTTTACGAGGCGGGGATCACACCGGGGAAACCAGATCCCACCTCCTCCTCCATCTTTAGATCCCGGCCCTCCGGCTCTCCAGATTACTTTCACGCCATCGGCCCCGTGTGTGTGTTTTTATCCGCCATTACACCCAGTTTCCATTATGGACGCCATTATGTCCCGCCCCTCTGTAGGTTGTCGGTTCACTCCTCCATTATCTCCCCATTCCTCTTCAAACGCCCCTCGTCGCCCTGCAGGCGAGGGGCGTTTAATGCACTTCAAAGGGGGGGTGATTATCGTAGCATTGTGTGTGTGTGTGTGTGTGTGTGTGTGTTTGCAGATCATTGATATGTTCCGTTTCCACACATTTAGCGTGTTCAGAGTTGTTTACAAGTAGAAGTGTTGCTCATTGAACGTAATTGAAGGTTTTCTCCAGGTTTCAGACCTCCGGTGCAACAATACTGCATTAAATCAGTCTGTAATGCTCAGGTTTGGTTAGAACCCCCTGTAGTCATTCAGGATTATTGTATTTACGTGGTTTAATGAGACTACATGTGAAGCCTCGTGTCTTCCAGCGTTAGATGATGCTTGTTTGTGCTGCTTTATGAGTATTTAGGAGTATTTGACGAGTTAATTCCTTGTTTACTACGCAGCCGGCAGCCCTCGGCTCTGTCCAGACTCCCCCGGATAACATCGTGGCACACTAATGGATCCAAATATTATCTTTAGCGTCGTGCGTCTTCTTGGCTATTTAAAATCAGATCGTAAATCCTCGGGGCGACGTCACTCGTGGGATCATTTGTCTCACTCCGTCCAAACAAGAGCAGAAATAAAGTTTTGTTCCGTCAACACCTGGAAGAGGAAGTGATTTGCCCGTTCGAGGAAACCCGACCCAGATGCTCAAACGGAAAACGGGATGTTTACTTGCAGAACATGGAATCCAGCTGAAGTCGTCCAGATGTTCACCGTTAGAAAGACATGGTTGGGGATAAAACAGTTGCGTTGACTTGCGTTCAGTAGAGGTGAAACATTCGTAGAGGAAATCTTTGGTACGAAGTTTTACCTGGAAAGGTTCTGGAGAGCAAACTAGTTGGTTTAGCCTGGTTAGTCGTGTTCACCTGAGGATAAACATTTAAACTACCACTGATTGTGTCGATTAGCCGAGTCTTTCACCTCCCAGCGTTTAGGCTCCACCCCCTGCAGCCAGAGTATCTAATGTCCTAGCGATGTCGTATAAATGCGACCTCGCTCCATCGTAGACATTACAGAATTAAACGTGATGATGAAGTGTATTTTAGTCTATTGTGTCTGTAGTTTTGGACCTTTTTTCTTCTCTAAGTTTCGGGAACAAAGTCGGAGCCGCTTTGTTCCCCGGTTTATTCACCGAGGCGTTCCACCGTGTCTGATTCCACAAGTCGGAGCACGAGTTGCCAAAAACACCGCGGTGACAACTCCTCATTCCTTTGTGCCAAACCTTCCTTTCCCATCTGGTCTGTTTTTTGGTTTGCCGGCGTGTAATTAATGACCCATTTGCACCTAAACACACACTTCATCCGCTCCGCCGCTCGCCCTGTAGCTTTTTTTGTCCAGACAGCCCGCTGGAGGTTTGTTTTGGCTCCGGCCTCCGAGGCCCCCTCATTTTTTATGGCGGTCGGATGCCAGCATGGAGCGGCGTGAAGCTGCCTGTTCCTGGCCGAGGCTTGGAGGATGCTCCTTCCAAGTGTTGGTGCTGAAAGGTGAATGATGTTCACGTCATGTTGTTAGCTGATTAAAGTTTCCACTGCGAATACACGCTCCGGGGAATCCCAGTGTTGTTGATGCTGACAGAATGATAGCATGATTTCTGTCTAACATAAAAAAAGCAGATCTTCCTGGTACTAACCGGACGGTGGGCGTTGACCCCGCGTGAACTTTAAAAGTGACACGCTGTTCTATATTTGGCGCTCCGGCTTTTATTTCCGCGTCACTCGGAGCCGAAACCGAATCCCGACCGGAAGCTCATGTTCCGAGCGCCTTGGCACGACGCCCGACTCCACTCGCTGTCAACGTGGAACTTTAATAGAAAGTGGGCGGGTGTTGGTTACCGGGGGCAACGGTAGGAGGTGAGGTCATCTAATTGGGGGTGTGCTGTTATAGGAGGAGATCCAGCCGCTCTAGGTGTGAAGGGAAAATGTGATTCACGTAATGAAGGTGGGATGAAAGCATGGATCCATATCTGTCGGAGGTGATTAAAGACAACGGGATAAAAGAGGGGCGGAGCCAACGAGGCGAGGCCCAGTCCTGATCGGGATAATAGCGATGTTTCTGTTCCATCATGACTGAACGTCCGGTGGGATGACCCTCTGAACTATGATAACGTCTTATGATGTACCGTCTTCTTGTTACACATTATTTCATTGTGTGATGTAATCCATGTTTTTTTCTAACGAAATTCCAGTTGTTTGAATCCCATTTTAAGAGTTTTAATCATATTATCGGGATAATTTTGTGATTGATACGGGAGAGTCATGACCTTAGGTTTTCATATGTACTTCCTGTTGTATCAGCTGACAGGAAGTTACCATCTATTATATAAAACTTTTTTTTTTGTTGGTCATTATAGGTTTTTTTAAATGGTGAATGCAGCATTTATTTATTTATTTATTTTTTGCAGCAGTGTAAAAAGTACTCAAATACTTTTCTTTTGTTAAAGTATTTAAACATACTTAGAGTACCATTGGTAAAAGTACTCATGGTGCAGAATATTTAACTTATCATTGAATTATAATATATTTGTTGTGTTGAGAAGCACGAACTGCAAAGTAACTTATACACATAAATACACACTAGAGCACTTTTATAGTACAGTCTCAGTGTCACTGATCCAGATAGTTCATTCATGCATCATGCTGGTATCATATACCTCCCTCTCTCCCCGAGGCGGGGAACATCTGTAATCACATCTGTAATCACATCTGTGATCAGCTGAAAGACAGCGGTCTGCAGTGATTGATGGTTTGTTTTCTTTACGCTCGTGTGTTATGTTTCTATATATTTGTATTCCATCATCATAAGTGCTCATCAGCCATCAAACTCCGTGAACTTTGCGCCTCGGGCTTCACATTTTCTGGCTCAGTGAGACATGTTTTCGTGCTTCTCCATTCTTTCCCCGGGTCGGTTCCCTCTCTCCGTCCTCGGTGTCGGAGAGAGACGCGGCCCTCGCTAGCAGCTTTACGTAGCTTAGTTGAGTTTAACTAATCTCAGATCAGGAAAGCCGGCATCAGCACGTCGGACTGGAGAGATGGTGACTGATTTAAGGTTTAACCGCCTTAACCGGATCAGATTTCCATTATGCTGTTAATTCTATCTGCTTATGTGGAGTCCCACAATGCATCTGGGCTTACAGTTCATGGGCAACTGTTGTTTTAAAGGACCACAGCAGAGATTTATTGCAAATCGTGTACTTTTATATCTTTAATATGGAGATTTATTGTATGAATTTTCAGACTTCCATTGGTTTCCATTGATTTTGTAGAACAGATTCTATAAACTTGCTCCAGATGTGTTTTTTTAAGTTTAGTTTCTAACGCATTTGAATGTTCATCCAGCTCGAACAAGTCTCAAATGTTTGCCTATTGCCTTTGAAAGCACACAAAAGTGAGTGGAAGTCAATGGCTGCACGGAAGATGAGAAAAAATACCCTCTGGTTGGATAAAAACCTTTGGAAAAAGTCACGTTTGAGCACTTTTCATGCACTGAAGTTCTGCTCTTTTGCTGTTGAAACCCCTCCAACGTGTTTTTATTGAGTTTTAAATTTGAGGAACGTTTCTCATCCCGTCTCCTGATGAACGTATACTTTAGTTTACATTCACGTCTACATGCCACGTCCTGTTTGGCCGCTTTTATCACCATGGAAAAAAAAAAAAAGATGATCCGACTCCAGCTGGGTGGTCGACACGACAGAAATCCACGTGAGATTGTGTACAAGTACACAAAGCGTGCTCACACACACACACAGCGTGGAATAAACAGAAGTAAAGGAGGAACGCCTGGAGGCCCAAACACAGCTGCTTAGTCTCCCGCCGTGGATGTCAGGGTCACAGATGGACTAGAGGAAGAGGGGAGATAATGAGGGGGGGAAGACAAAACAGGGAAGAGATGCCATGATAATGAAAAAAAAACACAAGGACGCCGGAGAGAGGGAAAAGACGTTTTCTTCTTCCTCTTATCTCGTTTTCTTTCTTCGCCCTTTGCCTTCCTTTCTGTGCGTGACCTCTAGAAGTCATTCCTCAACGTCGCCTTCAGGTTCAGGTGAAACGTAAAGAGGGTCGGCACTGTCGCTCGCTGAGGACTTCAGTGGGGTTTTGGTTGTCAGAGCTCCGCCTCCACGTTGGCGTTTGTTTGGTGTGATGTCACGGTCGTTGGCGTGTCATGACAAACGGATCGACAGGCGTTGAATTCCTGGGCGTCACTCGGTAGGGAAGGCTTCAAGGGTCAACTTCAATTCCCAAAGTTCACTTGTCAATCAAGCAGAAAAAACGATATGTATATACATTTTTTAAATGAGTCGGGAAGCCTTTACTTCCATCATCATAAAATGGTAAATGGATACTTCCTTAGGTGTCCAAGTGTGTGTTTTTTAAATCATTCCTGTGTTTTGGGAACTTTTTTTACAGTTCCTGAAGCTATTTTTTCCAAAATGTAAAAATTGTCACGCAAATGCAAAATCCAGGGAGTCAGGTCCAAAAAAACAGTCAAAAGGGACGTACAAGCCAGAAGAAACAACAAGGACCAGGAAGTACAAGCCAGAAGAAACAACAAGGACCAGGAAGTACAAGACAGAAGAAACAACAAGGACCAGGAAGTACAAGACAAAAGATACAACAAGGACCAGGAAGTACAAGACAGAAGAAACAACAAGGACCAGGAAGTACAAGTCAGAAGAAAACACAAGGACCAGGAAGTACAAGCCAGAAGGAACAACAAGGACCAGGAAGTACAAGAGAGAAGAAACAACAAGGACCAGGAAGTACAAGACAGAAGAAAACACAAGGACCAGGAAGTACAAGCCAGAAGGAACAACAAGGACCAGGAAGTACAAGAGAGAAGAAACAACAAGGACCAGGAAGTACAAGACAGAAGAAACAACAAGGACCAGGAAGTACAAGCCAGAAGAAACAACAAGGACCAGGAAGTACAAGAGAGAAGAAACAACAAGGACCAGGAAGTACAAGAGAGAAGAAACAACAAGGACCAGGAAGTACAAGACAGAAGAAACAACAAGGACCAGGAAGTACAAGAGAGAAGAAACAACAAGGACCAGGAAGTACAAGCCAGAAGGACTACAAATTTACCAACAAGACCCACAGTCATGACAGAAATATTCCTAATTGATGCAAATAATTTGCGTTCTACTTTATCCCCAGTCCATCCAGGACTCATGGAACCGATGTTACAGTCGTACCTTTCCTTTTATAGACAGAAAAAGTCCATTATGGTCCATCAGGTGTCATTTCTGCTGATAGGGGATCAGGCCTTCCCTCGGGGACGTCCCGCCTCTCTGCACTTAAAACCACCACCATCCTGGTAAACGTCAGGAATTCTATAACATACGAGGCTTTATCTGGCTTTCTAGAAAAATGTCAAACAAACTGTACGTCCTGTCACATCACGCCGTGCCCTATTTTGCGGGTAACCCTAGACTCAACCTTCCCTCGGATAACATCAGCAGGCCTTATAGGAATGAACCAGACAAGTCCAGGCAGCCGGGGGGTTCGAGGCCCTTTCGCTTCCCTCCGCTAGACGCTCGTACGCCGGAGTGTTTGGACAGTAGAGACGAGCAAACAAGCGGAGATTGATCGGGGAACATTAGCCGAAGCTTAAGGGCGCATAGCTGCGTTAATGCCGGGATGACAGAGTGGAAGAAGGAGGAGGATGAGATCCAGGAGCCTGTTGCTTCACGTTGTAGTCGGCGTATCTTTACCTCAGCGGCGTTTCAGAGATCGTTAACCGGGGGGTTTCGGCTCATTGTCCTCACACGCCTTTGTTCCCTGTGGAAGAATGTTGCCCCGGGCAACGCCATCTCGCCCCTACTCGTCATATTTTTTTGACAGATGAAGATGATCCCGAACGCTGGTCCCCTGAGTTTCTATCTTTGTGAGGTTTATTTATTTATACGTGTTTAATTACCTGTAATAATTTCCATATTTAACACCACATCATGCGGCCCCCTCTCTGAAGGGTTGAATGCTCACCCTCGGGTGCCGTCTTAGCACCCGTTTGCCCGTCTCATCCTTCAGTGTTGCCTCTCAGGTGGAGGGATTATATCCCAGAACAATGAGGTCCAGTAACAATCACTGTGGATCAGAGCAACATGATATGAAGACGTGAGCTCAGAGACATAAAGTTCTCCTTTACTTCCTTTTTGGAGCCTAAATGCTGCAAAAATCACATGTTTTGCGTCTATTTTTAGTCTTTTCTTCTTTTGCCAAACGATTCATTTGAGCTGCTCTCTTTTTTTCCTCCCTCTTCCTCCATTAGCCCAAATTTCAGCGTCTCCCTGCTCACTTTCTCCCTCTCCTGCCCTCCTTCTGTCATCGTGATTAGAGGAGTCGAGGAGATCAGAGGGAAGAAAGCAGGAGCAGCACCGCTGACCTTTCCCCTCCTTCTCTCTCTCTCTCTACTTCGTGCCAAGCTCGCTTTCTCATGAGAAGCAGCATGAACCTCCTTTAAACACTTTGTTCCCTATTAATAATTAATGTTTTCAACTCATTTCTATAACCTCCATTAATGCATCCTATTCTGTGACATCATCATCCGTCCCGTGAGAAACTCATATCTCTAATTCTGACCCAAGAAAAGAGTTTCTTTGCATCACGATGGAGAATCATTCCCTCCATCTGGAGATACGTGTTTTTTCACTAGACAGGAAGGGTGTGGTGAATTCAAAAAGTACAATATTTACCTCTCAGGAAAATACTGGAAATACTCAAGCAAGTACCTCAAATTTATACGCATTTATACGTATTTCTTTGCAATATTGGGATTTTCTTACCTGATAAAATCAATAAATGGGATTAAATGTTCTCGATTGCAGAGAAATCCACTAATTATCAATATATCTATATAATAATAATGAGTGGTGTGTTGGGTGTTTCCCAGGCTGGTATTATATCCTCCTGAGACCCAGACTAGACCCTCTGATGACTACTTATGGAGGTCCCGGTGGGTCCTTGACCTCCGGTGTGGTTGTGAACCCTCTCAGGTCATATGAACCAACACAGCCTCCACCTCCTCCATCCTCCATCAGGCCCCGGTCCACACCCTTCTCCCCCTCCACCCCGTCGCCACCCTTTCATCACTAATCACATTGAAATGCCAGGCGTGACCCGGTTTGACCTCCAGCAGACCCCCGACCTGTCGACTCCTATGAGGCGTTCGCCCCCCGTCGTCCACGAGGAAGCGTCACCTCACGACGGCGGTCGCCATGGCGTCAGGTGTTTTTAAGTGTTAAGAGGCTCACATCTAGAAATATGTCTATATGAGCTTACGCCACTCAGACGTCAGCTTTATGAAAGCTCTCTCTGAAAGCGCTGCGTGATGTTTTCTCCGTGGAGATCTCAGGAATGCCAGCCGATCACACGGAGGTTAATCTGTAGTTCACAGAGAGGTTACCTGTTTTAATGCACAAGGATACGGCATGACGATGTTTTTAATGATTTCGGTAAAAAGATCTCATCTTCCTCGCTTCATCCATGCAAACTTTTTGAATTTGGAGTAAAATAATGTTGTAGGAAAGTATGGGAAACTATGCAAACTTCAGCCGAGGAAGAAGGAAGTGACATGTGGTTGAAAGCTCTGGAAAAGAGCTGTTAAATTGAGCTTTAATTGAGTTTTTTATTTCTCACAGGAAAACTCCCCAAAGGCCAAAAATCCTAAAGTCAATTTGAATTCTGCATAATGTGTTTTATGTCTTAAAGGTGGACTCAAAGGTCAAATCTGTATGTTTTACCGTTTAAATCAACGTAATCACATGTGTTGTATGTGTGAGGTTTTAATCCAATCTTTACGAGTTCAGTCGTTTCTTTCTGAGCACCTAAATCATATATATTCATCTATAATCCTCATATATATGATATCGTACTGTGCAGAGCGGCAGGAGGCCGGGGGCCACTTAATAAACACATAACAGACATTCTGGGCCGACCCCTGACCTCTGTCGGGGGAGGGGGGGGGCTCTCCTGACACATTGTTTTAATAAACGTGTTTTTTTAATCGTTTTTACAGTAATGTCACCTCATTTACATTAAAAGTATGTAGAGAAAAAACCTTGATTTTGGCTGCATTAAAGGAGTATTCATGATATTCATCCACTTAACTCCGAGCCTTGTGTATCATATGAACCCCTCCCGCTCCTGGAGACCCTGTTGTAGAAAACAAACGCCCCAGGTCACAGTAACACTATGGAAGGAGTCCTGTAGACGCTGCTGCTAAAGCTGTTAAAGCTGCTGCAGGTAGAAAGCCTTCAAACAGACACATGCAGGCTGCAAACACAAACCTGATAGCACACGTCGGGTTAGATGTGGAATCACGTCGGCGATGATCGGAATCCTTTGTTCCCTCCAAATCCTGTTACGATGTGCCAGCGTCTCCCCCGATGAGTTTCTTCACGTCGCCGCGTTGCGTTCGGGTGTTCCCCCAAAGTGTCTGGTCTTAACAAGCATGTTCTGTTTGTGTGTGTGCAGGGCAGCGACCCCAACGAGCCGTGTGCAGGCCGGGACTGTGGGGAAGGATGCAGGTGCAACCCGGAGAAAGGAGGCCGGGTGAGTCCCTCTCTTCATCAGGACTCACAGAACAGACCATCTTTATGAGACTCGTTATATGTCTCATTAAGAACACTTTAGACATTTAGGACATAATGCAAATTATAAGCACTCAACATTAGAATGAATAAATAACGTAAATATTAGAGAGGAACTATAAGTTGGCTGGGTTCATGTTCCGATACAAACACAAAAAACACTCTTTAATCCGTCCTTCAGCTGATTTTGTTTAACTGTTCATTTCCATCAATCGTCTACAACCCGTTTCCCATCTTATCCATCCATTATCTTGTTTATTTGAATCGTCCCTCCTGTTTACGACCTGTTACTCCTGTACGGATGCTTTGATCTGACATCCAACCTGACATATTTACTGCACATTTCGTGGTTTGTTCTTTCCAGCGTGTTTATTCAGCTACTTAATTTAAAATCGCTCCCTTCATTAAGAAAGTGTGACCTCGGGGCTCCATTCTTATCGTTCTCCATCAAACAGCTTCAGCAGCCAGACGTTCGTCAGCGTTGTAACTCGTGTTCCAACAGACCCGGTTGGGGTTTCTCCAGGCGAGGAATCAGACCACAACTACCATCAGGGTTCTCCACCTATAGGGACGTAGACTCAGCCGTCAGCTGTTTACCTTCCTATAAATTCCTGCACATTAACGAGAGCGTCGGCATCGCCGGGTCAGAGGCGAACGCTGTAAATGTTTGATAGCAACGCAGGAAGAAAACATCCCACCAACGGGAAGAAAGGAAGTTTTAATGCTGTTTCACACGGCTTGCACAGACAACAATAAAATACACAATTAATGTAGAATTTTACTCAATCTAGAGCATTTTATGGTTAAATTTCAATATAAAACAGTATTCTAGGGGATGCGTTTGGTCTCAGAAGTGGTGGAATTTACATAAATTCTATCAGTGTAGCAATTAAAACTTGTCTTTTGGGCACAAAATCATTTAATTTACTGATTTTGCAGCCAGTATTTCCCAAGAAATAGATGCTAGGTGATAGATAGAAGGTAGAGCAGCAGAAACTACAGCCTTTTAGTGCAGTTGTTTTTAGCTGAAAGTTGGTCTTTTATTGTGGAAGACATTTCCAGGAAGTGGAGACGTCATCTTCTCTTCGTCAGAATCGTTCTTTGGTTTGGTTCCGATGTAAAAAGAATGAAGTAGTGAAGTACTAGTACTGATAAGTGGACGTACATGTAGGTGAGTGTAGAGAACCCCGACCCCGGCTGTGTGATGAAACCAGACTGACTGCAGCTCCTATCCAAACAACAATTACTGTCTGACAGAAGCCTACACTTACCGTCCGTCCACCGTACGCTCGTTCAGCTAAATACCACGGCGTGACTCCCAGGTAACTGTGGGTAAATGATACGGCTCAGGTAATACCCCCTACCCCGGGAAAGGCCTCTGCTCGGCCCAAATGACACAGCCGCCTCCAACGCCGCCGCATTACCTCCTTTAACTGAGCCGTTTAAGCGCTAAGGTGCTTATTTGTCTCTTTTCGGTTTTACTTTTGCAGTCGAAGGTCGCCGAGGTGAAGTTCTCCGTCAGCCTCGAAGCACACAGGTGCAGCGGAGTCGGCCGGCGATGAAGCGTAACTCTTCTTCTAAAACTTTAACAACAAATAGACCTATTCGTAGCACGTTTATCATAGTTTTCCATAGTGTCAGACTGCAGTTTATTTCAGTTAAATTCTGGGTTTATCAGTGTTTTGACATGTATTTGCAGGGTAAGGTTCCCTTGAGCCAGCCCAACCCAACTAAATGGAACAGGGCCATTATTCATGTTATTAATTACACCCTGGAACTACATGTTAAAATGGCTGCTGTGAAAAAAGGGGAACGTCTCAACTTGAACACATCCATTCCTTAAAAGGAAGACAATAAATAATGTATGTAAACCCACGTAAGATGTCCATTTTCAAAATACTCATCTAGGGTTCATTTCCATTACATTAATTTTCTTCCCTGCGACTGCATTCAATAAATATTTGAGTTGATGCTGCATTAATTCCTAGAAATCTCATTCAATTAATTTGCAACAAAAAAAAAGCTGTTTCCTAAAAGAAGATTCCACTAAATATATAGTAATTATGAGGCAGGTTTACTCTTTTATTCCAGTTAATATTAGACCCTGAAAGGTGTAGATTAATTTGAGAACTGCTGGTGTTTTAGTAGCAGTCACAGCGTGGCGTCATCAGCGTACATGTTTATCTTCCTAGCATATCCATGTAGATTGAGGCTATCAGTCATCATCAGCGTTCCTGTGGAGATGCATCATGGGTATATGATGCCGACGCCGTGCCAGATAGAAACGTTGGCATCTTTTCCTGAAAACACAACGCCGACAAGTAACGAGACGAAGGGGAACAAAGCCGCTGCCGAGTGAGTGGCGGCGTAAGCGCTGTCATGTGATCGTGGCGATGCTCTGTTGATGCCCGGGGGGGAACCGCAACAAATGGTACGGTCCATCAAAGGTTCATCTTCTTCAGGAAATCAATCACAGCCACAGAGAGGGAACAGCCTGTGCTCTTATTATAACAATTATCGTGTGCAGACGTTTGAGCCCAGAAGACTCATTTGGGATGTGCGTCAGTTGATCTTTAAAAATTGTTGGTTGTAAAATGTTCCATTAAAATAAAAAAAAAGGTATTAAAAGGAGGAGAATCCCAGAACTGTCAGACCAGATTGTATTTATTAGGGATGAGTAACGGCTGTCGTCATAGGAAGAGTTTTACTTTTATTTGCTTTCTCATCAATATTTAGATTTAGGATTAAATCCACTCTGATCCGTCAGTCAATATGTAGCTGGGGCTAGCAGCCGGTTAGCGTAGCTTAGCATTAAGATTGCCTTTGCCATACAGCTTTTCTCACTACTTCAAAATGTGCATAAAACGTACTGTAACTTCATCGCTCCTCATTATCGCAGTTTTGAATCACAACTCTTTCGTCATTCCCCTAGAATACTTAATAAATGTACTGTTGGAGTGTTTCTTAGCCATTGTTGAGCTAACCTCATATAAACAAACCTACAAAATGTTAACTTTTTTATCATAAAGCATCCCCTCACTCACATTAGATGCTGTCAAATTAGTTTAATCAAAAGCAAACAAATAAAAGAACGTCATATTTCTGTTGCTAATCCTGCTGAAGACTGCACCTATAACTCTGGAGGGCATTGCACACGAGAGAATTCTTATTATTATTAGGAGGAGGAGGACATGCCGAGACATAAAGATATGAACCGCCAATAAAAAATCTGTAAACGATGGGAGGAACGATCACAACGCTTGCCAACTGTGTGAGGTGAATAAAGAACTGTATCACAGAGATGGATCATCTTGAATGTATTGCTACTGGCTGAGTGAGACCCTGTAAGAACCTTTAAGACCCTTTAAGACCCAGTAAGACCCTTTGAGACCCTGTAAGACCCCCGACCCCAAACACAACCTAGTCCAGAGGCGATGTGTGTTGCTTCTCATCATTAACAGCTGTTTCCAAGCCGACCTTCACATATGTTAAGAGACTTCCCCGGCTTTAATATCTCCGTCATCTTGCATCCATTAAGTCCAATAACATCCACTCCAAAGGGGGTCAAAGGGCAGCGTTAGGGATGACAGGATGGTTTTTGTGTGTGTGCTCAAGCAGCGGTTAGGTCAACACACACATTTAAAGTTGCAGGAGTCAGGAAGTGTGTGTGTTTGATTTAATTCCTCCAGACCTCCAGCTGTGTGTCGGTCAGGAGGAAGGACGACCTCCTCCTCCTCATCCAGCATAGAATCATTCATTATTTCACCTGAGATGTTCACGTAACACACTGCTTATTTCTAAATAAGGTTGTGTTTCATCAAATCAACACATTTTGTTCTCGGTTTGAATATTTTCTTTCAAAGAAAGAAGTCAATGTTGTAAATAACAATCAAGAAAATGAATAATCGACAATAATCATTAGTTCGGCACTAAATCACCATGAGAAATGTATTTATTTAATAAATATTGAACTTTTTATACAAAGTATCTAATAATATTATACCATAATATTGTTAAAATATAATATTCTATAATAGTTTACTTTTGATACTTTAAGTACATTTTTCTAACACTGCTGTATTTTTACTTCAGTAACATTTTTTAATTCAAGACTTAAATTGAGTATTTTTTTTACACCGTGGTATTTCTACTTTTACTTACTTTGAATGGAACATTTCATTAATGCGGTATTTCTACTTTTATTTACTTACTTTGAACGCAACATTTCATTAATACGGTATTTCTACTTTTACTTACTTTGAATGGAACATTTCATTAATGCGGTATTTCTACTTTTATTTACTTACTTTGAACGCAACATTTCATTAATACAGTATTTCTACTTTTACTTACTTTGAATGCAACATTTCATTAATGCGGTATTTCTACTTTTATTTACTTACTTTGAACGCAACATTTCATTAATACGGTATTTCTACTTTTATTTACTTACTTTGAATGGAACATTTCATTAATGCAATATTTCTACTTTTACTTACTTTGAACGCAACATTTCATTAATGCGGTATTCTACTTTTATTTACTTACTTTGAACGCAACATTTAATTAATACGGTATTTCTACTTTTACTTACTTTGAATGCAACATTTCATTAATGCGGTATTTCTACTTTTATTTACTTACTTTGAACGCAACATTTCATTAATACGGTATTTCTACTTTTATTTACTTACTTTGAATGGAACATTTCATTAATGCGGTATTTCTACTTTTATTTACTTACTTTGAACGCAACATTTCATTAATGCAATATTTCTACTTTTACTTACTTTGAACGCAACATTTCATTAATGCGGTATTCTACTTTTATTTACTTACTTTGAACGCAACATTTAATTAATACGGTATTTCTACTTTTACTTACTTTGAACGCAACAATTCATTAATGCGGTATTTCTACTTTTATTTACTTACTTTGAACGCAACATTTCATTAATGCGGTATTTCTACTTTTATTTACTTACTTTGAACGCAACATTTCATTAATACGGTATTTCTACTTTTACTTACTTTGAACGCAACATTTCATTAATGCGGTATTTATACTTTTATTTACTTACTTTGAACGCAACATTTCATTAATACGGTATTTCTACTTTTACTTACTTTGAACGCAACATTTCATTAATGCGGTATTTATACTTTTATTTACTTTGAACGCAACATTTCATTAATGCGGTATTTATACTTTTACTTACTTTGAACGCAACATTTCATTAATGCGGTATTTATACTTTTATTTACTTTGAACGCAACATTTCATTAATACGTTATTTCTACTTTTACTTACTTTGAACGCAACATCTCCTAAATACAGTATTTCTAATCCTGAATAAATAAGCAATAATCAGCTCACCAACGGAGCGTAGAAAGAGAAGAAGCAGAGATGAAGTGTTGACGTGGCGTAGAGTACGTATATGAGTGTATAAGAGAGACGTACAACAACGAGGAGGGTAAAGTGATAGTGGATGTGTGTGTCGCTGGATTGAAGATAAGGAAACGAGGGACGGAGGGCCCCTCGATGAAAGAACCCTCCTCTCCATCGCTGAATTCCTTTCCTTTAATCCTGAGGGAGAGAGAGAGACAGGAGAGAGAGACAGGGAGGGAGAGACAGGTTGGGCCCTTTAAGGACGACGGGACGGATCGAGGGTTACTTCGGCATCGTTTTCATCCGTTTATTACAATTAAATCACAGCTTTATTTCATGTTCATCCCGCTGTAGTAAACCAGCCGATGTGTTTCTCATTAGATACACTTTGTCGGTGTCTCCATAGATGTACCGCCACAAATAAAAAAAAGAAAAGAGACAGGAAGGAGAAGGGAAAGGCATGTAAGATAAATGTACTCAGATTACTTTCAGATAATCAGCTGGCGGCGCCTTTCATCTTCCTCTTCCTTGTCCTTCAATATCTCTCTATCCGGCTCGTCATGCCTCTTCTAACGTTTGTCTCTATATGGTGGTGCACCTATACTATCACACACACACACACACACACACACACACACACACACACACACACTCCTGGGCGCCTGCATGCATCAGGCCGTCCCCCCTTTTTAGGCTGGAGTCTAAAAATGGTGGTGGTCTTTGTTTAGGCTACATCTTAACACACACATACGTTCACACACACACACACACACGCACGCGTATGTGCACACATACACACACACAGGGATGTTTGAAATGGCGGTGGAGCAGCCATTTTGCCTCCCTTTGTCCCCCATAATGTCTCGACAAACAAAAAGAACGTCTCCTCGTCTTTCAGTGATGGAAAGGATACAATTTGGCTTTGAACTGCTCTCTTAAACACACACACACACACCTGACACTCACTGGCGACTCATCCCGTCACCAGACACAGAGTTTAGTCTAGGAAAGGTCAAAGGTCACCGCCAACACAAAGGCCAGGATAGACCAGAAGGTCAGGGGCACCAGGATCACAGACTCAGACGGACAGGCCAGAGTGTGTGTGTGTGTGTGTGTGTGTGTGTGTGTGTGCGCGTGTGTAAAACTTAAAGGAATACTTCACCCACAAAATAACTATTTGTGTATCATATACATGTATTTCTGATCCCCGCGTTACTTTTACTTCTTTGAATTTATTTACATTTTGTGGGTAAAATAATAATAATAATAATAATAATAATAATGAAAATAAAAAAAAATAACCAAAGTAAAAGTTTAATGTGACACTGGAACCAAACAGTAGAAGAAGAGAAACCTCCTGTTGCTGCACCGCCTCAGTTTCCAGTGCACGCCACCGCCCTCACATGGCCGCTTTAGGAACTGCTATCACCGGTTTGAGCTGCAAGTAACAGGAATGTTCTTCTCTTTGGTTGATTAGAGTTCAGGTCGGGTTCATCAAACAGTTCAAACCCAAGGATCCTCCTCCTCTGCTGTCCGTTCTGCATGAGCAAGAAGTAGAACCCTTCTGGGTGATCTAATGTACACACACACACACACACACACACACACACACACACACACACAAAACACATTCAAAGGGCAAACCCATGCAGGAATGTTCAAACTGCTTATTACTGATTTTATAGGAGCATGTGATTTGATGTGATGATGATGGCAGTTATTTATGACATTTACACACACACACACACACACACACACACACACACACATATTTAACACAAATCCAACAATCATTTCTGACATTCTCTTTCTGTTGCCCCACCTTTTACTGGAGCTTCAACTTAAAGTGAAACCCTGTTAAACGTGTCGATGCTCATCACCTCCAACAAGACAAAATGCTTTAGGATGTGCAATTATGTGTGTGTGTGTGTGTGTGTGTGTGTGTGTGTTTGTGTGTGTGTGTGTGTGTGTGTGTGTGTGTGTTGTGTGTGTGTGTGTGTGTGTGTGTGTGTGTGTGTGTTGTGTGTGTGTGTGTGTGTGTGTGTGTGTGTGTGTGTGTGTGGTGTGTGTGTGTGTGTGTGTGTGTGTGTGTGTGTGTGTGTGTGTGTGTGTGTGTGTGTGTGTGTAGCTGTGTGTGTGTGTGTGTGTGTGTGTGTAGCTGTGTGTGTGTGTGGGTGTGTGTGTGTGTGGTTTGTCTTCAATCTCATGTGTAGGTTTATTTAAATGAAAGAGATGCAAATCTTCCTCCTCCTCCCCCTCCTCTTCCTCCTCCTTCTCCTCTTCCTCCTCCTTCTCCTCGTCTTTCTCTTCCTCCCCCTCCTCTTCCTCCTTCCTCCTTCTCCTCTTCCTCCTCGTCTTCCTCCTCCTTCTCCTCTTCTTTCTCTTCCTCCTCCTCCCCCTCCTCCTCATATTCCTCCTTCACCTCTTCCTCATCCTCCTCCCCCCTCCCTCCCCCGTCTTCCTCCTTCTCCTCCTCTTCCTCCTCCTCCCCCTCCTCTTCCTCCTCCTTCTCCTCTTCTTCCTCCTCCTCCTTCTCCTCTTCCTTCTCCTCTTCCTCCTCCTCTCCCCCTCCTCCCGTACCGTAGCTACAGTTCCTGTACCGACAGCTAAGACAGCACCACGTCTTTATGACATCATCACCGTGGGACGGCGGGGGCACTAATGGTGGTTTTGCGGGGGGGCGGGGGGGAGCACCTGTTTGTTTAACGGCGGCCATCATGCAAACAGATGAGTCAGCGGTTCTGAGGTCAGAGGGCGGGAAGCAGCCGGAGTGTTCAGTGTTCACACCTGAAGGTTCATCACACAGGTTCATGTGTTTGTGTGTGTGTGTGTGTGTGTGTGTGTGTGTGTGTGTGAGAGTTTGTCCTTCAGTGTTTTCTACTAGTTTCGTCTCTGCGTTTTCTGCCGACTCACGTCGGGGCCCTGACCTTTGACCCCCCAGACACGAGGGCTGGCCGGCCTCCCCTCTGCATGTCGCACCCATCACCGTCCCCCAGTGAGCATGTGTGTGACAGCTCAAATCTTCCCCCCAGCACACTCGCCGCTCACAACAATGCGCCTCCGTAAATCCTCGGCGGGCCCCGAGGGCGTGCGTCCGTAGCGTTGCGGGCGCGTGCACACACAAACACACACACACACACACACACATCTGGTGAGGGTTCACACGCATGGCGGCGAGAATCTGTCTGTCCAAGCACTCTCCCTCCATCAGGAAGTGAGGTCGGCCCGACGGGAGCGGTAAGTCCAGAGGGCTTAGGGCCCAGAATGGGCTCCATTGTGCCCTTTGTGCTGGGGGGGATTTGAGCCTACAAACGGACCAGTCTGCTGGAAGGTGATGAGGATGGAAGGTCTGGAAGAGCCGGGCGGAGACCCGCCGGCCTGGCATGCAAACACACCGGGCTGCCAACTGGCAGAGGGGCGTCGGTGGGGAGGCGGGGCCGGGAGACGCCGGGACGGAGAGTCCGTTATTTGGGTGTAAAGTTTACAATCCAGATGTGGAACAGTAGAGAGTATCATATGATTCATATAATCTTCACAAATATATTATGTATGTTTGCAAGTTTAATGACTTCTCTCGAGATCATACAAAGTTGTCTCCACCACAGCACTTTTTCTTTGGTTGTCTGGTTGCTATGATACAGAATATCAACCAAGGCCCCTCCAAGGTTGAGGACTTGCTCTTGATGAAAAGAAAAAGCTGTCTACGTTGTTTTTGCGTGCGAGGAATCATCTTGAGCTTGTCGAGAACCAGATATTTCCCTTCAGGAGATGGAGGAGACCAAAGTCGAGATAAAAGGAGAGGGAGTATGGACATTTACTCATCAGGCGTCCAGAAATACGACTTGAAAGGTTGTGTAATGCAACAGTATGCTCACATTAAAGCTTTGTAGGATACATCATACACAGAGATCACTGAGGGGTTGGGAAGAGTGTAGATCGCCACCTGGTGGGCATCGTCGGAGCAGCATGATTTCACAGCGTTCTTTATTTGTCTTTATTGGTTTTTCCCTTTCATCCTTCCCCTTTTATCTCCACTCTGTGATCCGACTGCCTGTTTTTAATTCCATGCCATGTTAGGGAATAAACGGAAACTCCTTCAGACACCAGCTGACCGTGAACCAGACGCACTGGAGATTAGCTTTTTGGGTTTCTTGCATTTGATTTGCAGGATGAACAGGTTGAGTGGTTTAAACATGCCGATAGGAGGAAGCTGGGGGGAAAAGATGGCCAAGAATAAGAGAGACGAGGTCGAGAAGGAAGGCGAGGCGTGAGAGAAAGTGTCTCCCTGTGGGTGAAACCAGGTGTGCGAGGCCAGACAGCGCTGGCTGGGCGCTGCCCTGTCATTACCGTTAGCTGCTGGGTCCCCGGGGGCCTCAGCGCCTCGGCCTCGCGCGGCGTCCCTCAGGGCCCTGATCCAGGATCACTGTCACCTTTAAAAGTGGAGTGAAGGAACAGGAAGCGGTGCCTCAGTGACATCGCCGCGGTAACACCTGATGTAGAGCCGCTACCTCGTTATATAAAAGCACATTTATGACCTTCTCAAACAGGATGTCTCGTAAACTCAAATATATCATATTTTTGACGTTAAAATTTGTCAATTTTAATATTCACACGTTCATCTACGTAAATATGAAGTTACCTGGTTAGCTTAGCTTAGCTTAGCATAAAGCCTGATAAAAGTCATGCTTTTTAGTGCTCTGACTCTTTGATATCGGGGTATTTAAACTCTGATTAACGACGTGTTCGACTGATTTCATGCTACATACGTGTCTTACGATAAAACCTAACGTTTAGTAAGTTCAGGCTTTTATCTGAAACCGTACGGATACCGTGACCCCCACCGCTGCTACGCCCTGCAGGCTGCAACCAACATGCTACACATTCTTTGTACCCGGTGGTTGACCTCCTCCACGGTGCCCCCTGGTGGTAGATTAGATAGTGTGTGCAGGCGGGGCACCTATATATGAAGAGGACCAGGTGTGGAGCACAGAATGACCTTCCTTCTCTAATGGAGGGGTGTGTGAACCTTCACCTTGCCTGTAATGAAGGATGTGTGTGTGTGTAGAACATTGATTAAATACAGGTGTTTTCACAGCAAACACATATCAGAGAATACGTATATTAAATACTAATGCCTTGCTCATATTCCAGGTTTGTTTTAAGATGACAAACACTAAAACAAATAAATTCCCTGTTTGCATCCTGATGAGTCAGGCTCTTTGTAATAAACCGACTCCATGAAAACTATAATAAACCGGAGCTCAGCCTGACTGAGTCACTTTTCTCTCCCAAAACCAAGTCCTCTGACTCTGCTTTGACCCCAGACATCTGTCCTCCCCCTCCTCCCCCATCTGTCTCCCCCCTCTCTCCCCTGTCATGCTGCCTCAAATATGAGCTAATAGCAGGTTCTGCTCCTTCATCCACCTGTTTTGCCTTTCTTTCTTTCTCTGCTGCCACCGTGTGGTTGGAGCCGGTAGTGCAGCAGGAGCACATTCATGATGAAAACTTTGTGGTTTTTTTGGTTTCTGCTGATGAATTTTAAAATGTTATGTTACTATGGAGCTCCAGACCACCATCTAAGAACTCACATGGTGATTTCCCCTGATTCCACTCATCCCAGTGTCCGGACATTTAATAATCATTCCCTTCTCCTCTCAGGGTCGTCCGGGGGCTCTGGGTGAAGTTGGCCAGAGCGGACCAGAGGGTCCACGTGGGGGTCCTGGGCCTGTGGGGCCTAAAGGAGAGAAGGGCCACGTCGGACTGAAAGGACCATCCGGCACCAAAGGAGACAAGGTGGAGCTTCAGCTGATTATTTACCAGAAAAACTGATACGGCTAAACGTTCATACAACAATCCGCCGCAGTAACATGCGTTCACCACCAGGTGCTGCTGTTTAAAATGATTCTTTACGTATACAGGGACCAATGGGAGTGCCCGGCTTCCAGGGAAATGATGGAGTTCCCGTGAGTTACACACAATTTCATTCATTCATGCACTTTGAAATATTCTTTGTTTTGTTCAGAATAGGAAAATCAGAATAACGTCTCTCTGCAGGGTCACCCGGGTCAGGACGGCAGCAGAGGACCACCGGGACTGGACGGGTGCAACGGGACCAGAGGGGAACCCGGAGCGCCCGGGTACGGGACCGGAGGACCCGGATTACCTGGATTTGCTGTGAGGACGAAGCTTTTACGGCTCCAACGTGTCGGTTATGTCGGAGCGGCGTTATTAATAAATAAACGTGTTCCTCGTCCAACAGGGGCCGTCTGGGCCGAAGGGTGAGAAAGGAGAACCTCGCTACATCTCAGATACCGGCATCACGGTGAGCTCACACTCTGTTTATTAAATCGTACAGAAGGTTTTATTGCTAACCACGGTTTTTCAACATTTTGTTCATTAAATATTGAAACGAACAAACAAGTATGAAGATTTTTTAGGGGTTTTCATTAAACATTGGGTTTCTTTATAGACATATTGGATTATTTTCCTTCATAATTCATTGTATATCTGCAACCGGACTGCCAACCTGCAACCTTTGAGGTGGCCACCAGGTGGTGCTACAGTCATAGAGTGAAACTGAATGGCAATAACTTAGTGGAGTCTTTGCATAAATCTGTGTATCAAAACCTTAATATCCTCCATCCACCAGTCAGCATGATGATCATGAATTACAATTAAAGATTAAAATGTATTCACGTTTTATTTTGAAAAA
>CM056843.1:13614723-13932223 GCA_029853015.1 Chelidonichthys spinosus | reverse complement strand
TGTGGTTCGAAGCTTCCAAAACAAGCAAGCGATTGTGTTATTTCAGGATGCACATTGTGTTGGACCTCTGACCTACCAAAATAAAAGCTTTCATCATCAGAAATACATTCAAAATAAAAGCTTGCCATTACATTTAGTCCAGTTGTAGCTAATAACAAAACTCTAGGCTCCTCCCATCGAGGTGAACCTCAGCCAATCAGATCCTTTCTGCCTCCAGAGACTCTTTTATTGTGAAAAATGAGCCTTCCACCATCACTCCTCACGTCCTCACTCCTCCACCCAGCCCCAACAGAGCCGCCCTCCCCCCCATCTTCCCCAAATGTCCCTAAATGTTCTGGTCCCTGCCGCCGTCTCCCTCGGCAACCAGTGCAAACGGCTCTCTCTCTCCATGTGGTTACGGCATCCAGGGCGACGTGGGCTCGCCCGGCGACCCCGGCCAGCCGATGGCCAACGGCGGCGTGGAGTTTGTGGGTTCTCCCAAAGGAGACAATGGAACGAAGGTTTGTTGGAAACTCTCTTCCTAGGCGGCGTGTCTGACGGCGAGCGTGGCGAGCTGTGATAAAGACCATATGTAGACTTTAGTCCAATAACTCCCTCATAATCCAGGATACTCACCTTTATGACCTTTAGTCGTCTTCCCATTTAGAAAAGAGTCTATGGTGTTGCCTTTAAGGACAATCCGACATCCAAGATTTAAGGCTTGGCTACTTTTTGATTCATTATTTTTTCTTCGATGCAACAGAGAAGACGTTTTTTTTTTTTTTAAAACAAGCAATCGTGACATCATGATCAAGATCAGCTGGTTACTGCGTGAACAGTAGATACCCCCCTCGTTTGTCGCCATGGAGACGGACGTAACGTGACTCCGATCCACATATTCAGATATTTCTCGGGTAGTTTCTGTCGTTTGCGTGAGATTTGAACCGTTTCCGTTACGAAGGTAAGTTGAAATAATAATATCACTCACCGTCCACAGAATGATGCTGTTCTCATGTTCACCCTGTCTCTCTCTGCCTCTTCCTCTTAAGGGTGAACCGGGTCCAAAGGGGCTCAGAGGGTTCACAGGAAGTCCCGGCTTACCTGTAAGTGCCTTACTTTGTTTTTTTCTGTACCAGAAATACAGCTGGAGTGTTGAAGGGAGAATAAACCTCAACCATGCAACCACTCCACTTATGAGTTCAACAGCAATGAGAGGAATTCCACCTTAAGAAATGCTTTCGCTTCGTTCCAGGGACCGTTCGGCTACCGTGGTGAACTGGGAGAGAAGGGCATTCCCGGATACCCCGGGGCAAGAGTGAGTACCACGTCCTCTCACACACCTGAGGCAGAACCCCTTCTGTTTAACTCACCTCTCATCTCTAATCCAACAAACAGGGTCCTCCTGGTTTTAACGGACCCCCTGGGAGTCCAGGACTGCAGGTCAGTAGAATTTGAATAAAATAATAAGTACTTCAGGATTGTCTACACCTGTGATGTCCTGATCTAAAGGGAATAAAGAGATGGAGGAGGAGAATGACCTTATGTTCCTGTATAAGCACACTTTGTTATTATTTAAACGTCTACGTTTCCCCCCCACACAGGGACTCGTAGGTGCTGCTGGTTTCCCTGGGCAACAGGGATACGTAGGACCCAAGGTAACGCACACAAGAGTGTGTGTTGTGTGTGTGAAGAAATCAAAGTACTCTTATACTTTATGTCCCTTTCCCACTGTGCATGCATGTACTTGCAGTACCCTTGTTTCACCAGCAGATGGTGTCAACGTATTTTGAAGAAACTCACTGAATGCATATGCCCTTGTTATTTAGAAAGGAAGCTTAATAAAGCTTTCTTTCCTAAAATAATGAGTCAAAATAATGATTTATGAACGTTTGATTCCTTCAGCTGTGATCTTTGTCCTGACCTGGTTGTGTCTCTCAGGGGGACCAGGGAGACCCCGGAGCTCCAGGACCTCCTGCCTACGTGTCTGATCTGGGAACTCTCGTTCAAGGTCACAAACACTCCAAACTCCTTGTCAACCACAGTGTTTCAGCGGTTCCCTTTGTTTGACCGTCTCTTCTCTGATTGGCTGTAGGACCGTCTGGTGACCCGGGTTTCAATGGCCTGCCTGGTGCCCCTGGTGACCAGGGATCTCAGGGATACCCAGGACCACCAGGCCCAGCAGGAATTGGTGGATTTGGTTCAGGTGGGTATATTTATATATATATAGGGGTGGGTAAAAATATCGATACTGCAATATATCGCGATACTTTGCCGCCCAATACAATATCGATTTTTCACTCCAAAGATCTATTAAAATAAAAGATTCATGTTTAGACGCGTTGTGAATGCAGTACTTTATCCTTTTTCATTTTATTTTCAATATTGATTCCAGTGAATTTCATGGGAATTAATAAAATGGAGAGACTGTTTTGAATTAAATAGTTTTGACTCAATTTGTCCTCTGATCGATATCATCTGATGTACTTATACAGGTACGTGTGTTTTTATATTTATTAATATCGCAATATCGTGATACGTATCATATCGTGACCAAAGTATTGTGATATGTATCATATCATGACCAAAGTATCGTGATACGTATCGTAACCAAAGTATCGTGATACGTATCGTATCGTGACCAAAGTATCGTGATACGTATCGTAACCAAAGTATCGTGATACGCATCGTATCGTGACCAAAGTATCGTGATATGTATCGTATCGTGACCAAAGTATCGTGATACGTATCGTGACCAAAGTATCGTGATATGTATTGTATCGTGACCAAAGTATCGTGATACGTATCGTAACCAAAGTATCGTGATACGCATCGTATCGTGACCAAAGTATCGTGATACGCATCGTATCGTGACCAAAGTATCGTGATATGTATCGTATCGTGACCAAAGTATCGTGATACGTATCATATCGTGATCAAAGTATCGTGATACGTATCGTATCGTGAGGATCTTGCCAATACTCACCCCTATTTATATATATATATATATATATATATCCCTCTCAGGTCTTCCTGGATCCCCTGGTTTTCCCGGGACCCCCGGCCCGAAGGGTGAGAAAGGTAACCCAGGCATACTAGGCTATGGCTCTGAAGGACTCCCCGGCACCCACGGACTCCCCGGAGCCCCTGGCCCTCCTGGACCTCCTGGACCTACAGGCACTTCAGGTACGTTGACACAGCCCCGACTGACCGAAGCTCTTCCTCCGCAGGTTTTAAATGGTGTCTGTGTTGTGTGTCATGTATTTGTTGTTGTCATGAATGAAAACGAGGACGCGGCGTCACAGAGCCGCGGTATAACAACAGCCAGATGATCTTATAAGAGTGTAAGACTTTAAAAAACATCATGGCTGACTGATTTAACTGTCCTCCAAGGCTTTTCCATTGAACCCTGCGTCGTCTACCCTGAGACCGGGCCCAAAGGCAGGTATCCCAAGACGCGGCCATATTGCCATAATCGCCGTGGCAATATTCAGCGCCGCCCCCAAAAGTGAAATTCAAATCACATCCAACACAACTTTTCGGCAGGCAGAATCTAACTGCCGCAACTGCTTTTTTATTAAAAATGATATTTAACGCTATACTCTGCAGGGTGCGGTGGTATAGTAGATGCAAAGAGGCTTCAGGCTTGGATGGGAGGCTCTCTCAACTCCAAGCTGCTTGTTTTCTCCTCTTTGGCCACAAGGTGTCGCCTGCTGCAGCGCTACATTCACTGATTTTACATGGACGTCGATGCATGGCAGCGGCAGGGATGTTTCATTCGTTTCACCGCGGCACGAAACACACCGAACGAAGGAAGACGAGCAAACTGGAAGGAAAACAACGTTCATAACAAAATATAACAATCTGCTTTTCTTTCAGTTTGGCAGAATTTCATTTTTGTCAGATTAAAGGGATAGTTCGGGTGTTTCGATGTGGGGCTGTATTTGAGAAGGAGTCCGGTGGATAACAATCAGAAATATAGCGTTCACCTCCAGGTTTTAGGTGTAAAACCAGGATGTGGCTTCGCTTCCTGTCTGGTTCTTCAAAATAAGAGAACCAGAGAAGAACCTGGAGAAGAACCTCATACAACTCCACTTCAAAACATCTTATCTTAGTGGGGTTTTCACAATAAAAGCCCCAGAACAAAACCCTCTTCATACAGATTCCCACTGGATAAAAAGTCAAATCAACCCTGTCTCCTTTGTTCGTGTCGGTGCCGAACTGCTCTGCATGCCGCTTGTGGCAACTCTGCATCCGCGTCGATGTGAAATCACTGAATCCGCTCAAGTCCAATGCTGTTTTTTACATTTCAATACGATATAACCGAGTTAATGCTTTTATTCTTATGATTTTAAATAAGCACCTGTCATCTTGCCACAGCTGCTGAACTCTTTCATACGACATGCTGACCAGAGGGACTAATCCTGATTTCACACTGTGACAACAAAGCTGGTTTCAATCATTCACACGTTCACAAATGTTAAAGCGTGTGGACGCATGAAAAGATAGAACCGGTCCCCCAACGCGGGACCTCCACGGATCTCCATCGGTCACATAATCCAGCTTCAGTTCAGTGTGAAATCTAACGATTACATGCTTATTGTTTGTGGCTGATTTCCTGTTTATACCTCTAATTCATTGAGTGTGCTCATAGGTTCCCCCGATGGCACCGGTGCCCCTGGAGAACCGGGTCCTCCTGGACCCAGAGGACAGCCCGGTGGAAGAGGATTCAATGGCAACAGAGGTATATTCTCATTTATGTTCTTAACAGATATGGATTTTCTGCACAAATAAAATACAACAAATATCTCTCCTTCTCTGTGGCCCCGCCTCTTCCAGGTGATCCTGGCACCTGTGCTTGCCAGGGGGGCGGCACCTCAGGGGGACCTGGGTTGCCTGGAACCCCGGGAGCCAATGGCGTCCCCGGCTACCCCGGGAGGAAGGGTGAGGCCGGTGACGGCGGTTCTCCTGGCTTCAGTGGCATTCAGGGACCTCCAGTAAGTGGGATTTCTAGTCGTTCTGCTGCTGTGCCTCCAGATGTGATGTTTTCAGAGTCCAGAGCTGAGATCCTGTCCTCCTGCAGGGTCGCCCCGGTGCCACCGGCGTCTTTGGGCGTAAAGGAGAGAAGGGGGAGTCTTACTACGCCACCCTGGGTTTGGGGGTGAAAGGAGAGCTCGGGGCTACTGGACCCCGAGGACCTACAGGTGAAACTGGGAAACCTGGCAGAGACGGGCTGCCTGGCTTCCCCGGAGCCCCCGGACCACCGGTGAGTGTTTTTCTTTTTGGCGGGTCCCCGAAAAAAAGAAAAAGGTGTTTTAAAAAAACAACCCGTTTCCTCTCCAGGGCGACGGCGGCTACGGCACCATCGGAGAAAAGGGTTTCCCGGGATTCCCGGGGTCAAAGGGTCGCCCCGGCGGCCCCGGCGAGCCCGGTGCCGGCTACCCTGGAACACCCGGCTTCCGTGGAGCGGATGGAGAACCCGGTATATCCGGGTTGCCGGGGCAACCAGGTTTACCCGGACCAAGAGGTAAGTGATGAAAGGAGAGGAAGTGTGTGTGTGTAACGCCTCATTCTCCCCACAGGGTGACCCCAGTCCAATCACTGCCCATCCTCCATGTACTGTAGTTACCATAGCAACCTCATCCTAACACCCAGTAGAGGACCACCGGTTCCTCGGCAAAGGGGACTACTTTCTCTCCCCGAGCAGCTTCCTGCCCTCCCATGCCTCGGCTGCTGCTGCAGTTAACTACGTGATTAATGGTCTCCATTAATGTGCTTGTCCACCTCGCCTGCAGCCAATAATCTCAAACCAATAAACCGCTTCATTAGTCCACTCATTGACGCTCAGTAATGAGGGTTTTTAATGCTCCTGTGCTTCCTTAGTCTCAGAGGAAGTGAGATGGTCCAGAGTTTCAAACAAGTTGGAGATGGTGGTTCTTTTAAAGGAGAATGCTGGTGTATTCATCGCAGATATGAACTTGTTTTTCCTGATTCTGATAAATCATTGATTATCATTTTCAGGGTTATTTAAGTATTTGCAAATTAGAGCTCGACTGATATATCGGCGGGCCAATGTTAGGCATTTCCAAATTATCGGTATCGGCATTTATAATGACTGATAAATGAATATTTTTAAAAATAAAATAAAAACAGATGAAACTTAACAGAATTTGTCTCCAGTCTTGTTGGAAGTTATATTTATGAAGCTTACCAAATCTTTTAATACCGGTAACTTTGTGTTTGGTTGTTGTTGTTATTGTGTTTTTGTTCAAAGGACATTAAGTTTTATATCTTATTTCTATACATTTTATTCATCAGAACTTTAATATATTTTGATGTTCCGTTGTGACAATAAAATAAAGTAGTTTATTTTTAAACTGCATTATCATATTATTTTAGTGAAGACGTATAAATAACTACAAATAACTAATGTTAGGGAAACCTGTTAATGTTTTATTACGCGTTTCTGAAATTTAAAAAAAATATATCGGACGATATATCGGAAAATATCGGATTTTTAAATCAACAAACATTTGTATCGGTATCGGCCTTCAAAATGCTTAATCGGTCGGGCTCTAGTGCAAATACAAAAATCATCAGAGCCGGATAGTTGTAATGTGATTTCTTTTTGACATATTAGCTGAAACCAATTTATAATTTAAAAATCTCAAAAACAAACAACATAATAAGTAACAGTCAGTGACACCAGCGGCCTCCTTTAGACGTCCACCATTCTTCTTCTTCTTCTCCTTCTTCTCCTTCTTCTTCTCCTTCTTCTTCTCCTTCTTCTCCTCCTCCTCCTCCTTCTCCTTCCCTGAGACTAAAGACACAGCTCTCCCCTCCAGTATGAATGTGTGCTCTCATACGTGATGCTAATGCTGGAACAACTGATTCATTTTGCTCTTAATATGAAGGTTATTGTCACTCATATGAGCCGAGAGAATAAAAAACAAACAACAACAATGTGATAAAGTCAGTATTTGCCGTCTCTCCTCATCGAGTGCAATAACCTGTTTTTGAAGCACCTTTACATTGAAGTGAACATTTCAATATGCTTTTGCCTTTTGCCAATTAATTGAATGGAATTGATTGCTGATGTGTTTGATGAAAAAACAAAGATTTGAATTGCTTTATTGGCGCATGCAAATGACCCTGCCGGCTTTGTATGCTGCCATCTCCTCTCTCTCTCTCTCTCTCCCTCTCTCTCTCTCTCTCTCTCTCTCCATCCATCCACCTCACCTGCCGTGTGCATGTGTATCTGTCCAGGTGAAAACAGCTGTGAAGGGGTTAATGACGACGAAGAGGGAACTGGTGGGTAACTAACTGATTTCAACCCACCAGCAGAGAAACGATGGTGGATCAGAAAATGTTCACCTTAGAGTTTCTTTATATGTCATTTAAATATTATTCTCAGACTCTGAGACAGAAATGTCCTCTTAAGCAACCTTTAGAAACACCAGACTTCATAGTCTGAAAGATTTTATTATTAATAATAATATTAATAACTTGGCCAAAATGTATTTATTTGATATGGCTGTTTATGGAGTGATACAAAGAGATTTACCTTTTCATTTGTAGTTTCTTCCTTTTAATGTCATTACCACAACATTTGTTGTCAAGACAATTGTAAATAAGTAAAAAAAATATATATTTTAACAGAATCAGTGAGAGTAGCAAAGAAAGTAAAGAAAAAACATATTTTTAAACTTTTTTTTACTTTTTTTTTATGTAGGTTTATTTATTAAACTAGGCTCAGCTTCCTGAGCAGCTGTGGGAAATGTAGTCCTCACTGTCAATCATTAGTTCATGAGGGAGTCGATGGAAGCCTCTCGCTCCCTGCGTCTCAGGGATTCCACTCTGGCCGAGTCAGTCGATGATTGACAGGCGAGGCTCAGGCTTTATATATAAATATTCATATAAAATACACTATTTTCATTATCATGCGATATGCGTCGCAGCTGCTGAAACCTGCGCATGTATTCAAGCCCTGCCTCTGCTAAGCGCTATTAACCAGTGAGGGTTTTGGAGGGAGGGATATACTGTACATATATATATATATGGAATTAATAGAACTGATTCCCCAGCACAAAATGTAATTTATAGCTTTTATTTTTTTCTAATTGTTTTTGAACCGCCCTTCATTGTGATTCATTTTGCTACTAACGACATTCAACCTACAACACGCATAATAATATTTATAACCATAACAATGATTCCCATGATTCAAACCTAAATTCATATTTGGCATGAATGGGGGGAGGCGACAGACAATCACAAGAATACACTGTTTACATAAAGAGATATTGTGTAGAATAATGGATCACTGGTTTAGGTTTGTATTGTATGTGTGGTTCAGATTGTTTACAGATAAATGGATCCATGCAGATGTTACTTTTAGACTCGTATATGGAAGGAATAGTGGTTCTATGGGCCCTTATTACAGCAGCTATTATGACAATGCAGGTTAAACACAGGTGTAATTAATTCACATTAATTCACATTAATTATAACCCTGGTGTCGGTCTGTGTCATTGCTGTGACACTATCAATTGTCTTTACCCTGCAATTACACGTTAAATAGCTGCTGTGAAAGGACCTAATGTGTGAACATGTATTCACTGTATAGAGGCGAGGCCACGCCCCTTCCGGCGTCCCCCAAGGGACTTTATTTTGAAATATTAATATATATACGGTAGTCAACAGCAAGTTTTTTATATATTTTATTTGATTTATTTAACCATAAATTACACGTATATGTATGTTGTCAATTTAAATATAATTTATACTCTTTTTTTTAATTCGTAGTGACGTTGTCGTAGTGTATATTATTTTGGCCGCTAATTGAACTACATCGTCTCGCGCACACGACCGTTACCTTGGCTAGCTAGCTAGCTGGCTAGCGTACAAGGTCATATTTGTGCTAGCTTGCTAGCATTAACGCACAGATGTAAGGTTTTCTTCGCTTCTGTGTTAAACCTGTGTTTTTTTTTGTTGTTTTTTTTATAAGCCCGGAAATAGCAGGAGCCGTTGTTGGTATGATTAAAGTTACGTCACTTAATTTACACGACGTTAAGTTTCTAATTGCGTATCGTCAGTCTGGAGTTATAATAAAAAACGCGACAAACATTTTATTACGTAATATTTATTTGAGAAAAAACACTCGGCAATTAAACAAACGACGTCGAGAGGACCGGATATATATTATTATTTTTTCAAAATAAGGTTCACCGGAAGCGGCGGGGCTTGGCCTCTTAATGTCTCTAAATGTGTGTTTAAAGTGTGGTTGCTAACTGTATGTGACTGCTATCAGGCGTAGTGCTACCTTGCAGACTACCTGGAGAGGCCGGAGACCCCGGAGTCCACGGTGTACCTGGAAGACCAGGTACGATCCAACCAATGTTTTACTTTCTTTCTCTTATTTTTCTCAGTTTCTTTCTCAGTTGCATTCATTGATTCTGGCTGTTTTCTCATTTATAAATCCATATCACTGTGCTTCAAATGTGGGGCACATTATTTAGCTTTAATATAAATATTTTTTATTTAATTTATTCCTTTTAGTCAAGGTTTTTCCAGTTCAGTCATCATTTTTTGTGTATTTTAAATGTGACGGGGTCAATATAAGTGTATGTCACTAGAAACATGTTATAACTACACAATAACATGGATCTTTTTCAGTCATGAACATTGCTTTTATTGTTAAAATTAGATTTTTCAGACCACACCAGAGGATTTGTAGTACTACTTAAGTAATTCTTAATTAACGATGCTCATGATCCACGTCATACCTGCCTGCACGCATTAGGTCTCAAAGGTGAGCCAGGTTTCCCAGGAAGCCCTGGACGTCCAGGGTTTGACGGCACCAAGGGAGATAGAGGAGACCCCGGTTTCGGAGGCCAACCTGGACCACAAGGTAAACCTGTTTGTGATCCACTTCCTGTGTTGAAGGTGCTGATTCAAGCTGGGATAAGGACTGAAAGCAGGATATTGTGATGCAACTTGTTGTTTTGTTTTTACATGGACACTGTTTCTTCCACAACTCCTCCATGCAGGTTTCCCCGGACCCAGAGGGGATCCTGGTCTTCCCGGGGCTCCAGGACAGACTTTTGATGGAGGCAGGGGGAAGGGTGGTCTCCCCGGGCGTCCTGGAGCAAAGGGCCTGCCCGGAGAGGTCCTGGGAGCCACACCTGGTACCCCAGGACAGGACGGTTTACCAGGAATCCCAGGAGACAAGGGTCAGCCGGGGACGCCAGGAGGACCTGGATTACCAGGTGGGTCTGAGACAAAGAGATGAATCCATTCGTGTGAGGGGTTCTTGCATGATGAGGTCTAAGTCTTTCTACCTCTGGTCAGGTGGCGACGGACGCTTCGGCATTCCCGGACTGAAGGGCGAGCGCGGCGTCGACGGTCTCCCTGGTATTCCCGGCTCTCCCGGACTTCCAGGTGACCCGACTTTTGGCATTCCCGGTCGGCCTGGATCTCCTGGGAAAGCAGGACCGAGCGGATCGCCAGGTGAGGGGAACGTTCCACCAGACTTGTGTTTGTTTCTGTCGGAATGTTAGACTCGACGGCGTCTTTTTAGAGTAGCATGATTGACAGCAAAATACCAAAAACACATGATGTAGTTGAGATCTCGTCTTTCACTCCTTTTACCCTTTTTTTCTCCACCGTGTTTCCTTCACTTGGACGAATCGGACGCCACGGTTGCCTGTTTTGTTCCTGTTGTTTATGAAACTCTGCATCACCCAAAAAGAATGTCTTCTTCTCCTGTTTTGTATTGTTTCTCTTTGTCCCGTGTTTCTTCCTCATTCCTTCCTCCTTCCTAAACACCACCACCATTATCTCCATCCATCCTCTCATCATCCCTCCATCCTTTTCTTGGTGTTGGGTCATTCGTTATAGGCTGCCAAGGTGAGATACTCCCCCCCATCCATCCATCCATCCCTCCATCCAGCCGCCCTTCCTTTGCTTCCATCCCTCCATCCATCCCCGCTGCTATTCATGCATTAACAGCGTTACTCAATGCGTCTCTCATTTCTCATTTGTGCAGCTAAGAAACTAAATGTCCATCTCCATAACGTGATTCAAATTAATGTCTTCATGAAAGTAGCTTCACGTCACCGTCTCGTTGTGAAAATGTGTTTTTAAATTTCTCCCGTTTGGAATTGAGATCGAGGGGAAGAACGGATGATCTTTAACAAATACTCACAAATCGTGGTAATGAGTTTCACAGCTGAGCCCCCTTTTTGATTCATTTGTTTATATAATAACCATATTTTTTTCCGCATGTATTATTTCTGAATCACGGCATGAAAATTGAATCGATGTGAGATCAACGGCTGGAGACGGACATTTTAGCTGTGAGAGATTCAGAAATGGGAAGTTGAAGTAGATCTTGAAGACGGTACTGGACGTGTTTATTGCTGTATAGGCTTGTGTGACCGACTAAAGATTCGGTGCTTTTTAACAATGTAACCGCATTATTCAAGGCTTCTTCTGCACTCTTAAAAAAGAAGGACTTTTCATTTTCAACTCATCTCTGCGTCGTCCCAGATTTGTGAGATATGTTTCTGTGTCGCTGCATGGATGTGTTGAAAGTGGGTTCTATTTTTAAGAATGTGTACAGTAGTAGTAGTAGTAGTAGTAGTAGTAGTAGTAGTAGTAGTAGTAGTTGTAGTAGTAGTAGTTTGCTATCCTGTGGGACAAACACACTTTGGCGGTTGAACCTCGCTGATTCAGGCTGGAATTGCACTTGAGCGTCGTAAGACATTTATTTTTTTTAAGGCAATATTTCCAAATAATTACAGATTTGATCCGGCAGAATATTAAATTTTAAATCCCTGAATTCATCAACATACTTGTGTCTGTTCAGTAACGATCAAAGTTGCAATTGCAGCCGAACCAAGGCAATGAAGGGACGTAATGAACAATGGTTGTGTGTTCAGGAATCATTTATATCAATCATTTAATTTAAGATAAATATGTTTATGAATAAATCTAGCTGTTGTGTTGGAGGTAAGTTAAGTAATTATAAAAAGAGGTAAGTTTTTGAATTTCACTGATGAGTGAAATGTATATATTATATATATATATATTTATTTATATTCTAGATAGATGTATAGATTCTATGTTTCCTTGTACATCGTGACGGACTAAGTCTCTCCACCCGTCCAGGTTTCCCTGGCCGAAAGGGAGACAGAGGAGACCCGGGTTTCCCAGGACCCGCCGGAATGAAGGGAACCCCAGGACAGCCCGGCCCCGATGGATCACCAGGATCCAGGGGACCCCCCGGACCTCCAGGGCCAGGGACTCGTGAAGGCATCCCAGGAATCCCAGGACGGAAGGGTAGGCCTCGTTTCCTGTTTAACATCCCGGCTGGCGTTCTTACAGCATCGTCATGGTGATTCTCCGTCTCTCCACAGGTGAGAGAGGTTTCGCAGGACTGATGGGTTTCCCTGGACTCCCGGGTCGCCCTGGAAGCCCCGGGTTTCCTGGAGGGAAAGGAGATGCTGGAGGTCCTGGAAGAGATGGCCTCCCTGGCGGTTCCGGATACCCCGGACAGAAAGGTAGAGTGTCCAGAAGGAGGAGCGAGGACGGTGGGGCGTGATCAGCCAAACATCATGTGTGTTCCCTTCTTCAGGTGAGAGAGGATACCCGGGACGCCCCGGCTTGCCCTCTCCATACATCGGAGCAGAGTTTGCAGAGAAAGGAGAACCCGGAACCCCCGGAGGCAGCGGCCTTTCTGGCTTCCCCGGACCCAGAGGTAACGCCACTTCCTGTTTGTCTTATTTACTACGTGTACATGTAGAACATGAAACATCAAGTCCATCGATTTCCCCTCTGGTGTCAGGTGACAAGGGTCTGCCAGGTCTGCCCGGTCGTCAGGGTCTGCCTGGACTTCCTGGTTACGCCGAGCAGAGTAAAGGACAGCCAGGACAGCCTGGTTACCCGGGGCAACCGGGGACGCCAGGGTTCCCAGGGCCGAAGGGTGAAGCTGGGATCATGGGCTTCCCCGGCATGTCCGGACCCAGGGTAAGGAACGACACACACTTAGAACCGTACGACGAGTTCAACCACTGAGACTCACGTCTTCACCGGCTTCTTTCAGGGCGACGACGGCACACCTGGTTTCCCTGGCAACCCCGGAGAATTCGGTCGCTCCGGTGCCAAAGGTGAGCGTCAAAATCACACACACCAAAGAAAAACAAAACACACAAATCCACCCTTTTGATGTGAATGCTCTGCTCCTCAGGTGCACCTGGAGAAAGTTATGGTTATCCTGGAGGTCCAGGAGCTAAAGGTCAGCCAGGAGATGCAGGTTTCCCAGGTGAGACTCCCCTCAACCAGCACTGCTTCTAACTTTAGGAGAGGGTCCTTCCACAAGACAGTTGTCCCATAAATGTGTCTCTTCAGGTGGCAGGGCCAACGACGGCGCCCCCGGCGACAGCGGCTTCCCGGGAGGTCCAGGATACCCTGGAGCGAAGGGAGCTCCTGGTGAAGGAGGGCGACCCGGGATAATGGGTAAGTAGAGACCGCTACGATGACAAACAGAAGACCAGATGTTCCCCTCGGATAATAACATGTCCCCTCTGCAGGCTCCCCTGGTTTCCCCGGGCCGAAAGGCCAGCCGGGCTACCCAGGAAGAAGAGGAGCAGACGGGTCTCCTGGTCTGCCTGCAGGTCCCGGAGGTCCTGGAGCCAAAGGTAAGACATATATTTCCATTGAGGGAACAGGAATATGAGCGGAGGCTGCCGACTCACACTGTTGTGGTTTTGCAGGTTTGCCTGGACCCCCTGGCTTGGATGGACTTAATGGTCTCGGTGGACCTAAAGGACTCCCTGGAACCCCAGGCAAGGAAGTTATTACATGGTCTACGCAGTCTGTGTGAAATTAGAAGTAAATGAAATAAATCCACATAAATACAGTGTAAACTCTAAGAAACCTGTGTTCTCCAGGTGGGAGTGGAGGAGGTCGCCCCGGGGCCCCTGGTGTTCCTGGGCTGAAGGGAGAGCGAGGGGTCTCCTACCCAGGAGGGCCAGGCTACCCGGGACCCAAGGGAGACCGAGGATCCTCAGGTGAGACGGACCTCAAGGAGGTTCCAAAACGCTGGGAATAAATGTGATGATTTAATATCAACATAATGACTGCTGGTGTGTGTGTGTGTGTGTGTGTGTGTGTGTGTGTGTCAGGTGGTCCTGGGCAGCCAGGGTTCCCTGGTCGGCCTGGACCTCAGGGTCCGACTACGTCGTCAGACTTTCCCGGCCCGTTGGGAGACCCCGGCCTCCCTGGACTGGATGGAGAGTATGGTAAATACACTTCCTCAGACCAAGTTCCTTCCTGCTTTTCCATGTCCTTGTTTCCTTCCCTTTTCTATCACGTCGTCTCCTTTCCTTGATATCCTTCCAGCCCAGTCTCGTGTCCTCTCCTTCACTTTGTCCCTTCATGTTTCCTGTTTCCTATCCCCTCCCCTCCTAACCCTCGTCTCTCTCCTCCAGGTCGACCAGGTCTCCCAGGTCCTCCAGGCCCGCCTGGTCCAGGCACAGCCCAGGGAGACCGGGGTGACCCTGGTCTCCCCGGCTTCCCTGGCTCCCCTGGCAGGAAAGGAGACTCAGCCATCCCCGGCAGCCCTGGACTCCCCGGCAGCCCCGGGTTCAAAGGTGAAGAGACGCCCCAATCAGGCTTTAAACGAACCATCTGATGATAGAAACACATAAACATTGTATTTCTCTTCTCAGGGGGACAGGGCGACTCCGGCTACAGTGGAGGTCCTGGTCTCAAGGGGTTCCCCGGGGACTCTGGTGACTATGGAAGCAAGGGACCCAAAGGATTTTATGGTAGGGGCACTTTAGTGAAACTGGGTTGTGATGCGTGAACCCTCTCTTCTTCCACTCACTCATCCATCCTGTGTCTTCTCTCCAGGGCGACCTGGTCCGAAGGGGATCCCTGGTGTCAGGCTGCGTGGACCACCGGTGGACTTCGGGGCCGTCGACGGAGAGATGGGTTTTCCTGGTGTCTCCGGCAGCCCCGGTGAACCCGGAGGATCCGGTGTGCCCGGGACGCCCGGACGTGGAGGTGTGATGTAGAAGACGTGTTTCTCAGTGAATGGATCTCACCTGATGAACATGGATATAACATAAATGTTCTGCTGCAGGTCCGAAGGGTCGCCCCGGCCCTGTGGGTAAACTTGGCAGGACCGGATCTCCTGGTTTTCCTGGACCTGTCGGTGAGGCCGGACCCCCTGGATTCCCTGGAGCCACCGGAGAACAAGGTCAGTGTCGTTGAGTTTATAGAGATAATAACGACAGTGAGGTATAGAAGATTAATCGTCCTACAGTCCCACTAACGGCAGCTCTTCCTCTTCCTCAGGCTCCCCCGGTGCAGCCGGTCGGCCCGGCGCTCCCGGCGTGGTCGGCCGCGGCCGCAGCATCGGCTACACGCTGGTGAAGCACAGCCAGAACGCCCAGGTGCCCATGTGTCCTCAGGGCATGGCCAAGCTGTGGGACGGCTACAGCCTGCTGTTCGTGGAAGGGCAGGAGAAGGCTCACAACCAGGACCTCGGTACCGAACCGCTTCTGTTCTCTCCCTCTTTAACCTCCATGACCCCAAACCTTGACTAGACCGTGTGTCGTCTTGTGTGCAGGTCAGCCCGGGTCCTGCCTCCCCAGATTCAGCACCATCCCCTTCCTCTACTGCTCCCCCAACGAGGTCTGCTACTACGCCAGCCGCAATGACAAATCCTACTGGCTGTCCACGACGGCGCCCATCCCCATGATGCCCGTGGCCGAGCAGCAGATCCAGCCCTACATCAGCCGGTGTTCGGTGTGCGAGGCTCCGTCTCAGGCCGTGGCGGTCCACAGTCAGGACATGACCATCCCCGGCTGCCCCCCCGGCTGGAGGAGTCTCTGGATCGGATACTCCTTCCTCATGGTAAATATAGAAATAACCCTTTCTCTCACAGGAAGCTGCTGGAGGCCCCAGGAGAACCAGAACCAGGACTGTGTCGGGACCCGGCTGCTGTAAAATGAGAGGTTTTCCAAAGGGACCCTGGTGCTCAGAGACACTACCGCTTTTGTCCACAGGGACCGCCAAAATCACCACAAAATTAAAGTTCAAATAAGAAAGTGTCAAACAAAAAAAAACTTCTTACTTTTAATACAGAAATGACAGCTTAAGAGGTCTTTTCAAAAAAAAGTCCTAAGTGATGCATGTTTCCTCCTCTCCTGTGCAGCACACGGCGGCCGGCGCCGAGGGCGGCGGCCAGTCCCTGGTGTCGCCCGGCTCCTGCCTGGAGGATTTCCGCGCCACGCCGTTCATCGAGTGCAACGGGGCGAAGGGCAGCTGCCACTACTTCGCCAACAAGTACAGCTTCTGGCTGACCACGGTGGAGCCCAGCCAGGAGTTCGTCTACTCGCCGGCGCAGGAGACGCTGAAGGGAGGCCAGGAACGCTCCCGGGTCAGCCGCTGCCAAGTCTGCAGCAAGCTGTTGTAGTGGGGATGAGGATGAGGCGATTTTATAAGGAAATCTATCAAAGAACACGTGACTGACTGAAAATAAGCCCCTCCCCCTGCTTCCCCGATGGTTTCAGAATGGAGTCGACAAACCACATCGACTCCGTTTTTAGAGTTTTTGATGCCTTTTTAGGAATGAGTGGCTTCTTAAAAAAAAAAAAAGAAAAAAAGAAGAGTTGGAGGGAAACGGAACGAGCAGCGTTGCTCTTCCCTCCATGATCACTGACAATGGTGCTATCGTTTATGTTTTTAATTTGTGTTTCCTCGTTACCGTTTCGGCGAGACTCGTTCTCGGCTACCTCAGAGAGCGCCCCCCTCTGGCCGGCGCCCGCTGACACATCAGGCTTCAGATACGTCAGCTGGTCTTACTGGAGTCAGCTGATTCTGGTTGGTCAAACTCACTACAACCACTTTAACCGCGGCGATGCTACAGGTCACGTGACTGTAAAAGTACTGCTTGTTGTGCCAGCTGGTTTTGCTTTGCAGCGTGGAAATCAAATTATGAGATTTGAGACTTCCTCGAAAGGATTATCCACCAATCAGATTCACGATTATAAAGAATAACATGTACTTTAAAGACAAAATATAGCAAGTACATACATTAGATAATATCTGGCAACTTTAAAGGCAGAAAGAAATGTTTGCTCGTTTGAACATAAATGACATTTTTACATTTTCAGAACATTCGCTGCCTCTAAAGATGGATTTGTTTAATTCTTTCAAAGTTGATTTTCATCATTCGCGGAAATAATTTAGGAAAAAAAAGCTTTTCTTTAATGGTGCTTTTATGGCTGAAGTGCATCTGCCAGTGAAGCTAGCAGGTGTTCAGAAAGCCCTTCGTACGGCTGTGATCTCTGTAGGAAAATAAAACATGGTGCTACGATTCCACAGTGGACTTGGAAGGCAGCGTTTAAAATATGAAACAAAAAGGAAAAAAGACGCACTTTTGCTCTAAATTGCTCAAACGGAACCTCTGCAACAGCAGTAATCAACAACTTATATAATAATATATATATTTACACACATATATATATATATATATATATATATATATATTATGCACTGATGTGAACTCATATAGTTTAGAACCATAAACCAAATTAAAGGGCGTATTTCCTCTCCACCTTCGCCGGCTTTCATCTCTTTGTGACCAAACTTCTGTCTCATTCATTTTGCAACAGGAAACCAAACACACTCTGCTGGATTGTTAATTATTGCTGTATATAATGCTTACTGTATTTCCCACCAAAGTATGTTAAAAAGCTGTCAGCTCTTTGTTTTTATTTTATTTCCCAGTCTTTTTCTCTGTCCTGGGATAAGAAAGACGTATGTTCTGTCAGTAAATGTCGATTTTTGCAGAATTTATTTGGCTTTTAAAATGTAAAATCTAAATTTCTTGTCACGTTATCCTCGGACAGGGAAGCTACTGGGCGACCTGTAACCACTATGACCATTGTGTCTACACATGTCTCTGCTGGTAGCCCTGATTTTATTCCTGTCACATTCTTCTTCTTTGTCATCCTTTGTGGTTTTGTAATCTAGATTGTAATTATTTTACTTAAATCATGATACTATCCCCTGGTTTTATTTACTGAAGTGGGAGGGAATGGGAAGATAATGATGTGTACATTAAATATTATGGAGAAAAAAAAAACACAAATGCCTTTGGGATGATGTTTTTATATGGAAAATATATTCGCCGCTGACGATCTTTAACAGACGCAACAACCGTTGTTTTGTTTTTGTTTGATATCTGTTTGGGCTCCACCCCCGTTGTTCATGCTGTAAGTGCCTGGAGGGACAGAAAAGAAATGCAGTTTTTCCTCAAAGAGGATCTATAACAAATAAAATGGTAATATGGTGAGAACGTGTCTGTTACTGTAATGTGTATTTCTGTGCTCACACACTTTGGAACTGAGTCTGTAAACTGAGAATATCGAATGCAGATTTAATAAACATAAAAAAACGAGTATTTTCACGGTAGCAGCAGGTGTTGTTTTTGATGTTTTTTATTTGACATGTAAACTCCGCTGAGGATATCGTGTTTTGTTGTGCTTTAGTCGCTGCAAAGATCCTGTTTATCAGTTTGCTGTGTGCAGAACCAAATTAAAAGTATTAACACCTTGTAGCTGGATGCTGATGGGTTTTATTGCAGCCCCCTAACGTCACTAATATACTTCCCTGCTGATAAAGTTACAGTAGCTGGTTAATTCACACCATGCCAAACAAATATTATACTGGAAATAATAAAAAAAAAGAAGTAGAAAAAGCAGTAAAAAATACAACAGAATTGTGTCCTGAGTCGGTGCGTCACATTACATGGAAAATACATGATATACTTTAAAATCTAGAATGGTTCAAACCAGTAATCCTCCGTGTACAAACAGTATACACATGTTTTCAGATGTAAGTGTTTTGCCATTGAGTTTGTTGCAAATCAAATAAGAATAAACGTACTGTAAGTCAAGAAGCATACAACTAGAATTGGAAAAATATACAATAAAAACATGAGAATGCTAAAAATAGCATGATGATAATAGTAATATAAGAATAAAACAAAATGCAGGGATAACCACAATCACACAGATCACTGTGAGAAACATGAAGCAGCAATTAAAAAGTGAATTTAGACTATATTTAATAATAATGATTTATAATAATTAATTAATTTAAATATGTATATTATAATAAAATAGTCAAGTTTTTTTTTTTCAGCTCAAATTTGCTAATTCTACACCCTCTGTCTTGATTTGAATGAGGTCGAAACAAGGATGATTAAATTAAATAACATACATGTAATGACACCTCCAGGACTGCAGGTGGCGATAAAACGCATCACCATCGGTTGGCGAACAGAAGAAGCCTAGCATCACAACAACAACAACACTGCGGGTAGCGCTAGCTCGAAGAAGAAGAAGACGTGTATTTTATTTCTCTGCTAATTGGGAACATATTAACAGGTGAGTCGATTCGACACAGCGTTTTAAAATACGCGTGCGCGTTTCTACAACATTTAAATCACGAATTTAATACGTTTCATCTGCGTGTAAAGCGCTAGCTCGCCCGCTAGCATTAGCTCCGCTAGCGTCTTCGCATTAGCTGTCAGTGTTAGCGTTTTTATATCGTTACAGTCGGTGGACTCGCGGAGAAAGCCGGTTATCTGATCATCAAATACGTTTAAAGGTGTAACCGGGGTTCATCGTCGCTGCCGTCCTCCTCGATGCGAGCTAGCTCGTGCTAAAGGAGGCTAGCTGCTGGATGTCCCGTTATCGTCCGGTTTCTCGAAATGGTTTTATAACCGACAATAAAAGACCATATATGGGATGTTGTTAGCTGAGTTTATAGCGTTACGTTTACAGATAATGTTAGCTGACATCAATGTAATTATAATGTGTTTATGGTGGAAGGAATTAGGTTGTTAACTGAGAAATAGAGGATGCAACATAAACGAGACTAGACCTTCAGATTCCGAGGATTTCAAGGACAGTTGTAAACAAGGATTACATTGATTTTACTTTTTAATCAGTGGACTAGAATTGCGAATATGGATGGATGGATGGATGGATGGATACTTTATTGATCCAGAGGGAAATTCAAGCATCCAGCAGCAGCTGAAAAAACACACAACATGACAGACCGACATATATCACATAATAATAATACAATAATAATAATACAGATAATCTTTGGTTACAATGATTTTTTCTTGACAGGTGTATCATTAGGAGAGGTTATATTAGTTTCTTCAGGCAAATGAAATGACCGATTAATATTTTAAATAAAGTTTTAACCTGCAGTCATTGTTCATAAAGTCATGTCATCGTCCAGTTAAATATATGATAATAATAATATGTCTCCCAGTAACAGAGAATAGAGGTACTGATGTCTCGACAGAATGTTTGAAACGTGTGTCCCGTTCCTCCTCCGTGATTCGATGCAGGTACGCTGGAATTTTCTGACACCCACTCGGACATGTCCTATGTCTTCATCAACGACTCGTCGCAGACCAACGTGCCTCTGCTGCAGGCCTGCATCGATGGAGACCTGGCCTTCGCCAAGAGGCTCCTGGAGACGGGGTGCGACCCCAACATCCGGGACAACCGGGGCCGCACCGGCCTGCACCTAGCCGCCGCCCGGGGCAACGTGGACATATGCCGCCTCCTGCACAAGTTCGGGGCCGACCTGCTGGCCACCGATTACCAAGGGAACACGGCGCTGCACCTGTGCGGTCACGTGGACACGATACAGTTCCTGGTGTCCAACGGGCTGAAGATCGATATCTGGTGAGAAAATGACGTTTTCATTCACGCTTCCATCCCTGCATCTATGGGGTCAGTCCAGTCTCATTAATAATGAACGCACATGTATTTTGTTATTTGTATATAAATGACTCTCTTCTCACAAATACATTTTGTTTTAAATAAATGTCATATAAATCCATAAATATATGAATATATGAAAAAAATATTTGCAATTTTCATCAAAAATGTCTTTGTATGTTACATTTATATACAAACTGTTAAACTTGAATTTACAAGACGCTTTTCATTTGTCAACTTGTTTGCATTTGTTCGTGAACTGGTCTGTATTTGTTTGTGGATTTTTGAGATTCTCCTGACGTGGCTGGATTCACGAATGCATTTTTTCAACAAGGAACTCTCTGTAGCCAATCAGATTCCTCCCTCGTTTTCAGCCAATCACATGACTGCATTGCCCTGAGGGGTACCTCACCATGGCCAGAGCACAGCTTTTTCTCTGCGCATTTTGCGTTGCTTTTGGTAAAAGAAATAAGAACAAAAAGTATTTTAAAAAGTGATTTTATTCTCTCTCTAGCCAACGTTAGCTTGTTTGTAGCTAGCTAAATCCAAGAGCTAGCTCACGTTAGCTAGCTAACGTTAGCTAGCTCTTTTAGTCAGCACTTTGAAACCAATGTAGTAAGCAATTTACCTATTAGTTATTATGGTTTGCTTGTAACTTATGGTTGCATGTATTAACAACAGGTAAGATTTAGCGAGCAAATGACCGATACGTTTATGTTTTCTGATGTTAGTAGGATCATATTATGCTAGCTAAGTTAGCTTATGATCCGTTGTCTAAAAGCATTATGAGAAAAGGCTGTTCTGTGGCCATGGTGAGGTACCCCTCGTGGGAATGCAGTCATGTGATTAGCTGAAAACGAGGGAGGCATCTGATTGGCTACAGAGAGTTCCTTGTTGAAAAAAATGCATTTGTGAATCCAGCCACGCCAGGAGAATCTCAAAAATCCACAAACAAATGCAAACAAGTTCACGAACAAATGCAAACCGTCTTGTAAATTCAAGTTTAACAGTTTGTATATAAATATGACATTTATTTAAAACAAAATGTATTTGTGAGAAGAGAGTCATTTATATATAAATCACAAAATACATGTTTGAATCCGTCTCTGTGCATTCATTATTAATGAGACTGAACCGACCCCATATGCACCTTTCTATTCTACACAAAAACACTGCATCTCCAACTAACGCTACGTTAAAACCAGCCAGATTGTACGAGGTGGGCGGAGTTTAGTCATCCAGTCGATTCTCAACTCTTAAACTGACTCAGTCGGTGCAGAAATGAGCGAAACAAGAAACATCACGACCTGAATGTGTCTCCCGTGTGAAATTTAAAGACATTCCCGATGACAGATCACTTTAAAAAAGCAAAGATAAGAGACATAAAAGAGTGAAACCGGTTTAATAATCACAATGTCCTACAAATCTCTCTTGTATTTGCTGTAATAGAAGCAAAGAGTGAGAAAATGTTAATTAAATTTAAATTTTAAACATACAGGATACAAAAATGAATTATGTAATGTATCTATCATTATTCTTGAATTGTTTTTCAAAACACGATGTTTTAAGAGTTTTTGATCCTATTTGATGATGATGGTGATAATATCTGCACTTCTTCGGATGGACTTGGTTTATCTAATTAATGTGTTAAAGATTTAGTTTTATTATGGAATAGAGATTCTTTCTTTTCAAACATTTATTTACAAATGGTTGTTTATTTGTTTTCCATTATTATGGGCTTTTTTCCCCTTTAAAATCTGTTGATTATATATTGATTTAAATGTTGGAAATAAAGGTTATTGATAGTCTTAAAACAGAGTTATCCTGGCAGGATCATCGTAACATGTGACTCGCATCGCCTCTTGGCTCGCTGTCACACGATAGACGTCACGGCTCAAACACCTGAGACACGGTGACTTGCTGGAATTTGAGCCTGCGGGACGTGACGCGTTTGTAAAGCCGGTAAAGTGATCACTCCTGGCGTCTAACGGTCCTTCTGCCCGACAGCAACCACAACGGCTCGACCCCGCTGGTGCTGGCGAAGCGCCGCGGCGTCAACAAGGACGCCATCCGCCTGCTGGAGGGGCTGGAGGAGCAGGAGGTGAAGGGCTTCAACCGGGGACCCCACTCCAAACTGGAGACCATGCAGATGGCCGACAGCGAGAGGTGAGCTGAAAGAATGTGGGCGGAGCCGGTTGAACCAGTTTTGACAGAAACCTGCTGCTTCTGTTTGTGTGGGAGCAGCGATGAGGAAAAATCACGCCGTGCAAACAAAGCATCAGAGAGCAAGAGTGATTTGATAACACGCCCGGGTGGATTTCAATCTGATATCCAGATATACTTTTTTACTTGAACAGAAGATTCAATAGAAACACTTTGATTATTATTATATTATATATTATTTCTTTTTTAGACTTGAAAAACTAAAAGCTTTGCAACCAATGACTCGTGACTTCACATGCTTGAGGCCTTTTGACGTTAAATACGACAGATCATCGATTATTAGTCCCACGGCGGGGAAATTTACACGATTATGAAAATAAAATAAAACAAAGATATAAAAGATAATTTAAACAAATCAGTTAATTTCCTGAATCAACTGACTTTAACAGTTTATTCCCAGTAAGTTGACACTTATTAATTACTCTGTTATGTTATTTATGTCAACAAATAAACACAAAGCGTTGCTAAACAAAGTGCATTTTTCCTGGTTTAGGACTTGAAACTCAGACGTCTTCCTTACTCTGACTGTGTTGCTGTGTTGTGAGTTCTAAGTGTGGTTCTAAGTAAGGTTCTGCTTCCTCCGTCCGCCCAGCGCCATGGAGAGCCACTCCCTCCTCAACCCCAACCTGCAGAGCAGCGAGGGCGTGCTGTCCAGCTTCAGGACCACCTGGCAGGAGTTTGTGGAGGATCTGGGCTTCTGGAGGGTCCTGCTGCTGCTGGTGGTCATCGCCCTCCTCTCCCTGGGCATCGCCTACTACGTCAGCGGCGTCCTGCCGTTCTCCAGCAGCCAGCTGGAGCTGGTGCACTGAGGGAGCAGGAGAGGGTTGTTTGCAGCCCGGATCTCATCGTTTCTGGGGTTAAACAAGAGAAACATCATATTGTTTTGACAAAAAAAAAAGGGCAGTGATCCAAAAAGAGCAAAAGTTAACTTTCTGAATGGGTTTAAAGCTTGAGGGCGACACAAGTGAGAACAAAAATGATGCAACATTTCATCACAGTTGAAGCTGCTTTTGAAACCGTGTGAGAAAATCACGATGCATCTGTTTGAGTTGTACGATGACCTTTTATTCATTTCATTCATACCGTACGTTGTTACAAGCTGTATATTGCCAATGTAATTTTTTTTTATCTTTGTTTGACCTTTCCATTGTGTTATTTATCAAATACTGTATGTTTTGTTAAAAATGACTCCCCCCTTAATCGATATCTTTTATTCTTTTATTCCAACTATCTGTCCGCTCACGTCACAGATTAGAAAAAGAGCACCTCGACTGTGTGTTTACGTTTCACAACCGTTGAAGAAGACATTCCTGCCGGAAGCATGCGGCGTTAGAAACCACCCGCCGTCGTGAACATCATATATAGGATGCCCATAAAACTGTAGGATTTTGGCAGCAGATTAATTAACAATGTTTTGTTTGTATATTCATTTTTACCTTCATGTCCTTGTAAACCATGTCGTTTTTTTTTATTGTTATTATTTGTTGTAAGTTTTTCAACCTGTTGATTTTTCTGCGTACAATAACACAGTTAACGTGAATCCTAATTTAATGTGGAGAAGAAAAAAAGAATAAAATCATGAGTATGTATGATTCTAATCAACTAGAGGGATGGTCGGAGTCATCTGCCGATCAGTGATACGACAGTTTGTGGTTAACACGGTTAAAGTGCATATGATGAACTGTAAAAATCACAGTTTTAGAACTATGTATAAAAATAAAAAACATCTTTAACCCATCAAAGTGTGCTTCTTTAGGCGTTTGTAAACATGCTTGTATTATTTGATTAATAATCAGAAACATGTCCTCAGATACACTGTATTTATAAATGGGAGTGTTCTCATGAGCAACAAAACAGGAAGTGCCCCCCAACCAACTCTTCCTCCACATTCTAAACAATAAATAATAAATACATAAACATAAGGCTGCTGTTAAGTTTTTGGAAATGCAGTTCCTTAAGTTAAGTGCGGGAATGTTAACAGGAAGTATGATGTTGCGGTAAGTCATGTTTTTTTTCCCCCAGTATATGTGATGTCATACGACTTCCTGTATCTGAATCTCACATCGGCTTTTTGGAGGGAAAACATAATTCATGTCAGAGGATGTTTTTTTTATTCATTAGTAATTTAACCCATAGATTGTTTAAGTAGCTATCGTGACGTCGTCCTCCGGTTCGTTATCTACGGATTTGAAGCCTCAAGTTCGGCAGGTTGCCCGTCGCCATCTTGGACCTTTAGCTAGATGCCGGTTGTATCTGACGAGATAACACAAAAGGCAAAGCCTCAGTCCATCCTCCTCCATCTGGCTTCTGGTGTGAAGCTGATAGCAACGTTATCGTCACACTTCGAGGTTAATTTTTACAGCTACGTCATCTGAAAGAAGCTCATTACATTGGTAGCATGGCGGCTAGTATGGCAAGCCGTTTTAACATTTAATAGCTAGACTGAATATGTATTGCAGATATCTGTAATTCAATTCTTCCTAGTCATAAAGAACATTTCATCCACAATGGCATTCTTCCTAGGACAAATGACGTCACGTTTGCCATTCATGTGTATTGGGCTTTCAGTTTCAGATATCCACAATCACATTCTGGATATCTAGAATGAACATTCTGGATATCTGCAATTGAATTCTTACTAGGAGAAACTCCCATTTCAGATATCTTCAATCCAATTGTTACTAGTCATAATTTTCATTTCAGATATCCAAAATGAAAAACTATTCCAGATATCCAGAATGTAATTTTGAATATCCAAAAATACACTGTGACTAGTAGAAGTGTCGTTATGGATATCCACAATTCGTATTATGACTAGTAGAAATGTAATTTCAGATATCTTCAATTAGAATTGTGACTATAGGAACAATACAATTGCAGATATCCATGTATTGTTGAGATCTGTTGACAGGTAGACAGGACGCCATTTAAAAAAAAATTGGATTGAAGATATCTGAAATGGGAGTTTCTCCTAGTAAGAATTCAATTGCAGATATCCAGAATGTTCATTCTAGATATCCATAATGTGATTGTGGATATCTGAAATTGAAAGCCCAATACACATGAATGGCAAAAGTGACGTCATTTGTCCTAGGAAGAATGCCATTGTGGATATCTGAAATGTTCTTTATGACTAGGAAGAATTGAATTACAGATATCTGCAATATATATATATATACAATCTAGCTATTAAATGTTAAAACGGCCACTTTTACTTTTTAAGGATTTTTAGATATCTTAAATTTTGTTTTGACTAGTACAATCAAAGTTGTAGATATCTTAAAATATAATTTTTACTAGTAAGAATGTATTGTGGATATCTTTAATTACCATTTCTCCATGCTATTATGGATATCTAAAATATAATAACAGATAGCAGTGTGGTTCGATTAAATGTTAAAACGGCTTGCCTTAGGCTAGCGCTTAGCTAGGCCGTGATAGCAACGCCGTGGTAGCGACCTGTCAATCAGCAGGTAAGCCCCGCCCCCTAAAGCATCCCCTGCTTCCTGGTCTGGTGGACTCTAAATGGACCTGTCAATCAGCAGGTAAGCCCCGCCCCCTAAAGCATCCCCTGCTTTCTGGTCTGGTGGACTCTAAATGGACCATAATGTACTAAATGAACATCATGCTGGATTGAAGAAGACTTGAAACTAGAGATTGAGACCATAAACTCATGTTTACTGAGATAATACATCAAGAGAGAAGTAGGACCATTTTCTCATAGACTTCTATACAACCAGAGAGGAGTCGCCCCCTGGTGGCCAGCAGAGAGAAGTAGGACCATTTCCTCATAGACTTCTATACAACCAGAGAGGAGTCGCCCCCTGGTGGCCAGCAGAGAGAAGTAGGACCATTGTCTCATAGACTTCTATACAACCAGAGAGGAGTCGCCCCCTGGTGGCCAGCAGAGAGAAGTAGGACCATTTTCTCATAGACTTCTATACAACCAGAGAGGAGTCGCCCCCTGGTGGCCAGCAGAGAGAAGTAGGACCATTTTCTCATAGACTTCTATACAACCAGAGAGGAGTCGCCCCCTGGTGGCCAGCAGAGAGAAGTAGGACCATTTTCTCATAGACTTCTATACAACCAGAGAGGAGTCGCCCCCTGGTGGCCAGCAGAGAGACGTAGGACCATTTTCTCATAGACTTCTATACAACCAGAGAGGAGTCGCCCCCTGGTGGCCAGCAGAGAGACGTAGGACCATTTTCTCATAGACTTCTATACAACCAGAGAGGAGTCGCCCCCTGGTGGCCAGCAGAGAGACGTAGGACCATTTTCTCATAGACTTCCAATACGATCGTAGATCAATCCTTACTAATCAAATAAGGGCTTTTTTTTCTTCTTAATTTTTTAACAGAAAATCGCAGCTTAAATATGATGTGGTCTTCTCCAAATTATTGCACAATTATGCTAATTAAACAACTTTCCTTCTCAAACAGTAAGCACGCAGAAAAAATAATTAAAAAAATCTTACTTTTTTTAGCCCCCTTGAACGCATCGTGGTGACGCATGAATTGAGGAAGAGACGAAGAATGCTCCACACTGAACGGGCTGCTCTTATTAACACGAAGTTTCAGACACTTGATTGATTATTTGTCATTAGTTTTTATAGATATATGGATACGCGAGTTGTTTCCATGTCTGCTTTAGGGATTTACTTGCTGGCCACCGCCCTGTTTTTGTGCGCAGGTAAGTTAAAGTTAAAGGTCCCTATCGTGTTCATTAATGCTTCTTTTTTTTCTTCTTTTTTTCAGTTGTTTGTGTTAAGTTATAGAAGTAGTTAAAAGTCTCTGTTAAGTGTAGTCGAATAAAACGGCGACTTTCTCAAAAATGTTTCGCAATAATTAACAAACAGAAAGTAAAAAGTGTTCTGCGTGTTTTAACTTAAAAATGAAATATTACATATCACCGTGAAACGCGATATGTATTATATTACGTGTTTTTATATCACGTGTCCCCTGTTACATGAAGTTTTGTGAACTGTTATGCGAATTAGACATCTTATTCAACATGTGCGGCCTTTAAAGATGGAGATTGTTATATTCCTTCTGTTTTGACAGTACAGCTGAACAGGGGAGATGATTGATTACTTTAACACAATATTTATTGTGTTGTGATTTTTCTGAAATGTTCTTTTTAACCTCTTAAGACCTGGCAATAATACAATAATACTTTTTAAACTACATCATGTCAAACAATCAGACTAATAAGCCCAAAAAGCAAAGAGAAAGGAGGTTAAATATGTAAATTAGAGATGCAAATAGAGTCAAAATAAACACATGCATGTGTGTTGGATGTTTTCTTTCCTGGTCAGGAAGTAAAATAACAGATTAAAGTCGTCTTTGCCCGTATCTTGTCTCAACATGAGTCTACACAGCAGATGCCAGAGATGGATAAATACTTGGATCCATTAAGTCTGGCAATACCACAGTGTAGAAATACTTGTTGTTACAAGAATCTCTCCTGAAGTAAAAGTGCAAACGTTTTGGCATCAAAATATATTTAAAGAGTAAAAATTCATTAAGCAGGAAAGCTGAGTCGACATATTATTGAAGCGTTAATGTGTGCATCACTTCAACGTTGCAGCTGGTATTTAATATTATTAAACTGAATTTGCAGAGAGACTAAAGTTATCAAATAATCTTAGAAGTATATTTGCCTCTGAAATGTAGCAATATGAAATAGTTGAAAATGGAATACACAAGGAAAGTACAAGTACCTATAAGTTGTACTTAAACCAGCTTTAATCAACCGCCGACCACTTCTTTTTAGTAAACAGAAACCAGAGGGAATACACTCCTCCAAAATAAAGCCACATTAAAGTCGCCACAATAAGTCTTTAATTTTCTCACATAGTGAAAAACTATTACTGATACCGTTGCAGTGTGAATTATTTTTCTAATAATTCCCATTTTAGTCTAGACATGCTGACAAGACGTCACTAACGACCTGCTGACTTCCCTCAAATGAAGTGAAACGCAGGTTGTGTAACGTTGGAGTAGAAAACGCGTCAACGCATTTAACTTGAGTGATTATCAGAAACCCTGAATGCCAAAGAGGAAGTGAGACCCTGCTCGCCGACGTCGATGATGCAGCTCTCCTGGTGTGTTTCTCCACAGCCGGACTGTAAAGGAGTCTTTGGGTTGTGGATTCTCTGCCGAAGGAGAGATTAAACCTGAATTACCTGATATTGATGGGACATTCTTTCAGTACGGCCCTAAAACAGCTGTGGTTTCTTAGTAAACAGGACACAGACGGGAGGAAACGGTGTGTTTGAATCCAGATCAACAGTTTGTGTTTTGGTTTGATCGCTAGGAGAATCCTCGGCGGGCGAACCGGTGAAGGTCGTGACCTCTGCTGGCGACACGGCCCTCCTGCCCTGCCGCATCAGCCTGAGCCCCGACCAGGACCTCCCGTCAGTAGAGTGGTCCAAGGACGGCCTGAAGCCCAACATCTCCTTCCTGTACCGGGTTGGCTGTGAGACGTTCGAGGAGAAGAATGCCGTCTTCCATTACAGGACCAGCCTCCTCATGGACCAGGTGAAGAACGGGAACCTCTCGCTGAGGATGTCCGACGTGCGGACCTCTGATGCGGGGATTTACAAATGCAGGTCAAAGGTGAAGTCGTGGCGGGAGATCGCTACAGTAGAGCTCGTTGTGGGTGGGTCCAAAACCTTTATTTATAGTAAAAGCTCTATTAGTATTAACGGTTGCTTGGTTTCCCTCATGGAGACGGGTAACAAATATGACCTTGTATCGTTTTGTGTTTGTTTGTTTGTGTAGTTTCCGTTTCTGAGCCGAAACTCTCGCTGGTCGCCAACGGAGGCGGTGGAGTGACTCTGCAGTGTGAAGCCAGCTGCTGGTTCCCGGAGCCTCAGATGACCTTTGTTGATTCTCAGGAGAAGGAGGTCAACACTGATGACCAGAAGTCCTGGCTAGATCCCGTGGAGAGATGTTTCACCGTCACGAGGTGGCTGACGGTGCAGACTGCAGACAGGTTCAGATACATTTTACTACGTGTGTTCCTCAGAGATCTGTATTTGGAGATGCTGCAACGTGATTAAAAGAGCACCAGTAAAACGTAGTAGATGGAAAAATGAAACGCCGTTTGTTTTGATGTATTATTATTTCATCCGCCGCCATTTTCCCACAGCAAACTGTAGATGTTTCAATATAAAACACACTGATGTGTTTTCATTGCAGATTCGTCTGCAGAGTTCATTATCCGGGGACGAAGCAGACGAGGAGCACAGAGATTTACATACCAGGTACGCTTAGATTCAACACCTCATGAACAGCCTGCCTTTTAAAAATCACCATTATCCTGGATCATAATTATCCAACCTCAAAAAATCACTTCATATTTTAATTTAGTTAAGAAACATATATTGAGTGAGTCTGTGATGCACTCAAAATATAAATAATAATAAGAAAACTTTCATAAATTATGTCATTTTTAGTAAATATTCTTTAAAAGATCAAATAATCTTAAATAAGATTAGTATAGTATTTTTTGAGTTTCTGATTCCCCAACTTCTTTGAAATGAACGTGAACTCGGTCAACTTGGTGACACTGAAGAAGCGTTGGACTACAAGTGATTCAGGTGCTCTGTTAGTGGACTACATTCATGTTGTATAATATATACAATATTTAATATAATGGATCCCGTGTTGTCGTTTCAGATGCCTGCGTGAGATCCTGCATTCCAAGCTTGGCTATCGCTGTCACAGTATGCATAATCATTTGTGCGTTTGCATTTGCATTAACTACTTTCCTACGGAAGAAATGTGGCAACTCTGGTAAGTCAGTTTACATTTTTCAAGACACGGAAACTTGTTTTTGTCTGTAGATGCAAAATCCCCTCACAAACCAGCTTCTTCAGCAAAATACCTCCAAGATGCAGATATGTGTATAATATTTGTGTTTATGTTTGTACCTGTGGGGGGTGCCAAAGTCAGTTAAAAGGACAGCAGCAACAGTTGATTAATACAGCATATCAGAAAACAAAATGTGGTTTCTATTCTGTTTGAGGATTTGGAGAAAAGGTAGTAAATGAAATGTCAGTAATCAGCATATTATTTTTGTTATTTTCATCACAGGTGGGGAACATAAATGTCTTTCCCAGCAATCATCAGTCCAAAGTTCAACATGCAGTCCTGCAGGAGGGGTCAACCCCGTCCAAAACACGGATTATCAGAATGAAGTCCAGGGACTGACGGCGAATCTTCGTGAGAAGGAGGAAATCATCCGTCGACTAAATGAAGAATTGGACAACCTCAGATCCCAGCAGGAGCTTGTTAAGTATCAAGACCAGCCTACGGTCGACAACAGTCCTTCCGAATCTTCACCCGATGTCTCAATACCCCCAGACCTTTTGGACCCGCTCAGTCCAAAACCAGCGGCCTCAAACACGTCCATCCGTTCAAAATCTTTCTCCTCTGGCCGGAGCAAAGATCAAAAACCCAGCCACTCCATTTCTTCAGAGGGAAGTCCGTTAGTCCGTTCGAAGAGCCTGTCCGTGTCTACTCGTGTGCACTTCCCCAAGCATCCTACCGCCTTCGTGTCTGGTAGCCGCTACGGTCCTCTGGCCGATATGGATGAAGAGGAAGTGGATCTGCTGAGTTAAACGAGAATGCAGCTGAAATGTGAGCAGATGGGTTTTTTAGACTCTAAATGTCCCGTAGGTGTGAATGTGAGAGTGAATGGTTGTCTGTCTCTACATGTCTCTGTGATAGACTGGTTACTGTCCAGGTGAACCCTTCCTTCACCCAATGACAGCTGGGATCGGCTCCAGCCCCCCCGTGACCCTGAATACAGGATAAGCGGTAGATAATCGATGGATGGGTGGATGGATGGATGGATGGATGGGTGGATGGATGGATTTTATTCTGTCATTTTTAAAATGTATTTTTAAGCCGTTTTATAAACGTAAAGCTTAATTTTTCTGAAATTACAAATAAAGAGCACCTCATGGTAAACGAGTCATGACGCTGTGTTTATTGATTGGACACCGATTGGACCCAAGACACCGATAATGACACTCGTCAATGATTTGGAGTGGTGTACATGATTGCCACCAGAAGGTGGCGCTGGGACACAGAAAGCCCCAGAAGTTAATTTCTACATGACTTGTCTGTCTGATAAAATTCCTTTTCAGATGGAAAGTGTGATTTTGTGTTTTATAGAAATGTATTTCATGGTACCGTTAGATTGCAGCTGGAGTCACTTCCCCCGTTTTTTAAAAGGCTAGACAACAACAAATATGGATAACCTGGACTGTGAGCTGTAGGTCCTCCCTACGTGGGGATAGTGAGATGAATTCAATGTGCTCACTGGCTGCAAAGTTGAAAGGAGGTTGTAAAATGTTTGTAGTTTGTACGAAGAAACACCAGAATGTCCAGAAACCTCCATTCCTCTTTGCTCAGCGTGTTTTAAACACTCATATTTTACACCAAATTACAACTAAATACACAATACATTGTGTTAAGAAGTAATTTACGTTTTGTGAGACTGTAAAATATGAAAGCACACCGACTTTCATTGTCCTTCTCCCAACAGGCCAAAACCTACATCAGAAGCCTCCCCGAAGGGCCAGTAGTCTTAACAAAAGATGCTTTTTTTAATGTCGTGTTTTTGTTAATGTCGTTTTTTTCTTTTTGTCGTATTTTTGCTTATGACGAGTTTTTGTTAATGTGGTTTCGTTTTTGCTAATGTGTTTTTGTTAATGTAGTTGTGTTTTTATTAATGTGTTTCTTTTTGTCATGTTTTTGTTAATGTGGTTGTGTTTATGTTGTGTTTTTCTTTTTTCCTTTGTCTGTTTGTTAATATTGTTTTTGTTAATGTCATGTTTTTGTTAATGTGGTTGTGTTTTTCTTTTTGTCGTGTTTTTGTTAATGTGGTTATGTTTTTCTTTTTGTCGTCTTTTTGTTAATGTGGTTGTGATTTTGTTTGTCGTTGCCATTTGCCCAACAATGTTTGATACAATGCATTCAGGTCTATCTGTAAGGGCTGTATTATTTATCAGGTATCACTTATCACATCAGAAGTCTCCCAAAAGTGCCAGTAGTCTTAAAAAACATTGCTTTCTTTTTTTTCTTTTTTTTTTCTTTAATTACAATGTTAAACATTTGTAATTTAAAAAAGTGGGAGAACCGGCGCACCCGGAGAAAACCCCTTTATGCCACCATTAAGATACAACAGTGTGAGGAGTGAACACTGATTGTATCAGTGAAATCAGCCTCAATAATGTGGTTGTGTTTTTGTTAATGTGGTGTTTTTGTTAATGTGGTTGTTTTTGTTAATGTTGTGTTTTTGTTAATGTTGTGTTTTTGTTAATGTGGTTGTGATTTTGTTTGTCATTGCCGTTTGCCCAATGATACAACGTTTGATACAATGCATCCAGGTCTATCTGTAAGGGCTGTATTATTTATCAGATATCACTTATCACATCAGAACTCTCCCAAAAGTGCCAGTAGTCTTAAACTTTTTTTTTTTTTTAATTACAATGTTAAACATTTGTAATTTATAAAAGTTGGGCGAACCGGAGCACCCGGTGAAAACCCCTTTATGCCACCATTAAGATACAACAGTGTGAGGAGTGAACACTGATTGTATCAGTGAAATCAGCCCGAATAATGTGGTTGTGTTTTTGTTAATGTAGTGTTTTTGTTAATGTAGTGTTTTTGTTAATGTCGTTGCCGTTTGCCCTTCAGGGCCACCGTACTAAAGCATCCAGGTCTATCTGTAAGGGCTGTATTACTTATCAGGTATCACTCATCACATCAGAAGTCTCCCAAAAGTGCCAGTAGTCTTAAAAAACATTGCTTTTTTTTTTTTTTAAATTACAATGTTGAACATTTGTAATTTAAAAAAGTGGGAGAACCGGCGCACCCGGAGAAAACCCCTTTATGCCACCATTAAGATACAACAGTGTGAGGAGTGAACACTGATTGTATCAGTGAAATCAGCCCCAATAATGTGGTTGTGTTTTTGTTGATGTGGTGTTTTTTATTAATGTTGTGTTTTTGTTAATGTGGTTGTGTTTTTGTCGTTGCCACGTGGGAGAACCGGCGCACCCGGAGAAAACCCCTTTATGTCAGTTTTTCTGCCACCATTAAGGTACAACAGTGCGAGGGATGAACACTGATTGTATCAGTGAAATCAGCATGAATCCAGCCAACAGAACCAAGCTGTCTCTTGTTTTTCTAACAAAAAAAGCTTGTGTCCTTTCCCGTGCGCCAGACCAAAGACCTTTAAGTCTTGAAGCGGCTCTGGACCACGCAGAGCTGCTGCCTTGCTCTGGTTCCCTGTGCTGAGTTTCAGTACCCGGCGAGTTCAGACCAGAACGGCGGGAGGGATTTCGATGCAGCAACCTGAGTCGCGTGTACTTCCCAATCTGGCTCGTAACTGAACTCAGGTGCAGCTGGAAGCGCCAGAATCTCATGGAAAACGTTGTTGATGTGGCGGTGAAGGGAACTGCAGCAGTTGGTGCATCATCCTGTTGAACGTTGCTCCTGATCTGGTGCGTTTGGGCTGGTGGTGGTGCCTCAGCCATTTTGCTCCTAAATGAATTCAGGTCTAGCTGTAAGGGCCCAAATCTGAAGGAACGTGTTCTTGATGTGATGGTGACAGGAACTGCAGGAGTTCCATATGGCACGAGGTCAAGCGTGTGGACGTGTTCCTCGGCTCTTTCAATCCACTGGGGAGAGAACGCCAGGTTGGTGTCATCATCATCCTGATGCACCAACCTGGGTTGTCCGTACCTCCTGGTCTGGCCCGTTTGGGCTGCTGCTGGTGCCACGAACATTGTGCTCGTATATACGCCCAGGTCCACCTGTAAGGGACGGAATCCGAAGGAACACCTTCTTGCTGTGATGGTGACAGGAGCTGCAGCGTTTCTTCCTGTTGTGTTTCCTTTTGGCTTGAGGACAAGTGTGATGAAGTGTTCCTCGGTTCTCTCAATCCACTTGGGAAAGAATCCCAGGCAAGTGGGACGGCTGTCCTCACCATCCTGATATTGATCTCCGGGGGACTCGTGGAGGACAGGTTCTGCTGGGTTATCTGGGGATGGAGTGGGGTCATGAAGTCCCAGAGCAGACCTGATGAGGTTACCAGTTCTGGTGAGCCAAGGGGGCACATCTAGACCCACATACAGGAAGGGCATGGCGGCGGATGAAGGCGGTTGAATAGTGAAGTTGAGTCTTTCTGATGATATCCAGGTATCTGTTATCAGGTCCTTTTTCACATCTGTAGAAATGGGATTCTATATATAACCTCGGATCAAAGCGGCTCGTGACGTCACATGGACGTCTCGAGCCCGGCGACATCAAAGGCGCCGGGCACAGTCTGTTTACCTCGTGACGTTCAGGCGCCCCCCCCCCCCCCCCCTCCTTACGTTCGAACGGGCTCTAACGTCCTCCTGCGTCATTGATTGGGTTTATTATAAGCGCGATACACTGCGTCACAGTTGTAAATAAAGGGGTCGTAAATGTTGATAATGGAGATTGGCGGTTGTTTTTAAGGTATGTAGTGATTCCTCCTTTTTTCACGATCTACGTCGCAATTTTTTACTGACCACGCCCACATGTGCGCCTCGTAAACAGAAATGTGTCAGCTAATTCAACAAAGCAATAAAGCGTCGACTGTTCAATGTGATATTTAATATATCGAAATGGATTCGTTGGCGTTAAAAAGGAGACTCGCGGCACGGAAGATATTTAATGATGGACTCGTTTCCGGTGCGGGATATTGCAGCATGAAGAAGGAGCAAGTTGTCAACTGTCAGTTTTCGGTTCGGTGTCCGATATTCAAGAAAGACACGATTAAAAGGTAAGACAGCTGGGAGATATTTTTATTTTTAGTATCGTTGTTTCTGTAAAACATTGTCCATTTATATATATATATATATTAGGGGTGTGAATCTTTGGCTTCACAGCGATTCGATTAACGATTCTGTAAACCACGATTCGATTCAGTAACTTGTAACCAAAATTCTTTATTCTATATATATTCTATATATATAGGATCCTCTCTGTGTGAGTGAGACTATCTGTATTCTTCTGAAAAGTGAAAAAATAAACAGACCACAGAATTACTAATTTAACATATTTATTCTATAAAAAAGTAGTCCTGCATAATATTTTATGCTGAATACAAAAATGTAATGCTCAGTTATTTTTATTAATGGACTACATGCTGGCAGGGGAGAGAGTCTTAAATGTATTAAAACATTAATCAGAATTAAGAATCACGTTCATACTTAACCTTCTCACTAATAGGGAAACTGTGAATTTATTCTGAGACATTTGTGAATTTATGCGTCATCATACAAATGTGTTGTAAGTTTTCATCACAGAGCAATGTCATCATATCATCTTTATTAATGATGTGTCTGGATGTATTCTCTCCCAGTGAAACAGTTAGTATTGATGGTGATGTTTACCCTCTGAGTCTGTGTCTTCCCCTCTACCTCCCTCTAGTGGTCAGATGATGAGACCACCACCACTGTCACGGTAAGTACATTCAACTCAAACTTCCTGAGACACCACAGCAGTGTGACTGATATGATTATAGAACAAAAATAGGTATTAGAATCCACAAAACCTCTGTGATGCTAGAGGACATGTTTGTAGTTTTTAACAGTTGTCCAGATTCCTTGTATGCAGAGACCAGGACTCCCCAGATCCCGTCATACACTATGAGGTATTTTTAACTCTGCAGTAATGGGTGGGTTGTTTCCAGAGGGTCATTTTTAAAATTAGGAATCTGTGAATGATCAAGAAAACATTGTGCGTTTTAAAAAGAGCTTTGTTTTTGTTAAATAACAAATAAAGAGCACCTCATAGTAAACGAGTCATGAAGCTGCGTTTATTGATTGGACACTGATTGGACCACAAGACACCGATAATGACCAATTTAAAAAAGAAAGGCTACAAATATGGTTTGAGCAGAATATTTTGTTAGATGAAAGCAAGTCGTGAATGATTACACTGATATTAACAGAGACTGAATGTGTGTTTCTGTAAGTTAATGATAATAAATTGAATGTCAATGTTCATCTAGCTGCTGTTTTTTCTCTTCCACACCTGTAAGTGGAGCATGATTTTTTTTTCTACCTGTAAATTCTATTCATTTATTCATTTGCTGATCCTCGTGGGGCCTTTTTACGTTTGCTTGAGCCACGGTAAAATCCATGCATTGAAACTGATTATTTGCGATATGTTCTAATGACCGTTTTCTGCCAGTTTGTGTTTAAGTTTAGTATCACTTTGTGGTTGCTGCTTCGTTTCCTGTTTGCTCGTTCGGCCGGCGTGAGGCCGAAGGCAGGTGTGAACTCTTGTGGCTGAGAATAAGATGAAATATCCTGTTGTCATTTTTATTTCTAAGTGTCAAAGTATGTGGAGGTGAGAAGTGTTTAACTTATTTGGATACATATAGTAGAGGATCGTCTGCAGACATTTAACACACGTGCCATTAAATCAACAGCATGCATTGAAGGGATTACTTTCTGGAGAATTGTTTTGTAATTTATGATTTTGCTGAATATTATAAAGATTTTGAGTAATTTAAGTTACAAATTTATGCATGAATTTCAAAAACAAAGGAAACTGTGTAAAACGATGCTGCTTACCTGCCTTACAATATATATATGTGTTTTGTTTTCAGGCCCCTGCTTAGTTTTCAGATGAATTGATTTGAATTATTTCATTTTTTAAAGGCTTCAGCTCAACAAATATTAAATTTTCATAATCTATAACAGTATTACGTTCCTACAAATCTGCAAAAAATGTCTCATACATTCCTCCTGTTCTGGTTATTTCAGGTAAGTCAAAAATCATTTCAAGAAGTGAAAATAAACCGGATGAGTCAAATGATCCCAGTGACGTAGTTGGAGACTAAACCTGAAGAACTCGGCGATGATGCTCGAGGCCTTTTGTTCCACACGATACGTGTGATCTCTGCTTTACCTTGTTGTGTTTGGGTGGTTTCCTGTGGACTCAGGATGTGGGCTGAGTTTCTGTCAGACAAGACAGAGAAGACAACATTGAGGCAGCATGGAGGTTACATCGCTCTGCCTGATGCTCTGTGAGTTCTTTAAGCTGGACTTGTTCTTCTCCTTCTTCTGCTTCTCCTTTTCTTTTTCCTTCTTCTACTTCTTCTCTTTCTCCTTCTCCTTCACCTTTTCCTTCTCCTATCTAAATGCTAAGTATTTCCACCAATGCAAACTGCAGAATAAGCACATTTCTAGACCGCTCCGAGGTCAAAAGGTCATATTGGCATGGAAGAGCTCTCCCTCCTTGTGTTCCAGCGGCGCTGAGCATCCACCCCGACAGGAGTCAGTTCTTCTGGTACGACTCGTTCACTCTGAGCTGCCAGCCCGCCGGCTGGACCCTCAAGAGGAACACCTCCACTTCCTCCTCCCAGGTGTGCAACGCCGGCTGGGGAGTGTCCAGCGAGAGGTCGTGCACCGTGGAGGACGCCTATCCATCGGACAGCGGCGTGTACTGGTGCGAGTCTGAGCAGGGCGAGTGCAGCAACACCATCAACGTCACCGTGGCTGGTAACACCGTGTGTGTGTGTGTGTGTGTGTGTGTGTGTGTGGCTTACAATCTAAAGGTCAAGGTCAAGATTGAAAAACGAGCTTGTTTCTGTTTTAGGTGGCACTGTGATTTTGGAGAGCCCCTCACTTCCTGTGGCCGAAGGCGACGAAGTAACGCTCCGCTGTTTCTGCAGAGAAAACGAGAGGACGGAAGCCACGTCCGATTTCATGGCCAAGTTCTACAAAGATGGAGTTTTCTTCGGGACTCACCCGGCGGGAAGCAAGACGTGGAAGGTGTCCGAGTCCGACGGAGGGTTTTACAAGTGTGAGCACCCGACGGAGGGGGAGTCGCCCGAGAGCTGGCTGGCCGTCAAAGGTGAGGAGGATCCTCTCTGTGGAGGTTTGCTTCGTCATGGCAACGTGTTAATACAAACACGAGCACCACGCTGTAGGTATCATGGGTAACCATGGAAACAAGGCCAGTATGACAGGAAACCACAACATTATTAAACATAACGGTCAAAGTATGAAGATGATTTCCAGATACTTAATGGTGCTGAGAAGTGACTCAAATCTTGTTTGAGCTCCAGTTGAGATTTAAACCGTCCACTTAGCCCAACACACAACCTGCGGTGTAACCGATGGGATGCTTTTTGTCCGTCAGCAGTGAGCGCTGAACCTCCCCCTCCCGTCATGTCGGTGCCCAGGCAGGTGTGTACCGTCCTGCTGATCCTCCTCCACATCGTCATGCTCGTCTTGTGTGTGCGTGTCCACAGGAAGTGGGCCAAAGGTAGATGGCATTTACTTTGTTCATTCAGTAGGTGTGAATTAAAGTTGGAAATCGTAATATTATTATTATTATTATATCTTGTATATTTTATTATATTCATCTTATATATTTTATTTTAAATTTATATTCATTTTTATATATTTCATATATATTTGTATATATTTTATTTTAAATTAATATTCATTTTTATATATTTCATATTTATTTTTATAGATTTCATTTTAAATGTATATTCATTTTTATATATTTGATATTCATTTTTATATATTTCATTTTAAATTCATATTCATTTTCATATATTTTATTTTAAATGTATATTTATTTTCATATATTTTATTTTAAATTTATATTCATTTTTATATATTTGATATTTATATTTGATATTTTATTATATATTTCTTATTATATATTTGTATATAATGTATTTTATTATATTTTACCTTATATATTTTATTATTATATATTTGTATTATATACGGTAGATCCCAAGTATAGTAGTATTTAAACAAATCACCACATTTGACATTGTATTCTTTGATCTAGCAGTTTTCTCTGAACTTTATCGCCCCAAGCTGCAATTTAAAGGTCCACTGTGTGTTAAAAGCCTTCTCTAGACTCTGGATGCTTATCTGGATTTAAATTCTCTTGAGAAATAATGATCCTGTATTAAAATGACGGCTCCACTAAAAGTCTCTGCTCTTCCTGCAGTTCGAGCTGAAGCAAAGAAAAGAGCTTCGACGGAGAGATGAGTCTCGTTTCCTTCGAAGACGAAGAGAAGCAGAAGAGTTCACATGCAGAGCAAAACCAAATATGAATATTTAAACCCTTCTTGGGTTACTTCTCTCTTAAAATGTGTACTTTCTATACAAATATACTTTCTCACCAACAGTTAAGTGTATGGACGTGTCCATTTACGCAGAACTTTTTTATTCTTGGAGGCAGAACAAACACCTTTCAGCTCATTTGTATGCAGCGACACCTAGTGGGCATTTCCATCCAAAACACAAGACAAGAAGTACAACTCTGAACTGTTATTTATTATTATTAATCTGCAGATAATATATACTCCATAGATCCATTTGATTGTTTTGAAAAAAAAAAAAAAACGAAAATGCTGAAAAATGTCATACCAGAGGTAAAAAAATTATTAAAATGATGAAATAATAAAAAGAAAATCAACAAATCTTAGTATTTAGTAATTAATAGTATAAAATATGATTTAAATGATTATCAAAAAGAGTAAAAATCATTCCAAAATATCAAAAGCAGTCCGATGAGAAGAAAGTACAATATTTCCTTCGGAAATATGGTGAAAGTGACGCTCATCGATTAAAAGTACACTTAATAATGAAGTAAAGTTTATATTCTTACTTAAGTTTAGAAATGCATGATGGGATACATCATCTGAAGAGAAATTGCACTTCCCAATCTAATAGGAAACAACTCTTATTACTGAACAGAAGACAGTTTTGGGCAGTAAACACTTCCCTGAATCAAAACTTGACCTCTAACCTTCTACTTTCATTTCTCCTAAATAAATACAGAAGCCAGTTTGTTTTCCGCTGACTCGGTGGAATCTGAGAAGGATTATTAAGGTGCCTTTGCACTGAATGCCTGCCGTATTGATGTCTCGATGATGTTACTGCTACTAAGTGTTTACGGAGCAGCTACAATGTTAGCATAGCCTAGCACCAGACTCCATTAAGAAAACAAGCATTTTAAAAGGGATTTGCTTGTCGTCTTGCAGTCAGACCTAACAAACGACGAATTCAGACTTTCTACCAACCGTTGTCATTATGTCGTTACTTCGGCATCATTTATATCCGTTTATTGCAATTAGATCACAACACAATTGTTTGATTTTGGCGCATACCGCTGTAGTAAACCAGCCGAAGTGCATCTTGCTATTCACAGTGACTACAGGACTTCACAACATGAACAAAGGAGTAATAGTGGTGATTTCAATGGTGTAGTTTATTAGTTTTATTTTTCTTTTCACCAAAGTCTCTCTTACCAATATTGTCTCCCTACTATCAAGCAGCAAAAAATGTTGATGCACTCATTTGACTTTATTAATTTACGTGACCGTAACATCTTGTGAAAGAGGAACAAGAGATTTCTGCCAAAGCTGCTTTTCAGGAATCCACATATTCAGCTCTCACTGACGGAAACGGCAGCATTTTTGCATGTTTTTTTTTTGTTTGTATTTTTTTTTTACTGTTTTTCAGATTCAGCAAATCACAAACGTACATAATGTACGTTCATTTATGGTTTCCAGGTCTCTGCAACAACTAAGTGAGTGCAATGTTATTATTGCTGAGTAAAAACAGAGTTTGTTTGAGTTTGAACAAACCGGAATTAGTTAGAAATGTAGTTTTGCACATTTGTAATGGATGTGTTGAAACATGCGAAATGATCAGGATGGAGTGAAATATTTAAAAAGATATATTTGTTATGTACATTCTCTCTGACAAACCAAAGTATCCATCACTGGTCCAACGGCGCCGATCACATCCTCTTCCTGCCCGTCCTTCTTTTAGACAGACATAAAAAGAAAGACTTCCTGCTCGGGCTCAGTTGAGAAAGTCCGACTTGTTCCCACCAGCTGACAATCAGGATAACTCCGTCGCAGTAAGCTTCTCTTTGATTCCACCTGTTATACTTGGTTTTGTATGTGTGCATCTGTGATATCAAAGTGAATGCAAATGTGCAGAAAATACAAATCAAAGATGCCTTGTTTGCATTTTTTTTGCATCTTTTGTTTCCATTTAAATCCGTCTATATGCATAAATAAACTGTAGTTTACAACAACTGCCATTCTGCGTATTCCCTCGTTTCCACACAGCTGAATGACCCATGTGAGTGAAGAGTACATTAATGTGGACGCGCTTCAAAGTAATCTGATAGCACAACGTCGATGGACGTGCTTACAAGAGCCGGTGTTTTACTTATTACTGTTTACAAACTAAAACAGATGTTGGGAGCCATTTTTATGAAGCTAATTTATTCGTTTTATATTCAAGGCATTACTATGACGGCATATTAGGGCAAATGTAGGGGGGGTAAACAAAGCAAGGAGGGGGGCAATATTGAGAGTAAAAAGTCGCAAATTTGCAAGTTTTTAAAGTAGCAAATAAATAAAATTGCAAATTTGAGAATTTATAAAATCGCAAATTTACGAGTTAAGAAAGTGGCAAATTTGAGGATCTATTAAATCGCAAATTTACGAGATTAGAAAGTGACAAATTTGAGAATTTATAAAATCTCAAATTTTTAAAAAGTGGCAAATGTATTACGATGGTAACAACGGCATTCATGCTAGCTAACTTACCATGAATGTAAGCATTCATTTTTTATTCATGTGTTTTAATTAACACATCACAAGGTGTGACATCGCCTCGTTTAAGGTCTTTAGGCTGATGATGATGTTGATGTTATTGTTGGTTTTACTTATATGAGGCCAAATGATCATCTTATGGGTGTTTATTGATCGGGACGGTTGGGCTACGATGCTAGCGGTAGCTTTCACTTGTCATAGCATTGGTTATGCTAAGACCTGATGTTTGCCGTTGCTATGACAACCAGTATATTGTTACATTTATATCTGCATATAGTAGTCAAATGTTTATGTTTATCTTTATTCATTTTGGAGTCAAACTCCTCATATGTGCTGACACTTACTTGGCCGTTAAAGCTGATTCTGATACAGTGACGTCGTCCTCTCTGACTTAATGACCCAGGGTTTCGACGGTGACATCACCAGAGATGCATCACCTCCTGCCCATCGCCACTTCCCTCCTCCTCCTCCTCTCCATCGCTCCCACGGCAACCAAGGTGGTCGAGTCGATGGCAGCCTGTCCAGGGTTTCTCCTCAACGAAACTCCGCCGCGCGTCCCAGGGGTCTTGGAGGGCGGGAACATCCAGAACCAGAACAGATACAAGCCAGTTTGCCAGACTTTGGGCGGCGACAGACACTTTGTGACGCTCTACGACATCCAGAACAAGATCCCAGTGTTTTCCGCTTACAGGTACCGAAAGGTGGTGTTCAACGGGAGACCGATAACCAAGTGGAAGATAGAACCACAGGTGTGTAATTTGCTACTTAGTCACTGCTATAATATTGTGTTTTTGACTAATGTTTTTCTGGCGCGTGTAAATTGGCATTACAGGGCATTATCGCCACCTACTGTTCAGCAGTGTGACTAGATGGCACTCCGCTGCATAAAAAAGCACAGGAATTTTTTTTTTTTTGCCCTGGCAAGACCCACCAGTCGAGAACCAATGATCTAGTAGATGTGTTGAAATATGTTTGGATGCTGATTCTGCTATAGAAATGCTACATAGCTGCAGAAACAATGTACACTGAACAAAAGTATAAATGCAACACTTTTTTGTTTTTGCGCCATTTTTTCACAAGCTCAAATTAATTTAATTGGTGCTCAAGTCATCTTTGAGCAGAAGGTTATTGGTTGTTGATTCCTTTTTGCCCTGCTCACATCAGTAACGTAGCCTTCCCACTGTTACAGCTTGAGAACCTATTTAGCAACAACAACATGGAGGATTCGTCCAGATTTAAGACCTACCACCACCAGGCTGGGAATACCGATTACACCGGCCAAGGGTTCGACAGAGGGCATTTGCTTCCGAGCTCTTATGGATCGACTCAGATTGACAAGATGTCCACCTTTACCCTCACCAACGTTGTCCCACAAGAAGGCACGTTCAACAAGGGCAGCTGGGCCAGAATGGAGAGATGCACCAAATGTATTCTGGATAGATACTGCATCAACAGTAACGACAAGATAGAAGGCTATTTGGTGATCGGGGCACAGCCCAGCTCCAACAACGTCATGGGGGAAAAGAGGATTAATATTCCCTCCTTGCTTTGGTCGGCATTCTGCTGCTACAGCAGCAGAGAGGGGGACTGGCTAGCAAGTGCACACTGGGGCCGAAACGTCCCGGATGGATCCGAACATCTGGAGACGAAGACCTTGGCAGAGCTCCAACGTGAACTGAGGACGCCGAACTCCGCATTCGAAGTGTTTCCTGGGACACGATGTCCTCTCAGTACAACTGTCACTCGGTTTTACCCTCAACTGGACAGTAGATGTGACTGCCCACCAACCAGTTCAACTACATCTGCTCCACCCACAACCACCTCTACCGCTTCACCTTCAACATCTGCCCCTCTTAGTACCACATCAGCCCCTCTCTCTACCACATCTGCCCCTCTCTCTACCACATCTGCCCCTCTTAGTACCACATCAGCCCCTCTTAGTACCACATCAGCCCCTCTTAGTACCACATCTGCCCCTCTTAGTACCACATCAGCCCCTCTTAGTACCACATCTGCCCCTCTCTCTACCACATCTGCCCCTCTCACTACCACATCAGCCCCTCTTAGTACCACATCTGCTCCTCTTAGTACCACATCAGCCCCTCTTAGTACCACATCTGCTCCTCTTAGTACCACATCAGCCCCTCTTAGTACCACATCTGCCCCTCTTAGTACCACATCTGCCCCTCTCTCTACCACATCTGCCCCTCTCACTACCACATCAGCCCCTCTTAGTACCACATCTGCTCCTCTTAGTACCACATCTGCCCCTCTTAGTACCACATCTGCCCCTCTCTCTACCACATCTGCCCCTCTCACTACCACATCAGCCCCTCTTAGTACCACATCTGCTCCTCTTAGTACCACATCAGCCCCTCTTAGTACCACATCTGCTCCTCTTAGTACCACATCAGCCCCTGTTAGTACCACATCAGCCCCTCTTAGTACCACATCAGCCCCTCTTAGTACCACATCAGCCCCTGTTAGTACCACATCAGCCCCTCTTAGTACCACATCTGCTCCTCTTAGTACCACATCAGCCCCTCTTAGTACCACATCAGCCCCTCTTAGTACCACATCTGCTCCTCTTAGTACCACATCAGCCCCTCTTAGTACCACATCTGCCCCTCTCTCTACCACATCTGCCCCTCTCTCTACCACATCTGCCCCTCTCACTACCACGTCTGCCCCTCTCACTACCACATCTGCCACCACCCAACAAACAACCACAGAGCCTACAACTAACACCCAAACTACATCTGCTACAACGACTACTCCCACTACAACATCCACCACCACCACAACTAAAAGGAAGAACGATAGAGAAGATGAGGAAGACAAGGAGGGAGGCGAGGGAATCAGACTTATAGATATTTTAATTCCAGTTGTAGTTCCACTTTTTGTACCTCCACTTATAAATCCAGTTTTTGTACCTCCAATTATAGCTGCTGTACCTCCAATTATAGCTGCTGTACCACCTATCGCACCTCCAATTCCACCTATCGCACCTCCAATACCTCCAATTCCACCTATTGCACCTCCAATACCTCCAATTCCACCTATTGCACCTCCAATACCTCCAATTCCACCTATCGCACCTCCAATACCTCCAATTCCACCTATCGCACCTCCAATACCTCCAATTCCACCTATTGCACCTCCAATACCTCCAATTCCACCTATTGCACCTCCAATACCTCCAATTCCACCCTTTGTACCTCCAATTGTAGCTGCTGTCCCTCCAATAATAGCTGCTGTACCTCCAATAATAGCTGCTGTACCTCCAATAATAGCTGCTGTACCTCCAATTATAGCTGCTGTACCACCTATTGTACCTCCAATTGCGGTTTTTTTCACCACCTTTGGTACCTGTAATGCTAGCTCTTAGATTTAACGATACCACATCTGACCCTCTCTCTACCACATCAGACTTCTCCATGCCGTGTCCCGCGCAAATTGCTATTTCTCACTACTACCAGAATGTCCTTGTTTACTACCAGATGTTATACCATAATAATAATAATAACATATCAGATTAACAACTGAGTTGTTGAATGATTTTGAATGATTTGCATATAGCTTCGGATGGTGGATCAGATTTAATTAAATGATTAAAATGAACTGTATTCCGCTGTGGAATGTGTTTTTTAATGCTTTTCTTTGCTTTACCTGCAGCAGTTTGAATCTCCTTTAGTGTTGGAAAGGTGCCATGAAAATAAATAAAGGAATTATATCTATCTCTCCCATCTTGCCTCATTGAGTGATTTTAAATCTAGAGACAGAGAGACCAAAGTGGGTGGAAACTAGCTGACAAGACCATATAAGGTGATGAATAATTACTTAAAGTCACCATACATAAAAAACATGTTTACATAAATACAAATCCCTTAAAATAATTCTATAAGTGCCTGTGAGCAATATAATCACAGAAATCAGCTTTGTTTTAGGAGTTGGCCAGATGCATCGGTGGGAAATGAATGATCAAAATGCCCACTAGGTGGCGGCAGATGTCTTTATTTTCACCTGAAGGCGTCGATCCATCACTGCGGAGTGTTTTTTTAAATGTATATCTTACATTGATTTTTATCCCTGCCAGAAAATATCGTAACATTTATTGTTGTTGTTTATTTTTATTTGTTTATTTATGATAAACTCCTTGAGATTTATCATTTTATAACACAATCACTACATAATAACAAATAAAAAATAACAAATAAATAAAAAAGAAAAGAAAAGAGAGGGAGGAAAAAAGACCAATACAACAATGAACAGGCAAAAAAAACAAGAAACAAAAAATAAACAAACATTAAACATTACAACAATTGTGCTTCAACTTGAGAACATTACTACATTTTTAATGTATATTTCCATTTGTATTGAATCCTGGAGGGGCCATTTGGTTTGTAAACCTTTCATTTAAGTTCTGACAACACAAACACCACTCCTTAGCTGTGGCCAATCCCAGCATGCACTGGGGCCATGTGTCCAGCCCACATAGGAGACAGGAAGTGAACGCCTTCTTCGTTGCTGTAGAGAAGTTAAGAGAACATGCAAAGTAGATTTCTGATCAGGTGACGAAACCAAAGTTTACTTCCTACAAGGAGCAGTATTTCCGTGGTGTTGTTGTCGTGGTTACCGTGACAACACAGGGCATGTGAGAGAGCGGGAGAAAAAACACAGACAGAAGAGACTTTTTATTCAGGGTTTTTTTTTAGACGTTTTTAGAAGTTTTATTCTGTGGGATGAGAGGTTTGGTGCCACTTTCGACCACGTTGGTGTGAGCGGAGTAAATCATTCAAGGAATGTAGACGTGCTTGATAAGATTTATGACTCATTTCTATATTTAGACCAGACAGACACCTAAATCACCCACGCGTTAGTTCCCATAGTTGATCAAAGCAGTGATTTCAGGTAACGTCTGCTGGGACAACCAGAAAAAGAACTTCTTGAATATGTGTTCCTGTGTATTCATGTAAATGCTTGACCGTATTTCTGTGTTTTTGCTGAAGTGGATCACATTTAGACACATTTTAGATTGTGAGTGTTTCTTCAGTTTAATGCATAAAATGTGCTCCTGTCGTTTCCATTCAGGTGGATCCGGGTTTAATCGTCGAGTAGAAGGTTGACGGAGCGTCAGTTTCTGAGGAAAAACACGATTAAATATTATTAGAAACACTCCTTCAACCTGCTTATGCTGATGATACCCAATAATACCTGGATGCCTGACGTTACGTGGCCTCTGAAACAGATTACATTTATTTTTAAGATTTACATTTTTTATTTTAAACATGTCAAAATGGATACAGAAAGAGTCATAGAGAAAATAAAATATTACACAACTAGAAGGCATCGAGATATATGAATAACATTTTATTTATTTTTATTTTTTTGGACATGTGCGAAAAGGAGTTGGATAATAATTTGTATCCTCTGTCTGTACATATACAGTATATATATACATTGTATATATATACTGTATATGTACAGTAAACTATATATACATATATATATATATATATACTGTATATATACAGTATATATATATATATATACAGTATATATACAGTATATATATACAATGTATATATATATACTGTATATATATGTATATATACTGTATATATATACTGTATATATATATATATATACTGTATATATACATATATATATATATATATATATATATATATATATATATATATATATATATATATATATATATATATATATACATGCTGTTTTTTTGTTTACTAATGACTCACTGGTCACATGACTGAAACTACAAAAACAAATGTCACATGACTCATCTCATGAACTGAGTGTGGAATCAATAACTCATGATAAAAACCTGAGCTGGGGGTTTCTTGGTAAATTTTTTGGTAAATATCTGTAGTTCCATATCTCAGTGGGAATTCTGATTGAATTTTTACGTGTTTTTTGTGTTTGTGTTACCTGTGTCCCTCTTCGGTTGTACTTCCTGTGTGACGATGACGTCCGTGTACGACACACCCGGTTCCAGCCGCCCTGCAGCACAACAACACTGTTACACACTCAAGGGCACATTTTCTATTCTTAAAAAATCACAAAACCTTGATTACAAATCCCATCACATCTTCTTCTTTTTAAATCAGAGGAAACAAGTTTTCTAAAAACCAGTGGCATGATCACGGACACGTTACCGCTTTTATTTCGGTTTTAAGATCGTCTCAGTGTTTCTTTGTCATAACGACGTGCTTCCTTCCGGCTTTATGCTTTGAAATGTTCCTTTTTTTAACATTTAAACACTGAGGTTTAAATAAAGTTTGCAGAATAAAACTTGATCCATGTTATATTCCATTGTTTCAATCCTATCGATGGCTGAAACTCAAAACCTCCTATCTGAAAAATTAGAAAACTAAAAAAAAAATGTTTTTTTTGGGCAGAATACACTATATTAAGGATACCCAATGCATAATACACTGTTTTTGTACTATATTACTATATAAAGTGTTGAGGTATTATTAAACATCCAAAGTGAAATCCAACAATCAGAAACTCCTGCCGACGGAGGTTTTGAGTTCCGAGGATGTTTTCCATTGACGAGTGAAACCCTTTGATCGTCTATGAAAGAGCTTTTGTGGGTGTGTTTGTTCAGGTTTCCGTCGTGGCATTCATCAGGTTTTTAAAATGACGTCTAAAACTTCTAACAATAGGCAGGAAAGAATGCTGTCGATTCACTTGTAACGTGTTTATTTATTTATCTCTGCTGCTGTGTAACACATATATCATATATAGCTCATTGTTCTATTCAAATAGTATTATCATAGTATTTGTGGCAGAATGTGGGGTTGAGGCAAAAAAACACCAGCTAATAATAATATGACAATCATCATAGTAGCGTAGGACTCTAGAGCGACTCATCTGTATGTAAAATGTCATTTGGTTGCCGTGGGAGACACCTGACCTTTGCGACTCCTCCAGAGGAGCCGCAGCATCACGGTGTGAAACCATTCAGGAGACACGGGTTCACCTACACAAGTGAGAAAAAAACCCACAGTTTGACCTCAATGCAGCTCTTTGTGTGAGATATCATATCCTCATCCTCTACATCCGTCTCTCTCTCTCTCGTTGTCTCACCTCTCACAGACAGCCAGCTGTCCGGTGACTCTCCAGCTCCCACCATGCTGCACTTGTAGAGCCCCTCGTGGGACTTGAACGCACCGTGGATGGTCATGCGTCCCGTCGGGCTGGGAGGCTGGAGGAGGAGGAGGAGGAAGTCGTCCTGTTGAGGCACTGCAGAGTCACAGCTTCCCCCTCGTTCACCGGGAGGACGGGGCTCTCCAGGATCACAGAGCCGCCTGAAAGGTCAGAAAGGTCAAACGGTTCAGAGCTCGTCTGCCACTACTATGAATATTCCCACGATGGGAAGAGGACGGTGCAGGATCCTTGTTTCGGTGGGACCCACCCGTCACGGTGATGTTGACGCCGTGGCTGCAGCCCCGGGCTCCGAGCTCGCACCAGTACGCTCCGTTGTCCAGCGGGTAAACGGCATCGATGAAGCACCGGGACTCGTTTCTCGTCCCCCAAGTGGTGGAGCACTCCTCGTTTCGGAGCGTGGCGGTGTTTCTCTTGACTCGCCATGAGGAGGCGTTTCCCGGCCCCTCGCAGCTCACGGCGACGGACCCGTACAGAAAGAACTGGGATCTGTTTGGGGACGACGCTCAGAGAGGCTAGGAGACGGAGAGGTGATGAAACTAGAGATTCATTAACGTACATGTGTTCACAATCCCAGCCACAGAAGTCCTTTACATGTCTGCCCCCTTTTTTGCACCTTTTACAGCCTTTGTGCACATTTTACAGCCTTGTTTGCAGCTTATCATCCTTTTTTGCACCTTTTACAGCCTTTGTGCACATTTTACAGCCTTGTTTGCAGCTTATCATCCTTTTTTGCACCTTTTACAGTCTTTTTGCACCTATTTGTAGCCTTTGTTGCACCTGTTATAGCCTTTTTCCACCTTTAACAGCCTTTTTTGCACCTTTTACAGCCTTATTGCACCTATTTGTAGCCTTTGTTGCACCTGTTATAGCCTTTTTCCACCTTTAACAGCCTTTTTTGCACCTTTTACAGCCTTATTGCACCTATTTGTAGCCTTTGTTGCACCTTTTATAGCCTTTTTTGCACCTTTTACAGCCTTTTTGCACCTGTTAGTAGCCTTTGTTGCACCTTTAACAGCCTTTTTTGCACCTTTTACAGCCTTTTTGCACCTATCTGTAGCCTTTGTTGCACCTGTTATAGCCTTTTTGCACCTTTTACAGCCTTTGTTGCACCTTTTATAGCCTTTTTGCACCTTTTACAGCCTTTTTTGCAGCTTTTACAGCCTTTTTTGCACTTTTTTTTACTGTATTGTGCTTCCTTGTTTCACAGCCGATCCGATCTGAACGAGTAGATTTAAACTTCTCTAATAACAATGGTTGCAGAATGAGTACAATGCAAACATGAAACCAACACATGCAGCTGCACCACCAGCAAACTGGCGGCTGGAAGTGTGACCCCTAAAAAGACCTATATTATAAATATGAGGATGCTAAGAACGGAAAGGCAGACGATGGTTCCGTGATGCCTGATTGCTGTTTTAACTCGTTTGATTTGTGTGGGAGACCTCACATGAGAGAGAGAGAGAGAGAGAGAGAGAGAGAGAGAGAGAGAGAGAGAGAGAGAGAGAGAGAGAGAGAGAGAGAGAGAGACACGAGACGAGCGGTTTCCATGTGACGTCATACAATATAACGTGGCCGCGCTCCGGCTCCGCCCCTCAGACTTCATGGATCCGCGTGTTTTAACGGACGCGGAGAGGCTGAGCCGCAGCGTCTCTCTCCCCCCGGGGATCCTCCGCTTCACCCTCGTCCTCTGCTTGCTTCTTCTCCGCTGCACGCCTGTCGAAGGTAAGCTCGCGTTACATGACGTCGTTACCGCCGTTACCGTAGCGACGACTAACAGTCGTGAAAACGTGGAATAAATGCCGTTAACGCGATCAAAAAGATAAGCCCCGAACGCTAAAACACACCGGAATCACTTTGAATGGATGAATGGAACAAACAGAAGTTAAATATGACATTATTATTGAAGGCAGAACTACATTTAAAGCACAAAACATCTAATCAGGAAAAAATGCTCAAGAAATAGATTGAAAGAGGAGTTCCTTGATACCTTGTTAGAAAATGAACATTAATAACATTCTGGTGTGTTCAACAGACCATGAGGGTGAAGTATACTTCTGCCCCATTCCATGTGAACAATGGTGTTCACCAAGGCAGGATGTATTGTTTAATATTCATGGACGATCTCTCCGAGAGTCTCAATGCTTGTCGTCCTGGCTGTCTGGTCGGTGATGGTCTAATCCATCATCTTATCCAACAGCTGCTAAGCCTTTGCACCCAATATACCAGTCAAAGGTTTCCAGCTTTTTATTTACCTGGCTCTGTGAATGCAATGAGGTTAAATAGCATTCCATCCATCCATCCATCCATCCATCCATCCATCCATCATCTACCGCTTATCCTGTATTCAGGGTCCCAGCTGTCATTGGGTGAAGGCAGGGTACACCTGGACGGGTACCCAGTCTATCACAGGGAGACATGTAGAGACAGACAGGTAACCAGTCTATCACAGGGCTGACATGTAGAGACAGACAGGTAACCAGTCTATCACAGGGCTGACATGTAGAGACAGACAGGTAACCAGTCTATCACAGGGAGACATGTAGAGACAGACAGGTAACCAGTCTATCACAGGGAGACATGTAGAGACAGACAGGTAACCAGTCTATCACAGGGAGACATGTAGAGACAGACAGGTAACCAGTCTATCACAGGGCCGACATGTAGAGACAGACAGGTAACCAGTCTATCACAGGGAGACATGTAGAGACAGACAGGTAACCAGTCTATCACAGGGAGACATGTAGAGACAGACAGGTAACCAGTCTATCACAGGGCTGACATGTAGAGACAGACAGGTAACCAGTCTATCACAGGGCGACATGTAGAGACAGACAGGTAACCAGTCTATCACAGGGAGACATGTAGAGACAGACAGGTAACCAGTCTATCACAGGGCTGACATGTAGAGACAGACAGGTAACCAGTCTATCACAGGGCTGACATGTAGAGACAGACAGGTAACCAGTCTATCACAGGGCTGACATGTAGAGACAGACAGGTAACCAGTCTATCACAGGGCTGACATGTAGAGACAGACAGGTAACCAGTCTATCACAGGGAGACATGTAGAGACAGACAGGTAACCAGTCTATCACAGGGAGACATGTAGAGACAGACAGGTAACCAGTCTATCACAGGGAGACATGTAGAGACAGACAGGTTACCAGTCTATCACAGGGAGACATGTAGAGACAGACAGGTAACCAGTCTATCACAGGGAGACATGTAGAGACAGACAGGTAACCAGTCTATCACAGGGAGACATGTAGAGACAGACAGGTAAGCAGTCTATCACAGGGAGACATGTAGAGACAGACAGGTAACCAGTCTATCACAGGGAGACATGTAGAGACAGACAGGTAACCAGTCTATCACAGGGCTGACATGTAGAGACAGACAGGTAACCAGTCTATCACAGGGAGACATGTAGAGACAGACAGGTAACCAATCTATCACAGGGCTGACATGTAGAGACAGACAGGTAACCAGTCTATCACAGGGCTGACATGTAGAGACAGACAGGTAACCAGTCTATCACAGGGCCAACATGTAGAGACAGACAGGTAACCAGTCTATCACAGGGAGACATGTAGAGACAGACAGGTAACCAGTCTATCACAGGGCTGACATGTAGAGACAGACAGGTAACCAGTCTATTACAGGGAGACATGTAGAGACAGACAGGTAACCAGTCTATCACAGGGCTGACATGTAGAGACAGACAGGTAACCAGTCTATCACAGGGCTGACATGTAGAGACAGACAGGTAACCAGTCCTATCACAGGGGACATGTAGAGACAGACAGGTAAACCAGTCTTTCACAGGGCTGACATGTAGAGACAGACAGGTAACCAGTCTATCACAGGGCAGACATGTAGAGACAGACAGGTAACCAGTCTATCACAGGGCTGACATGTAGAGACAGACAGGTAACCAGTCTATCACAGGGAGACATGTAGAGACAGACAGGTAACCAGTCTATCACAGGGCTGACATGTAGAGACAGACAGGTAACCAGTCTATCACAGGGCTGACATGTAGAGACAGACAGGTAACCAGTCTATCACAGGGCAGACATGTAGAGACAGACAGGTCCATCCTGCATGTCTTTGTGGGAGGAAGCAGCTGCTGGACGTGATGGACAAGTTTGAACTTCTGTTTCTCAGTTTTGATCTATTATTATTAAAAACAGTTTCGATCAGGTGATCACATGCTCTGTTAAACAAGAAAACTTGGTGTTTCAGGTAGTTTTTATCCTAGTGAACCAAATACTTTTGTGTTTTTGGGTGTTTTTGGGGACGTCACCCTGGACTCTGGGAGACTGGCATTGTGACAACTTGTGATTCGACGTATTAATCGATTAATTGCGACAGGAATTGGACGGAGAGAGAGAATAGTTAAAAGTAGCCCCAAAACAAACGGTCTGGTCGCAGTATGGTTAAGTTTTGTGTGTAACCTCCCTCTCTCGTCTCACACAACGTATACGTTGCTAACTCGTTGGCTACGTTACGTCACTAATGTTTTTAACGTTTTTATCCAGCGACTCTTTTTATCGTGAAAGAGAAGAAGGAGCGAAACCCGTAACGTTACATCCTGGTACCGAACGTCGAGAGACGTCACTTACGACACTTTTGTGTGTGTCGTATTTCTAATCACGTATTTTTAACAGTTGTACGACAAAAAGGGACTTTCGACTAAGGTCAAATGATTGGTGCCGTAATTAACATACTTTTCCTCCACGTTCCAGGTCAGCCTCGGGTTATCGGTTCGCCTCGGCCAATCGTAGCGTCTCCCGGCGACGACGTCATCTTGCCGTGCCACGTGGAGCCGGCGCGCGACGTGGCGGGCCTGACGGTGGAGTGGTCGAGGCCCGACCTCCGACCCGACCCCAGCGACCGGCTGAGCCGCGTCGCCTACGTGCACCTGTACCGGGACCGCCACGAGGTCCCGGACATGAAGATGGCGGAGTTCGTCAACCGGACGACGCTGTCGGCCGGCGACCTGAGGCACGGCAACCTGTCGCTCAGGATCACCAACGTGACGCTGGCGGACGGCGGAAGGTTCCGGTGTTTCATCCCCAAGTTAAAGAGCCCAAAGCGGTTTTCAGTTGTTCGTCTCGTCGTTGGTGAGATAATCTGTTAAAATTATTCAGCAACTTTGCTGTCGCTCTCTAAGCAACGATTGCTTATTGTAAATGTTTTTTTCCAGAACCAAAATCTGCCCAAACGTGCACTACACTGCAACCTACTTCAAAAAACCCTGACCCGACGGGGGGGTCGGACGTTAACGGTGAGGAAAAATGCTAATTTATAACTTTCATTTTATCCCCGTTTACGAAAGGATTTCATCGCAATCTTTTTAGACGGTAAATGTATTTGATAGGGCTGTAGTGGGTAGCACGGTGGTGTAGTGGGTAGCACTCTCGCCTCACAGCAAGAGCGTCCTGGGTTCGATTCCCGGGTCGGCCCGGGTTCCTTCTGTGTGGAGTTTGCATGTTCTCCCCGTGTAAGCATGGGTTCTCTCCGGGTTCTCCGGCTTCCTCCCACAGTCCAGAGAGTCCAGAGGTTAATTGGTGACTCTAAATTGCCCGTAGGTGTGAATGTGAGAGTGAATGGTTGTTTGTCTCTACATGTCGGCCCTGTGATAGACTGGCGTCCTGTCCAGGGTGTACCCTGCCTTCGCCCAATGATAGCTGGGATCGGCTCCAACCCCCCCGTGACCCTGAATACAGGATAAGCGGTAGAAAATGGATGGATGTATTTTATAGCAGCCTTTAAAGTGTGTGGCGGAGTCAAGTTCACACACTGAACAACTTAATCTCCTTCATATTCTCTTATTCCCCACTGAAACGTGAGGGAATAATAATGTGAAGGGTCACAGGAAACGTCATTAAATGACATAATTATCATTAAAAACATAATTCCTTTCAGGCAGAAATGTTCAGGATTATTGAATTGTAAGTCCTTCGTGTCGTGTTGAAGTCTGTCTGATTGTTCTCCAGGTGGTTCGTCCCGTCGGAGCAGGATCGGCGTTTCCTGTGTCCTGGCGGTGATCCTGATTGGTGGAGTCGTGGGATTTTTAACACACAAATATCAAAAACAGAAAGTACGTTTTTCAAGTTTTTTTTGTTCCCTGTATCCTTCCCTGCATGAAGACTAATTCTTCGTATTATTATTAATTTCCTTTTAATTGTCCCTCCAGCTTATGAAGCGACCTCTTGTCTCGGCGCCTTGCTCAACAGCACCATTGGTGTAAGGATTCAAACCAACGAGCTGTTCCTCCACGGGTTGGACCTGCATCACGGGGACTTTGATGACAGGATTATTTGCATGTTGAGCCTCGGCCTCGTGGGGATCTAATCTTCCAGCTGCTTTGCATGACAGATGCAGACGGACGACGCTGTATTTCCATAACTTCTACATTTGACTGAATACGTTGGAACTCTCGCCACAGGCACTGGAACTAGTTATCGATGTTACACGGACGTTTAAATGTTTTTTTTATCTAGTCACCTGTTCACCTGTTCAGACTTCACCTCGACTCTACATAGCATGATTTTTTAGCTCTTACTTTATCGGCAATGATACGTCGTGGTTTCTTTGTTTCCTTCTTTTGACAAATGTACTTATTGTAAGTCGCTTTGGACAAAAGCGTCTGCTAAATGACCTAAATGTAAATGTAATGTAAATGTAATGTAAATGTAATGTAAATGTAGTCAAATTCCAATTCAGGGGGGGTAACCCCCTTCATTTAGGAAAGCACCTTCATTTCAAGAATTAGTCTTCATCCACCTTTGAGCACACATCTGTGCCCGCAGCCTTACATTGCGGCCTGCCTCAAGGCTCTGTGTTGGGCCCCCTAATCAATAGTTTCAACTGTATTTCCTATCATGACGATATCCAGCTATATCTGTCTTTTAAACCAGATAACTTAGAAAAAATAAATGTTCTCTTAGAATGCTTAGCTGCCATTAAGAACTGGATGGCAGGCAACTCCCTCCAGCTAAACCCAGAAAAAACGGAGTTTCTCATTGTTGCTGCTGATCCCGTCGTTGCCAAGGTGACTGCCCACATGGGTGCCTTAACCTGCAACATCCGCTCCAGCCTGAGAAACCTCGGCGATTGATCAAAACATGCCCCTAGACAAACACATCAAAACCCTATCCCGCACCTGCTTCTTCCATCTCAGAAATATTGCTAAACTCAGAACCATGGTATCCCGCTCAGAACTCGAACTTTTCCTTTTATTCTGTAAACATTTAAATATGTATATGTAGAGTGAAGAAGCTGTAAAAGACAAATTATGAACGTTTTTAAACTGTGTTTCTCTTGTCGTTGTTCCTGTGGAATATTTATCAGCATGCATTTGTTTATTCAGATGTTAAAAGCTATTTGTTATAACTTAACTCTGTTTCACTCACAAAGCACTTTTAATCCCTCCGGAAGGTTTTAACCTCACTTCGTGTTCGTTTTAATAGTAAATGTTCAGAATAAAACACATTTCACATTCGTTTGCATCATATGTGCTGTGAATAATGTGTCTGTGTGAAAAGTCGGGAGGTGAAAATGTCTTAGCTGACGCCCTGATTGCTTTTCTCGACAATCCATCTCATATTCTCAATGAACAGGGTTCATCAAAACAACCATGTGTCTCCATGAAATCATCTTTCAATGAAATCGTACTTAATAATCACTTAATAAACCAGACAAATTAAAAGTATGTAAGTATACAAAAAAAGGGGGCTTTACCACGTGGTGATTTCATGTATTTACATGACTACATTTAGTCATTTTGAGTTGAGTTTTTTTACTCATTCTGAAACACTTTCACTCTCTATTCAATCAAAAACCAATTGGGGAATGAGGGGGCATCCCATCCAGTCATTTCCTGCTCCAGAACAATGGGTTCAGTTTCCGTGGCAACCCTGACATCACTGGGTGAGTTCCCCCCCCCCCCCCCCCCCCCTTCTCGAAATTCTGATTTTATCATTAGAAGAGATGACTGTAAATACCAACCGCGTCGATTCAAACCTCCTACCGCTAGGTGGCAGTGATGCGCCCAGTTTGTCAACCGCCAGAAGACGTCACGTGATTTCCGAAAAGGGAAAAACTCAAAACAAATCACAAGCGACAGAGCTGTGATGACACCGAGCCGAACAGCGCTCCCACCGCCGAAGTTATCATGTGTAGCATCCGAGTCAGACGGTGATTTATCTCACGACACCCCGGGAACGTGTTGCCTCGTTACACCATGAATCTAAGAGGACTCTTTCAGGACTTCAACCCCAGGTACTTCTGCGGCTATGCTAACAAAGCTAGCACTCGAGCTAACTCCCCCCTGTAGCTGGTTAGCGTCACTTGACTGGGCGTCGTTACGTTAAGACACGCCGAAGACGCGCCTTTCACACATGACGGAACCATATAAATATCTTTCCCCCCCAAAGTTGGGTCAGATTATTTTTAACTATATTTTTTAACGAATTACGGAACATATCGGTGCTAAACAAGGCGAGGCCTAGCTAACCTGCTAGCTCAAACGACCGTTGGGAGGGTTTCTAGGATAAAACCATCTGTATTTACTAGATTAAATTAAATGCAGCTATATAATATTACTCATGTATGTTTTCTACAAGCACGCTGGTAATTATAAACCATTTTTTTGGATGGTTAGCACACAGTTTTGTCTGAATGAGCTATAACGGGCCCTGAGGAGCTACGACGAAATACGTCCTTAAAATACATATAGAGCAGTAAATGTTTATATTTATAACACAATACATCACAACTAAAAACAATGCACGAACACTGAGTAGTAGCCAGCAGTAGTGTGGTGTTAAAGCCAATAAAACATGCTGGAGGAATGGGTTCAGTGCTTTGAATCAGATCCAACTCTTCACATTAATCTGATTTTATTAGAAAGCTGAACTGAAACCAGCCTCTTGTTCCCCTCCATGTATGTCATTTTCACCTTTTTAAATAATCCAAAATACTTAGGTCCTATACTACGTATGTCCTTGTATTACATGACATGAAATAAATCATACAATTATGAAAAATAAATCTTTCAACTTCTGTGAATTGTCTTGAAAATCTTTACTGACTTAATGCGAGTGCTCTTTTGATGCCTGTAACTGTCCAAACCCCATAAAGCACTGGTCTTCTCCACGTTAAAGCGTGTTTTCTCCGTCCCTTCCTGCAGTAAGTTCCTGATCTACTCCTGCCTGCTGTTCTTCTCCGTGCTGCTGTCCTTGAGGCTGGATGGAGTCATCCAGTGGAGCTACTGGGCCGTGTTCACCCCGATATGGCTGTGGAAGCTGTTGGTCATCATCGGGGCCTCGGTGGGCACCGGAGTCTGGGCTCACAACCCCCAGTACAGGTAGACGGAATATATCTTTTGTGTGTATTTTGCATGATTGTGTGTGATTTGCTGAATCCCAGAATGAACTCTCCGATGTTTCTGGCTTCCTGTGTCCTCTCAGGGCCGAAGGAGAGACGTGCGTGGAGTTCAAAGCCATGCTGATTGCGGTGGGGCTCCACGTCCTGCTGCTGATGTTCGAGGTGTTGGTGTGCGACCGTGTGGCGAGAGGGAACTACTTCTGGCTCCTCGTCTTCATGCCGCTGTTCTTCGTGTCGCCCGTCTCCGTGGCAGCGTGCGTCTGGGGCTTCAGACACGACCGCTCCCTCGAGGTACGTCTTGACGAACGCTTGGCGACGCGCCGACTCGTCGACAACGAGAACAGCGCTGAACTCTTGTCTTTGCTCTTCCTCAGCTGGAGGTGTTGTGCTCGGTGAACATCCTCCAGTTCATCTTCATCGCTCTGAGGCTGGACAGGATCATCAACTGGCCGTGGCTGGTGAGATACTCAGAATCATTATAATATATATATATATATATATAGATATAGATATATATATTAATACCTGGTGTGTGCTGCAGGTGGTGTGCGTCCCACTGTGGATCCTGATGTCCTTCCTGTGCCTTGTGGTCCTCTACTACATCATCTGGTCGGTCCTCTTCCTCCGCTCCATCGACATCATCGCCGAGCAACGGCGGACTCACATCACCATGGCGATCAGCTGGATGACCATCGTTGTGCCCCTCCTCACCTTTGAGGTGAGTTACCTCCTTTTGCAGCCTCATCGTCAGCGTTTTTATTAATGACACCTTTTTATTTACTTTAACGGCTATCGCACACTAATTGGATAATCACAATTTAAGTGCTTATCTCACTTAACAAAATTATGATTGGATCTAAAGTATAAAACTTGTTTTACAATAAAATTAGACTGCCTCGCCCTCTACTGGCCAAATGTAGGTATAGTCCTTTTTAAAAGCCACTTTACTGCTTAACCACATTGCCGGTACAAATATGTATATATAAATATATATATTTATGGACTTTAAAGATGTAATGATCCAGTTTATTTTGGGGACTTGTAACATTGATGTTCCTCTTCAGATCCTTCTGGTCCACAAGCTGGACGGCCACAACAGTCTGAGCTACGTGTGCGTGTTCGTGCCTCTCTGGCTCTCCCTGCTCACACTCATGGCCACCACCTTCGGCCAGAAGGGAGGCAACCACTGTGAGTATTCACCCATTACTGGATCCATTTCAGAAGTTGTGAAAATACCGTAGTAGCCTTTGACCCCCCCCCCCCCTCTCTCTCCTGATCGTTCTACAGGGTGGTTTGGCATCCGTAAGGACTTCTGCCACTTCCTGCTGGAGCTCCTCCCCTTCCTGCGGGAGTATGGAAACGTGTCGTACGACCTCCAGCGCAGCGAGGACCCCGAGGCGGCCGAGGACCTGCCCGTCCCCGAGCCGCCGCCGAAGATCGCCCCCATGTTCCACAAGAAGACCGGCGTGGTGATCACGCAGAGCCCCGGGAAGTACTTTGTCCCGCCTCCTAAACTCTGCATCGACATGCCCGACTAACTAAAGGGCCGCTGCTGTATTAAAGTCAAGCTGCAACAACGGAGGACACTGTTCGGTTTTTCCTCAAGGACTTGATCCCCCTGCCTGAAGTCTAGAGTGACGTATTAGAGACAATATGGTGCTGGATCCAGAACCCTCATATCGGCTGTCCTGAAGTAAAGAGTGCCATCTCCGTCGAGGATTTAAATCCCGGAACCAAAAGAAAGGACTTCTTTGTTTTTTCACTGTGTTGCTGACTCCCACTTTCATCCATTCTGAAGACGGACACTGACCTTTAACCGATGCTCTGGATCTGTGGACGCTTGACTCTGTGACAGTAGTAGATTCAGACACGCCTCATACCTAAAGCAAAGGTGGCGCCTGTCTTGCCTCGGTGGGGACCATTGGAGAGACTTCCTGTTTGACCACGCCCTCGGAGAAAAGCAGGGAGGTGATGTTAAAGAAAGGATCGTTTCAGGAACGTCTTGCTACGGTATTTGTATGCTGCAGTCTGGTAATATTCCTCCTGTTCATGCTGCCTGAAGAGGGATCTCTTGCAACATATGTCATGTGTTTTTATGTGTAAAATGCATTAAAATGTAACGCTGCTAAAGCTTCACATTACCTTCAGCCAAACGTTTTAATGCATTTCTGCACAGAAGAACGGTTGTGGATCTCCACAGGGTCGCTATGAGACCAGGAGGGATTACAGATACACCATGCTTATATTGTTTTAAGGCGGACCTGAACAAATTTGAACCTAAACAAAACATGAACAATTGAAATGGCACTTTTGTTGATCTGTTCCAAGATGAATCCTGTCAGTTTTTTTGTATTCCTTCTTTTTTGTTGTTGTAAATAACAGAATTTCTCAAGTTAGGGACCAGAGTTGAGACGGCAGGGTTAAAGGTGAGAGGAAGAAAAAAAAAAAACACTTCTATATGAATTAAACATGTAACACCGTCTGTCTATCTAAGAGTCAACATGTGGAATCCAGACAAAATCAGATTCTCCTTTGGCTTTTCCTGCTTTTCATAAACAACGTGGCTGAAGTCCTGAACCTCCCATTGAGCTCTTCTGTGCATCATTTTAATGTGATTCATTATTCTGATAGCATACCGTAGAAAATGTACTAGCTTTGCCTTCTTCACACAGTCAACGTTACCCGTCTCAAACAATAAAAAGAATGCAAATACATTAAAAAAAAATCTAATGTGTAGAAAGTACATTGCCATCTTCCTCATTATATCAAATTCCTCAAGAGCAATTGATTTTATGTTTTTGGACAACCTGACTGCTGGAGCATACAGCATGCTGACTTTTATTTTACTACGATGTTCTTTGTTCCTGGTAAATTGTTGTGATTCACGTACACTCTCCCTTGATGCTGCAAGTATAGCAACCTGTTTTTTTCTGGAATCACAGTAACTACAAATATCTACATTGTTTTGTCTATATATTTATTTTAGAATTAAACAAAAAAAAAACTACCCCTCAACGACATGTCATTTTGTTACATTACTATAAACATTTTAGTTAAGTCATTTGTATGTAACTTTTTATGACATACTATACTGTGACTTTTTCTCTTTTTGACAAATACTATGACTTTTTTCCCCACGATAAACTATACTTTTTTTTCGACATACGAAATACTATGACTTTTTTTAAAAAAAAAATCCCGAAAAATTTGAATATGGCATTTTATGGTTGTTTTGAACTCCCTACACTCGGATTATGCTTGACCCACGATACAAAGGGTTTTTGTGACTTTTTAAAAGTTTTCAAAAATATTTCATGAATTTTGTCGGGTGCCTTTTTTTGGTCAATTTTTTGCTATACTATACTGGGGAGTTTGCATGTTCTCTCCGGGTTCTCTGGCTCTCTCCGGCAGAAAGGAAACATGGGAGAGAGGGGGACGTGACATTCAGCAAAGAAACTCCAGCTGAGATTCAAACCAGTGTTGTCTGCATATATGTGTACATGGGTAGTGGCATGCACTCTAACCACTAGACCACCTGCAAGCCATGACTAAGTCTTTTTATGCCTGTTTTGGACTCACTACACTCAGACTTGTATATCGCATGGCAATCACAGTCTATGTTATGACTTTGAATTCTAAGACATTACAAAATTGTATTGCATGACTAATCAATTGAATACACTAAGAAGAGAAGATTTGAAATCCACATTTTTATTATTGAAGTGTGTTTCATTAATGAAATTTAAAAGAAAATGGCAAAGCACATCCCAGCAAACCAATTATCAAACCCAAAAGAGGATCTGGGGTTACAGTATCAACTCCTCAAATCAAAAACTCACCCCAAGCTAACGTTAGAGGATCTGACAACAGACAACTTTAACTAACTAACCGTGGAACTTGTACCGACGTGTTTAGCGTTTAAATGATAAGTCAAGCTGGAGCAGCTTCGGTGATAGGAGAATTCTTTTTTACAAGAGCTACAAATCACCGCACTCTTGTTGATAGTCCCGTCTTCGTTCTTTTTATAAATAAACTTGTCATTCAAAGGCCCTCGCAACGATGTGCTCGCCTCACTCCCGACGCAGGTGGGAAGTGACGAACACGTCCGGACAAGTTCCTCGGTGCTAGTGCTACCTTGACGTGCCACTGCCAAGTAGCCTACGGGTCATTCAATGGGCCAAATTTATAATGCTCGCGCATTGAATTGCCACTCAGACCCTCAGAATTAATTGTGTTCATTTTTATAACGCGTTAATTTGCAGTATAATTAATTAATCTCATTAATGCGTTAAACTGACAGCCCTACTTTTTTTTCGACATGCTATAGTACGACTTTTTTTTCTGAAAAAATTTGACTAAGCCTTTTTATGCCTGTTTTGGACTCACTACACTCAAACTTGGCGGGACAAGCGATACGAGCAATTTTTATTACTTTTTAATATATTTTAATAAATTTATTTTGACTGGCTTTTTTGTGAATTTTCGACATGCTATAGTATAATTTATTTTCGGAAAAAATGACCTGTGCTATTTTCTTTAAGACTCTCCTGGCATAGACACCTTTTTATTTAGCAGTAGACAGAGAGGAAACATGGGAGAGAGATGGGGATGTGACGTTCAGTAGATAAACTCCAGCCGAGATTCAAACCGGTGTCATCTGCATATATGTGTACATGGGTAGTGGCATGGGCTCTAACCACTAGACCACCTGCAAGCCGTGACAAAGGCTTTTTATGGCTTATTTGAACTCACTTCACTCAGACTTTGATTGACACGCGATATACAAGCATATGTTATGACTTTTACACCGTTTTAACAACATTTTATGAATTTTGTAAATTTTTCACTTTTTTTTCGACATGCTATATGACTTTGTTTTTTCTCTAAAAATTTGACCATGGCTTTTTATGCCTGTTTTGGACTCATTACACTCAGACTTGGTGCGACAAGCGATACGAGTGATTTTTATGACATTTTTATATTTTTTATGAATATATTTTGACTGACTTCTTCGTGAATTTTCGACATGCTATAGTATGACTTTTTTCGAAAAATATGACTAAGCCTTTTTATGCCTGTTTTGGACTACACTCAGACTTTGATTGACACGCGATATACAAGCATATGTTATGACTTTTACACCGTTTTAACAACATTTTATGAATTTTGTCAATTTTTCACTTTTTTTTCGACATGCTATATGACTTTTTTTTTTCTCTAAAAATTTGACCATGGCTTTTTATGCCTGTTTTGGACTCATTACACTCAGACTTGGCGCAACAAGCGATACGAGCAATTTTTGTTACTTTTTAATATTTTTTATGAATTTATTTTGACTGGCTTTTTTGTAAATTTTCGACATGCTATAGTATAATTTATTTTCGGAAAAAATGACTAGGGCTATTTTCCTTAAGACTCTCCTGGCATAGACACCTTTTTATTTAGCAGTAGACGGAGAGGAAACATGGGAGAGAGATGGGGACATGAAATTCAGCAGATAAACTCCAGCCGAGATTCGAACCGGTGTCATCTGCATATATGTTTACATGAGTAGTGGCATGGGCTCTAACCACTAGACCACCTGCAAGCCATGATGGAGCCTTTTTATGACCTATTTGAACTCACTTCACTCAGACTTTGATTGACACGCAATATACAAGCATATGTTATAACTTTTAACTCATCTTTACAACATTTTATGAATTTTGTCGATTTTTCACTTTTTTTTCGACATGCTATAGTATGACTTTTTTATTTTTCAAAAAATTTGACCATGGCTTTTTATGCCTGTTTTGGACTCATTACACTCAGACTTGGTGCGACAAGCGATACGAGTGATTTTTATGACATTTTTATATTTTTTATGAATATATTTTGACTGACTTCTTCGTGAATTTTCGACATGCTATAGTATGACTTTTTTCGAAAAATATGACTAAGCCTTTTTATGCCTGTTTTGGACTCACTACACTCAGACTTTGATTGAAACGCGATATACAAGCATATGTTATGACTTTTACACCGTTTTAACAACATTTTATGAATTTTGTCAATTTTTCACTTTTTTTTCGACATGCTATATGACTTTTTTTTTTCTCTAAAAATTTGACCATGGCTTTTTATGCCTGTTTTGGACTCATTACACTCAGACTTGGCGCAACAAGCGATACAAGCAATTTTTGTTACTTTTTAATATTTTTTATGAATTTATTTTGACTGGCTTTTTTGTAAATTTTCGACATGCTATAGTATAATTTATTTTCGGAAAAAATGACTAGGGCTATTTTCCTTAAGACTCTCCTGGCATAGACACCTTTTTATTTAGCAGTAGACGGAGAGGAAACATGGGAGAGAGATGGGGACATGACATTCAGCAGATAAGCTCCAGCCGAGATTCGAACCGGTGTCATCTGCATATATGTTTACATGAGTAGTGGCATGGGCTCTAACCACTAGACCACCTGCAAGCCGTGACAAAGGCTTTTTATGGCTTATTTGAACTCACTTCACTCAGACTTTGATTGACACGCGATATACAAGCATATGTTATGACTTTTAACTCATCTTTACAACATTTTATGAATTTTGTCGATTTTTCACTTTTTTTTCGACATGCTATAGTATGACTTTTTTTTTTTTTCTAAAAATTTGACCATGGCTTTTTATGCCTGTTTTGGACTCACTACACTCAGACTTGGTGCGACAAGCGATACGAGTGATTTTTATGACATTTTTATATTTTTTATGAATATATTTTGACTGACTTTTTCGTTTATTTTCGACATGCTATAGTAAGACTTTTTTCGAAAAATATGACTAAGCCTTTTTATGCCTGTTTTGGACTCACTACACTCAGACTTTGATTGACACACGATATACAATCATATGTTATTACTTTTAAATCATTTTTACAACATTTTATGAATTTTGTCGATTTTTCACTTTTTTTTCGACATGCTATAGTATGACTTTTTTTTTTTTCTAAAAATTTGACCATGGCTTTTTATGCCTGTTTTGGACTCACTACACTCAGACTTGGCGCAACAAGCGATAAGAGTGATTTCTATGACATTTTAATATTTTTTATTAATTTATTTTGACTGACTTTTTCGTGAATTATACAAGCGATTTCTATGACTTTTTACTATTTTTTAATCAATTTATCTTGACTGGCTTTTTTTGTGAATTTTCAACATGCTATAGTATGATTTTTTTTACAATTTTCCCCCTGAAAAATTTAACTAAATTTTACATACTGTACTATGACCTTAAACAAATTAGAAATCCTAAATGTGCAACAAAGAGAACACTCACATTGAAAACACATCAGACGGTTGAGATGTTCCATCTTAAAAACCAGTTTGTGTTTTATTTCAAACAGTTTGGACACCCTCAGAACCAGACGTCATTTCCCAAACTTCACTGCATTTACATGTATTCAGAATGAACTTCAGGCAGCGTTATGTGCAGCAGCAGCAGAAGAAGAAGAATCATCACAACCAACACAGAGGGATTCGATTCTTTGCCTTCAGATCGGAGGAGGAAGTGAAAAGCCTCAGACTCTGCAGTTTCACGGCCACATTAAAAGGAGAAAACACTTCTGTGTCTGAGCCGAGCTTTTAGAAACCTTGATTTTTAGTTTAACTACTTAAGCCTGAACCAAAGAGCTGAACATGAACTCCATAATGGAATATTTTATACATTGATGGAAAGACAAACTTATGGTTCTTAAAAGTTTTGACAAATTATTCGTTTTTTTTTGCGTTTTGTTTCTGCTGCCACTTTGCACACAAGTCAGTTGCAATGTACAATATCAGAGTGCTGATGACAAATTCAGTCACGTTCCACCCGTCACATACTGAGCTCAAAACATTTACATTCTTGGTGAGTCTGAAAAGTAGGGGGGGGGGGACCGAAGCCCTGAAGGGACATTTCAGAAGACAGAACAACGTAAACCTTTAAAGGAAAAATCTACTCCAAGTACAGAAAGCTTACTGGACGTTTTCATATTTTATTTGACAAGATATTGTAAAAATTTGAGCTTTTATTTAGGATAAATTCAGTCTTGTATACAAGACAGATCAAACAATTTCACCTTATCTGCTAATTAAAACAAAATTTGAGAAGCAAAGTAGGTTATTTATCCATACGGATACGGGATGTTTATCAATGTTAAGAATTTAAAATAAATCGTCCACGTACTTTAAAGTTGACTTTTCCCTTATCAGTGTTACACAGGACACTTTTTTGGTCGGTTACTTTCTGCACAGTAGTCTTTTTTCTGAACTGTAGCGTAAAAGATTACATAGGAGGTAATTAATTTGGGGCTGTTTGATTAATGCCGCCTGGGACGCCAGATGGGCGGGGCTTGTTACTTTTTTGATTAATTACCAGAATAAAAGTGTTTTTCAAGAGATAACTTCCACAAACATTTTTTTAGATCTAGGTCTGCCGATTATTTAAGCAAGCGATTATTTATTTTCCAATAATAACATCTGTATTTATGTACACATCAACATCTCAAAACCAAAAATAAATCTTCAAAAAGCCAGAGCTGCCTACACAAAGAACGGTAGACGAGAAGAAATTAGTGAAATATATAAAAAACAAGTGAAACATCTAAGAAAAAGAATTAAACAAACATTCATTATAATATTTATACTTAAATTTAAAAAAAAGCTTTGTAGGTTTCTGATGTTTGGTCTGAGCACCGATTTCCATTAAAACTGCATTTTCATTCAAAGACCAGAATCATAACCAGCTCCAAATAATGCATTTGTGCTTGTTTTTGTTCACTTATAGAATGAGTAATTAAAAAAAAAAATCTTTAAAACACGCAAAATATGAACACATCATTTGGTATGTATGAAAGTAACCGTCCACCGTTTCTATTGGTGTCTGGATTAAACCCGTAAACTACTGGCTTTCAAAACAATAAATACAAAATAAAAGTGATGGAAATGAAGTGGCTCGACCCTGAAAATGCTGCGTTGAACAGGAAATGATGCTCCGGACACGTCCGAAGTTGCTCCCAAAGCCAGATGGGAGATTTAACGTGTGATAAAGGCTGCGTTCACAACAAATCCGGCGTTGCAGCCTCTGATTTGGGGCGATTGCAGATGGATTTTAACTAAATGAAAAAAGGACAGATTATGAGTTTGGATATAAACTGAGAACCTGGCCTCCATCAAAATAAAAGACTCCAAAAGGAAATTAATAGTTTTAGAATAAAGTTTTTGTTGATAAAAGTGCTTGTCTTTAGCAACTTCAGATTATTAGACGTGCCCGACTCCAGGTGGGGTTATTAGAGGTCAAGCAGCAGCAGCCGTTTTTTTATTTAACTTTAGTGTGCATTTTAACATTCAGATAATACTTGACCCGCCGCCCGGGCCACTCAACTACCGGGGAACATAAACACCTTTAAAAGGCTGCAGAGAAGCAGGTTTCCATTCTTTCCATCTGCTGCAGCTCTGTTGCAAAGAGGGCTTGATTGTTAGTCCGGGACAGCCCAGCCGGGTGGCGTTAAAACATACTGTGAGGAAAAAACAAAACCTACATTTGGTTTATTTGTGCGTTAGAACGGAGGTGAAAAACGAGGTGGTTGCCTGTTAAAAGGCTCAAGTTCCAGAGTAAAGGCTTTAAATGGCTCCTGTATCTCAGTTAGAGTCCACATTTTATCTCTTATTTTATTTATTGGACGTTGAGAAATTTGAGAACATTCCCTTCAGTCAGAGAATGTAAATGTAATGTTTTTATTTACCATTTTCTAACACTGGAAGTCAAAAATACTGTGTTTATATAATGATAATGTCCTTTTAAACCTAATATTGTGATTATTAATGCCAACTGTTTCAACTATTAAATTACTTCTGAAAGGGAGCAGATCCAAAATACAATGTGTATTTTTTAATAGTATTCAGAGTGGTTAAAGTAACGGAGTACATTTACTCCAGTCATTTTCTGGTACTGAAGCTACTTGAGTATTTTACAAGATGGTAGTTTAGTCTTAACTTACTCGTTACGTTGCAAAGTATTCCATTTGAACATCTGAGGTCGACAACGAACAAAAGTGAAAAAAGGACGAGATCGTACAAAAACATTCAACCTGTGAGTAGTGAGAGAGTCGGATGTCAGAACTGACTTCAAGGAGGTAAAACATATTTTGTATCAACGTGTGTCCCTTTGAAAATGGTACAAATGTGCATATCTGGCATAAAAAAAATTAAAAATCATGGTAAAACATCTCTTTCAAAGCAAACTGAAGAAGGAGACCATGAAACCTCGAAAAGCCCACTTTAAAAAAGAATTAGCTTACGTCATTCAACGTCGAAACGTTGGCCGCTCTAGTCGCCGTGGCAACGAAAACGCCCCCCTAAAATGGCACGAAACGTAACGTTCAAACTAAAACTTAACCAGCCACTTCCTCTGATCGATGTTGGTTTATCCGTACGGCTCATTGTTCTTGTTTTTTTTTTTTTTTTTTACAATTTTGAGAAAAACTAAACAAAGTTTACACATTTTGTTTTGCAAATTTTCTTTGTGTTTATCTAAATATATCTGGAGAACTGCTCATCCGATCTACTTCACACTCGGAGGGCATTTTGCCGAAAACTAGTACGTTTGTGTGAATTACTTAATACGCAAAACACCAAAAAATATTTAACACTAATTACATCACTACTCCCCAAATTTTCTGCTTAGTACAGGTGTAACGGTATGTTTTTGGGTCCCAGTTCCATATATATATATATATTATTTATTTAGAATATTATAATCATTCAACAGTTGCTCATAGGCCATAATTCTTCCTCAGTCATATAGATTTGATATGTTTAACATCTAAATGATAATAGATGTATAACATATAGTCTATTAGTAGTATTTTTAGGTGGGAATGTGTATCGCTGAGGACTCGAGGAACAGTCGAGTGTGAAGGAAGTCGTGTCTCCAGAAACTGACAGTTCACTAGTTTGAAAAAATAAACTAAAAACAATGAGCCTCTCTATCGGATCTCCTGGGTGGCTGGTTTTCATTCCGTTAACACCAAACACTGCAAACCAGCAACACGTTTCCATCACTAGAAGGTAGTTTGTTAGGACAGATGGGACGTTTCAACGTCACATGTTAGTTTCCGTCTCCAAAGGGATCTTTAGTGGTGGGGGGGGGCGTATCTGTGTGTTAGCGTAAAGCTAATTTAGCATGATATATTATACACACACACACACAGAGAAAAAAAAAAACGTTAAAGCAGACTGTGATGACGTGGTTACCGTGACGACGAGGCTCTTACAATCCCTCGTCTCAGCAATCTGCATCGACGGCTTTTGACCTCCAGAATCGGAGCGCCGTGCACCGCCGCCGTCGGCCTCTTGGATCGGCGTTGACTCCTCCCGGCCGAAGGGGGAAGAGTTTCATTCGTTTCTTTTTAAAAGGTGCTTTTTTGAAATGTGAGCTCGGAGGGTTTGACGGCCGTAACCTGCACGCCTTCGAAGCGGTCTGAGTGACTCTCCGGTGCGAAGCTCCGCCTGCAGGGAAGAAAGCCTGGATACTTGTGTGAGCGGACTGGGCGGAGCCTGTGGCAGCCATAAGCCCCTCCCCCCTCCTGTAGAGTGACAGTCTCTCGGGGAGTTTGACCCCGCCCCCCCCGGTTCAGTCTCTGGACTGGTAGAACAGGATGTATCCCGACTCAGAGTTCTTGGAAATGTCCGACGTCAGACCGTAGAATTCCTCGATCGCCTGCGCATCAATTTTCTATGAGAAAAGAGGATAAACATTGTTGTTGAAAACGGGTGATGATTAGCTTAGCTTAGCATAACAGGAAGACATTTCAAAAGACACATTTTAGGGTTTCTTTCTTCCGAGAACTCCCCTAGATTAGTATAATATTAGCATTCCATTTTTTCCATGAAAATTTATGATTTGCGAAATTGCGATTCATGACATTATCCCGATAATCTTTAAAATATGCTTAAAAACGTTTAAAAAAAAACAGGCTATTTTTTCCCCTCCTCTACCGTGGTTACCGTAACCATAGTTACCATCTACCATGAGCTACACATCTTTTTTGAGTCACTCCTTAAGATATTTACGATTATTCCGAATTATTGAAAATTCAGGGCAACCAACCAATTGTTTTTTTTAATCTCGATCTGTGATGTATCATCGAGACGACATTCATGGACGGACCAGCTGTCATTTCTATAAATCAAGACGGTTATATTTTTGTTTGAAAGCCATACGTAGATCTTTCAGCGTCCGCGCTCCACTGAGTTCAACCTATCAGAGAGGCATGTTGTTCAAGTCACACAACGTCTCTCAAAACCCACAATCTTTCCTCAACCTTGGTGAACCTTAAATACATATATATATATAAAGATGAAGTCTATGAGGAGGTCTTTGATCACACAACATGAAATCCCTCCCTTGGGTTCACAGCTGTGCTGCTGAACTGTGTTGTGTAACCGTTTATCAGAGGCTTTTGGTTTTCATTCACCAAATCTCCAAAGAGACGTGGCTACAGCTGCAGAAAGTAGTCTAGCAGCTTCCAATTCCCCGAAGACACCGCCGCCCCAAGAAAGGAGAACAGAAAAAGAATATGAAATATAAATGTAAGAAATAACGAAAGCCAGACGACGAAGCAACAAATCCCCATCGTTGGCAATATTGGATTCACAAGATTTTTGTATTATTCTGATGATTTTCTTTATTTTTTTTATTTAATTAAAAAAAAAAATCACTTCTACCACCACCAGATAAATAGGCTTGTGAAAAGAAATCATATCCTGAATTGACAAACTCCAACCCTTTAAATATAAAACTGAAAAATAAAATATATTTTATAATGTATTTAATTAATTCATTTATTTATTAATTATTATTTTATATTTATTTAATTAAATATATATATATATTATTTTTTTTACTTCTAACACTACCAGATAAATAGGCCGGGCCAAAGAAATCATATCCGGAATTAGCGAACCCCAACTCCAAGCCTAACCCACTAACCCTAACCCTAGGCCTAAATCTGAATTAATTATGATTTAATTTTTATTTAATTTTTTTAATTTAGATTTTTTTTTACTTCTGCCACCATGAAATAAATAGGCTGGGGCAAAGAAATCATATCCTGAATCAGCGAACCCCAACTCCAATCCTAACCCACTAACCCTAACCCCAATCCCAGACTTTAGCCAAACCCTTATTGCCTGCTTTTATCTAGTAAAACAAATCCACAATCATTAGTATATTGGAATCAGAGAAGGTCTTTATGAGTATGATGATTTGATATAGATATTTAAATATAAAACTGAAAAATGAAATAAATATTTGTTTTATTTATTTATTTAATTAATTAATTAATGATTATTTCATATTTATTTTGATTTTTTTTTACTTATCCACATAAGAGGCAGCACGGGCAGCAGCCGGTGCACCCTTTTCCTCTGCCCCTTGACCCCTAGAGTCGAGCTTTGCCTGGATATGGACCCACCTAGGCCCCTCAGATTCCCCTCCTACCACCACCCGATCAAAACCTGAATTAACATGATAAATTTGTGTTTCCACTCTGAAGACTCAGCGGAACTTTCCAGAACTGGATCTGGACCAGATGTTGGGCCTCCTTCCCATCATAGTGGAAAAACACACTGGTGATGAAGAAACGTGGGTACAGTTTCCTTGATAATCACACAGCAGAGCTTCTCCTGAAATAAATCATTTTTATCTGCTTTATAGGATCCAGATCATAGTTTAATATGAACAAGTCTGGGGTCTTTTATAGAAATGCTTAATGGACCACACCAGTGACTCGGCACGTTTTAACCCATTTATTCCAACTCCCTTTCCACTCTCGCAGATAATGATTTTTAGACATCTGAATACATTTTTCATCGGTTTCCATTAATTACTAATTAACATGCGTGACTTGCAGCCAGTCTTTAGTGATTTCTGTCAAAGTGACACCATCATTGTGATGTAATGCAGTTTTCAGATATTTTGACAAAAAAAAAAAAAAGAATTACTGGATCAATTTTAAGGCGTCTGCTAATTGATTTTTTCCCTCCTGAAACAGCCCAGCAGGCATTAAAACGTATTAAGAAAAGAGTCAAATAAAGTAGTGTAAAATCACTGGTATTTTCTTGAATCTAATGGTGAAACCTCCTGGAATATCAGGAATATAACAAAAACTCCTTAGGATACTTATCTCCAACTACAGCTCTTAATTTATGGGAAATAAGAAATTTAAGTTTATCATTAATGCTGTAGTGAACTACTAAAATGCTTTATATGAATATTTAATAGAATTTCAATGCATTCTTTCCAAAGAATTGCCCTTGAATCAGCACAGAATTATGAAGTACTTTCCAATAAACTCTCTGTATTTATAAAGGAAAATATTCTGAAATATGCAGACGTGTAAAATAAAACCTCCATCACTCGGTTGGAGGATTTTCCATCACTGCTTTTGACTTTAATACATGGTGTTTTCCTTCGTGCATCTCATTCCCAGAGTGGTGGGAGATTTGTTGCACAGCGCTGCGACTATTACACAGCGGGGAAAACGGTGTTTGCACATGTGCGGCGTTGCAGGCGGTCGACCCTCGCCAGAAAGAAAAATAAACCGAGCGCTGACTCGGCTCCAGCTGATGTGGTCGACTGGAGAGCGACAGCTGAGCTGAGCGGGGAGACAGAAACGTGGACGGCTGTCAGACTGTGATGTTTCCATGCGGGCTGATGTGTTTTTCTCCCGTCAGAGCGTCGGGCAGGAGAGCAGAGGGTTTAGAAAGAGAAGCTGTGGGGATCGGCATCGTCATGGCAACCGACGGCTTCCATTTATTTGAGGGGAAGATTGAGATGGTCGCTTTTTATTAAGTTAAAAAAGGTTTGGAAGACTAGCAGCGAAAGAGGAGGAGGAGGAAGTACTAGCAGTAGTAGTAGTTGTAGGAGTAGTGGTAGTGGAGGAAGAAGAAGTACTAGCAGTAGTAGTAGTTGTAGGAGTAGTGGTAGTGGAGGAAGAAGAAGTACTAGCAGTAGTAGTAGTTGTAGGAGTAGTGGTAGTGGAGGAAGAAGAAGTACTAGCAGTAGTAGTAGTTGTAGGAGTAGTGGTAGTTGAGGAAGAAGAAGTACTAGCAGTAGTAGTAGTTGTAGGAGTAGTGGTAGTTGAGGAAGAAGAAGTACTAGCAGTAGTAGTAGTTGTAGGAGTAGTGGTAGTTGAGGAAGAAGAAGTACTAGCAGTAGTAGTAGTTGTAGGAGTAGTGGTAGTGGAGGAAGAAGAAGTACTAGCAGTAGTAGTAGTTGTAGGAGTAGTGGTAGTGGAGGAAGAAGAAGTACTAGCAGTAGTAGTAGTTGTAGGAGTAGTGGTAGTTGAGGAAGAAGAAGTACTAGCAGTAGTAGTAGTTGTAGGAGTAGTGGTAGTTGAGGAAGAAGAAGTACTAGCAGTAGTAGTAGTTGTAGGAGTAGTGGTAGTTGAGGAAGAAGAAGTACTAGCAGTAGTAGTAGTTGTAGGAGTAGTGGTAGTTGAGGAAGAAGAAGTACTAGCAGTAGTTGTAGGAGTAGGAGTAGTGGTAGTTGAGGAAGAAGAAGTACTAGCAGTAGTAGTAGTTGTAGGAGTAGTGGTAGTTGAGGAAGAAGAAGTACTAGCAGTAGTAGTAGTTGTAGGAGTAGTGGTAGTTGAGGAAGAAGAAGTACTAGCAGTAGTTGTAGGAGTAGTGGTAGTTGAGGAAGAAGAAGTACTAGCAGTAGTAGTAGTTGTAGGAGTAGTGGTAGTTGAGGAAGAAGAAGTACTAGCAGTAGTAGTAGTTGTAGGAGTAGTGGTAGTGGAGGAAGAAGAAGTACTAGCAGTAGTAGTAGTTGTAGGAGTAGTGGTAGTGGAGGAAGAAGAAGTACTAGCAGTAGTAGTAGTTGTAGGAGTAGTGGTAGTTGAGGAAGAAGAAGTACTAGCAGTAGTAGTAGTTGTAGGAGTAGTGGTAGTTGAGGAAGAAGAAGTACTAGCAGTAGTAGTAGTTGTAGGAGTAGTGGTAGTTGAGGAAGAAGAAGTACTAGCAGTAGTAGTAGTTGTAGGAGTAGTGGTAGTTGAGGAAGAAGAAGTACTAGCAGTAGTAGTAGTTGTAGGAGTAGTGGTAGTTGAGGAAGAAGAAGTACTAGCAGTAGTAGTAGTTGTAGGAGTAGTGGTAGTTGAGGAAGAAGAAGTACTAGCAGTAGTTGTAGGAGTAGGAGTAGTGGTAGTTGAGGAAGAAGAAGTACTAGCAGTAGTAGTAGTTGTAGGAGTAGTGGTAGTTGAGGAAGAAGAAGTACTAGCAGTAGTAGTAGTTGTAGGAGTAGTGGTAGTTGAGGAAGAAGAAGTACTAGCAGTAGTTGTAGGAGTAGTGGTAGTTGAGGAAGAAGAAGTACTAGCAGTAGTTGTAGGAGTAGTGGTAGTTGAGGAAGAAGAAGTACTAGCAGTAGTAGTAGTTGTAGGAGTAGTGGTAGTTGAGGAAGAAGAAGTACTAGCAGTAGTAGTAGTTGTAGGAGTAGTGGTAGTGGAGGAAGAAGAAGTACTAGCAGTAGTAGTAGTTGTAGGAGTAGTGGTAGTGGAGGAAGAAGAAGTACTAGCAGTAGTAGTAGTTGTAGGAGTAGTGGTAGTTGAGGAAGAAGAAGTACTAGCAGTAGTAGTAGTTGTAGGAGTAGTGGTAGTTGAGGAAGAAGAAGTACTAGCAGTAGTAGTAGTTGTAGGAGTAGTGGTAGTTGAGGAAGAAGAAGTACTAGCAGTAGTAGTAGTTGTAGGAGTAGTGGTAGTTGAGGAGGAGGAAGAAGAAGTACTAGCAGTAGTAGTAGTTGTAGGAGTAGTGGTAGTTGAGGAAGAAGAAGTACTAGCAGTAGTAGTAGTTGTAGGAGTAGTGGTAGTTGAGGAAGAAGAAGTACTAGCAGTAGTTGTAGGAGTAGGAGTAGTGGTAGTTGAGGAAGAAGAAGTACTAGCAGTAGTAGTAGTTGTAGGAGTAGTGGTAGTTGAGGAAGAAGAAGTACTAGCAGTAGTAGTAGTTGTAGGAGTAGTGGTAGTTGAGGAAGAAGAAGTACTAGCAGTAGTTGTAGGAGTAGTGGTAGTTGAGGAAGAAGAAGTACTAGCAGTAGTTGTAGGAGTAGTGGTAGTTGAGGAAGAAGAAGTACTAGCAGTAGTAGTAGTTGTAGGAGTAGTGGTAGTTGAGGAAGAAGAAGTACTAGCAGTAGTAGTAGTTGTAGGAGTAGTGGTAGTTGAGGAAGAAGAAGTACTAGCAGTAGTAGTAGTTGTAGTGATGGTTGAGGAGGAAGAAGAAGAAGTACTAGTAGTAGTAGTAGTTGTAGGAGTAGTGGTAGTTGAGGAAGAAGAAGTACTAGCAGTAGTAGTAGTTGTAGGAGTAGTGGTAGTTGAGGAAGAAGAAGTACTAGTAGTAGTAGTAGTTGTAGGAGTAGTGGTAGTTGAGGAAGAAGAAGTACTAGTAGTAGTAGTAGTTGTAGTGATGGTTGAGGAGGAGGAAGAAGAAGTACTAGCAGTAATAGTAGCAGTGGTAGTAGTACTAGAGGAAGATGATGAAGAAGAAGTACTAGCAGTAGTACTAGTTGTAGGAGTAGTGGTAGTTCAGGAAGAAGAAGATGAAGAAGAAGTACTAGTAGTAGTAGTAGTTGTAGTGATGGTTGAGGAGGAGGAAGAAGAAGTACTAGCAGTAATAGTAGCAGTGGTAGTAGTAGTAGAGGAAGATGATGATGATGATGAAGAAGAAGTACTAGCAGTAGTAGTAGTTGTAGGAGTAGTGGTAGTTAAGGAAGAAGAAGAAGAAGTACTTGTAGTAGTAGTAGTAGTTGTAGTAGTAAAAGACGTACAAGTAGTAATAGAAGAAAAAGGAGGAGTAGAAAAAGAAGTATTCCAACTACAAGTAGTGGTAGAAGAAGAAGTAGTACAAGTAGACGATTACGTAGTAGTGGTAGTGGAAGAGGAGGTAGAAGAAGAACAAGTGGTAAAAGTAGTAGTAATAAAAGTCTTAGTAGTAGTACTAGTAGTAGAAGAGTATGTAGTAGTAGTGGTAGTGGAAGAGGAGGTAGAAGAAGAACAAGTGGTAAAAGTAGTAGTAATAAAAGTCTTAGTAGTAGTACTAGTAGTAGAAGAGAAGGTGGAATACTTCATATTAACGTTCAGAGTTGAGGTTGAGTTCCAAAAAGGACAAAACTATTTTATCTTCTCTCCGTTTTAGAATCTTTTTGCTTGTATTCTTAATTCTGTTGAAACTTTAGTTTAATAGTAAAGAACCAGCTATACTCTCCAACCTTTTAAAAAAAGTTTGACCTGCTTTGCATGAGAGAAGCATGAAGGCTAAATATAGTTTTATAGATATAGATAGACTCATTTGAAGTGGAGGACTTTCAAACTAAACACCTTTTTGTTCTTAAACACATGTAATGGTGGAGATGAATGAGACTCTGTTACCTCTACGATGTCGTCGTCAAACAGCAGCCAGAAGCCGTGGCTCTTGACGATGGTGATGTAATGTCCACGGTTCGGCCCGCTAAACAGGAGAGCAACATTCAGACGATGAACACCGGCTCACGTCATCTTTCATCCCAGAAAACTTCTCATTTAACTTCGATTCAGATACCAACTTATTAAAAATATGTTGTATTAATACTGGCTACACAAAGTTATTCCAACATGTCTGTTTATAAGTGTTTATATCTTACAATATTATTTTCTATTGTCTGGTTTTATTTGCCTCTGTGTGTGGGAGCACTTTATTTTGAAAGGTACTGCTTAGTTGATTTATAAGACTTTAATCAATTCCTACCATCTCTAAGAGCCATAGATGTGAAATAATGGCGTTCAGAGGAGGACCTACCTGCCGCAGTGCACGACGACGGCCACCAGGTCGTACATCCGGTCGGGGTTGGTGGCGTCGCCGGACGTGTTGAAGAGGCGGAGCTCCAGGGGGAAGACGACGCGGTAGGACAGCTTGGTGTAGCGGTGCAGCTGGTCCATGTACTTAAAGCGCTTCAGGTGGAGGGCGAGGATCATCGGCAGCTTCTTCACCCTCATCCTGACGGAGAAGAGTTCACACACCAGACACACAAATCAGTGGGAAACGCCGGCAGGGAGTCACAGAAATCCTCAGAGGATTTAGCAGGCGCCGAAAAAAAAATGGTGGAGGGTATTTATAAAAATACAGTTTACTTTTTTATTTCATGTAAATATAAAGAGTTGGAGAAACGTCCAGGGGTCCCGCCGCCATGCAAGGGTGTGTATCCGTGACCTCGTTCCAATGAGGAGGGAAGGCCCTGAATGGTTGCTATGGTAACATCAGATGTAATTTCAGGGGGCTAAAACTTTAAACTGCATTCGTCCAGGTAGAAAAACAGGTGCTATTTGTGCAAACCAACCAACTACAAAACACAAATGACACCATGATATTTCACATTTATATATCGCAAAGATTATCAATACAATAGATTGATGATGAGAAATAATAACAATATTTAAGGAAGCATTCAAGATACGCAACTCATGTTCAGGGAGCCAAAGAATGTTCATTTTTTTATATGATTATTATATAAAATAATTTTAAAAAATTATACATACATTTGGTTTACAAATAAAATCAATTAATTTTTTGTCATTTTTCCTTAAAAATAAAAAAGACTTTGATTTATCGATTTTATAAAAAATTCTCTTCTGAGTTTATATTTTATAAACTCAGAAGAGAATTTTTTAGCTGTAGATGAAAAATAACACCGACTTATTAACGTGCCGTTATTGTCAACATTCAAAACCAAAAGAAAAGAAAAAGAAAAAAAGAAAAAGAGTGAATTATAAATAAATGGCAGGAAATAAAAAAACAAAACAACCGATGATGTCACGCACCTTTTCTGGGCTTCCTGTTTGCTGCGACACTGCTCACAGTAGTATTTATATTCACTGCATAGTGTCTCTGTGTTGCTGAAGCCCCTGTTGGGACGACACACACACACACACACACACACACACACACTTACCAACACAGATCCACAGCGTCGGATATGGATGGACAGATCGGAGCGCCGGCTCACCTGAGACAGTGCGTGATGGAGGTGTTCTGCTCCACATCCACCGACAGATCCAGGAAGTCCTCGTCTTTGCTGCTCACCTGCAGGAGAAGACACTCAGGGTCACGACCTCGCTCTAAAACAGTTCACTCCCTCAAACATATGAAGCTGGTCTGGTGGGAGGAGCTTAGCACAGCGAGGGGAGAGGAATTCTGGTTACGTTCTCATTACTTCTGCACCTCCACCTCCTTCATATCTCACGCTTGATGTGACGAAGCACATGAAACACCAGAAATTCATTTCTTTTGAAAAGTTCAAGGCGAATAAATCGCGGCTCTAATCCTTAAGCGTTTGCACGGCGAAGGGCTTAACGTGTCCGACTCACGGCTTCACAGTTGAGGCAGCGCGTCTCGTTGGTCAGCGTTCCTTGAAAGATCTCGTGGACCCACGTCTGCTGCGTCTCCTTCCCTCCTTCCCCTTCTCCTCCTCCTCCTCCTCCCTCGCCTCCTCCCCCCGTCCCTCCTCCGCCGTTCTGCACCAGTTTCCCGTTCTGCTGCCGCTCCTGGCTCTTCTCCTCCTGGAGCAGGTCTGCGATGGTGTTGAGGAGGTAGTTGAGGAATTCGTGGGCGTCCTGCTGCATGTAGTTGTCAAACAGCTCTGTGACGGATGGACGCGGGACGCCGGAGATGTGTGGAGGTATAGAGGGGGAGAAAAGGAGAGACGGAGCGAGAGAAGGGGGAGAATAAACATCATCAGCAGGTGTCGATGGGGAAATCAAGCCAATTAACATCTCTTCTTCGTCGTCTGCTTTCCGCTCCAGGATTTGGCAGACAGTTTTATTTCCTCAGCTGTGAGATGAACTCTGAGATCTCCCTCCTCCCTCCCTCCCTCACCCGTCAGTTAACTCTGTGACTCAGCTGATGAAAGAACGTGTCAGATTTCTAAAACAGCCGCTGTCGGACTGATACAGGAAAAACATTACATGCAATGAAACGCAGGAAGTCGTGCGTTTGGGTTTCTCACACAACCAAAGAGCTTAATATATATTAATATATATATATATATATATATATATATATTAAATATATATATATATATATATATATATATATATTAATATATATATATATATATATATTATAATGTAGCCATGTTTACCGTTTTCTTTTCTCAGGCGGGAGATGAACTTCTTGGGAGGGATGACCCCGACCTTCTTCTTCTGCGTGGCGATGCTGTTGAACAGGTCGGCCAAGCAGGTGAGGAGGGACTCCTTCCGACGCGGCTGCACCTGGGAGGAAGGAAGGAAGGAGGGAAGGAAGGAGGGAACAGATACTTGATGACTGATGACGTTCAGGTGAGCGTCCAGTCTGCACCTTGGCTCGTTTATCTAATCTATAGTTGAGTGATATCATGAATCCATAACTGCTGACCTATGAAGTCTCTCTCTTACAGGTGAGGAAACAACAGATACTGATTCTTTCTCTCCGAGGAAAAACGTTTCCTCTTCACTGACACCGGTTTAAAATACTTTTTTCCAAAACAGATCGAACATTAATCAGACTTCCCTTGTTGTTGGTGTTTGCCGAAGATATTATAAGATTCCTGAAGCCTTTGCCCTCATAAATATAACATGAAATACGAATCATAACATGCTGTAAACCTTCAGCTCGTTCCAGTGTGTTTTAAAGTGCAGTGAATTCTTCATTCTGTCACATCGGTCACATTTTCACAGACTACTCTTTATAAGTGCTTCCACTTGTGAGAAATATTTCCTCTGTAGCCACGACGACGCCCGTCACAGGCTACCTTTATTAAATAAGTCCACTGTTGACGGAGGTGTTTCTGGCTCAGTGTTGCCTTTGGAAACTACAGTTCAGTGTACAGTCCAGGAGTTATGATAAGGTTTTATTTAAGAGTAGTCGCTGATGGATGATGTCTAAAAAGGGTTTCATTTCAGCTAGATTTCTTAAGGCTATATTTAACACTTTTTAAAGTTCACTCATTTCAGTTTCCACCATGATGATCGGGCTAAACTGTTGGCTTTTGTTAACAACCGCCAGATTTTATGATCGCAATTCTTTTTACATATTTAAAATTAGGGATGCACGATATTGATTTTTTGAAGCCGATACCGATATCGATAACTTTCTGCTCCTCGGGACCGATACCGATACCGATAACCGATAATATTGTTATTCGTTTTTGAATGTATATTCAGATCAAATTCAGGTCAAAAACACTAATGACTAAGCTTAGGTAGATTTAGCATAGCTTTGCCTTTTACCAAACACCATACCAGATGTATCACAGTGACATGATAATTAATACTATGAACAAAAGAAAGCCAAGAACAGTTTTGACTCTTCAATAAAATGACAATATTTATATATATATATATATATATATATATATATATATATATAATGTGAAGAGTAGATAAACAAATATGTGTATTTCAACGGTATATCTGCACTACTACTGTCTATACCATACACACTCTCTGTCTGTGTGTGTGTGTGTCCGTCTCTCTCTCTCTCGCTCTCTTTCTCTCTCTCTCTCGGATAAATACAAGAAGTGTACAAACTTCTTGGTTACAGAAACATGGCGTATTAATTTTATGGGGTTTAATGGAAAAAATAGCTCTGAATGAACAACAGCTGAGCAGAAGCGCTTGTCGACCGCCGCGGAGAAATACACGTCTGGTCTGAACGGGGGGTGCGCGGATCGCTCGCGATTTTCGGCGGCGCGCTGCGCCGCGGCGCTTCCGCGTGCAGTGTGAACCTGGTGTGAGAAGGAAGCGCTCGATTTGTGGATTAACTCCCTCCTCCGAAACCTGTGATACCACAGTAACCACATCACATGCTAAACGGGAGGCGCCTAGAAAAAAACTAACGTCCCTCATCCCAATCCACCCGCAGCACTGTTTTAACACACACATCCTATCGTCGGATTATCGGAGGTATTAATAATTGTATCGGATTTATCGGGATGACGTCATAATTCCTATTATCGGGCCGATAATTATCGGTCCGATAATTATCGTGCATCCCTATTTAAAATACCTATTTTAGATATTATCTAAAAGTTACGATTATAAAACCGTACATAGTTTTTCACACGAGAGGAAAAGAAGCGACTAGAAACAACCCACAATGCAACACTCTTAATGCAAGTTCCCTGATTGTGTCATCTTTGGATGCGTTTGAGTACATTCTCCCTCATCGCTTACCTTGTACGCCAACACCTTCTCCCTGAACGGCCGGCAGAAGTACAGAGCCTGCAGCACCGAGTTACAGTAGCAGGTGTTGCCGAACTAAAGAAGGGAAAAGACAGGATGAAAGACACGGAGAGGAAGAACTCTGTGTTCCTGCGTTTCGGTCGCTTCTCACTTACGTTGACCAATCCGAAGTAGTGCTCATTAACGGGAAACTGTTCCGGTCCAATCTCCTTTTCCAAGGCAGAGGCATTGGCGCCCTGAAAGAAGAAGCAGATAGACTCTATTGTTTTTCCTTCTCATCAACATGCATCCAAAAAGGAGGCCGCTACATTATCCATGCCGAGGTACTGCATCTGCCCGGCTCTGGTTGGTGCAGACGGACCAGGGACTTTCATGGGTTTTTTCGCCAGTGAAATTGATTTTCTGAAAAAAGCAAAGTACCTTCCGGGCAGCAACTGGTAGACTGCCAAAGTGGAGAAGACACACCGGCAGCTCATATTTAAGCCTTCTTGTCTCATATTTGTCTCGTTGGTGCAGGTTAATTCCTGGCCTTCACACTTGAAAAGGCTTACATGTTGCGTGTCTAGTTACTTTAAAAGACTCACACGCAGCAGCAGCAGACTAAAGAAAAAAAAAAAAAGACATGACAGACTTCAGCCTGAACCGTCTGTCAGCTCAGAGTAGGTACGGCGGGGCAGAAACAGGATAAGTTACAGTCAGGAGTTAATCTTCCGGCTTTAATCTCCCCTGCCTGCCTCTGAGATTTAGCCACGCTGCGGAATAACCCAAGACGGCGGCGATGTCGCCTCAGGAGACCACGAGAGCAGAAGAAAGCAGCGGCTTTTGACCTTGACCTCTCTGCCAAACAGGTTGCTGTCCTCCCACTGTTGTTAGCAAGCATCTACCAGCTGATGGGTGTCTTTAAAAGGCACAGCCTGACGTCTGACCTCCGACACACTCTGCACAATCAATACAGCATCATATTCAATCCTACAATAACAATTAAGACTGCTTTGGAAGCATTAAATGTGCTAGAACGACATACACAGCGTGATGCGTTCACTGTTAACTGGGAACTAACAGTGATAGACTATAAAGAGGGATTATTTTTTAATTATTATCATTATTGTGATAACAAAGGGGGTTCTCCGAGGTAAATTAGTGAATAATCTGCCCGGTAGGCGTCCAGAGGAAACGACCAGGGTGTGTATCCCATGACAGGAAACGCTCAATTTCTCCACCAGTTGCAGATTACGATAGATAGCAATGTCATCCGTGTTTACGTCCACTGACCGTACACACGTTTAAGCGTAGACAGCTGTAAAATATACATATATATATATATATATATATAAAAGTACACACAGGCTGTCTTTCTCAACTTTTGCCCCAGGTCCTAACCGCCACGGAGGGCTACCGTTGGGCTAGCGGGCTAAACTAGCTCGTTTTCCGGCCGTTGGTCAACGTTCTCGTATAAACAAACTACATAAACTGTCAAACAAGCTTTGGTTTGTGCTTTAATAACATTTGTTTTGTATTCCAAACAGAAGTGTCAGTGTAGCCGTGGAGCTCCAACTGTTAACGGAACTACAACTTTCTGGAAAAAAAACCCCGGAGTGTTATTATTATTATGTTGTTGTTGAACCCCCGTGATGTTAGCAAACATGCTAACAGAGCCAGCTAGCTTTAGCTGCCCTGGGCTCGCCGGACACACACACGCACGCGCACACACACAGCGACGTTACAGCCCGACAGCAGCTCCTTACCATCGTACAAATCGAGGCGATCTTTCGGACTGTCATCAGTATTTCCATCCGTAAGCCGCCATGTTGGACCGAACCCCGGTGTTGAAATGATCAGAGCCGATGCGGCTGCAGAGTTCCGGGAGAGCCTTCTTCTTCGTCTTCTTCTCCCCCCGCTGCTTCCCTGGTGCCGCTACGGAGGACGGGACACCACTTCCGCTCCTGTGTTTCAAAATAAAACGCCAACTCATAATATATAATATAATTTTTTTTTTAATTCGCGCTCAGCTAAAATCGTGTGACTAATGCTCCAACTAATTAAGAATCAACGTAACTTGATGTTGGCAGTGGTGGGAAGAGTGATTCAGATCTTTAAGTAAAACTACAAAAGTATTAGCATCAAAGTACCAACAATAAAAGTATATAAGATAGATATTATATTATTGAATTATAGTTATTGTTGCATTTGTGTGTGTTCATCAGTGTAATGTTGCATGTTGAAATAAAAATGGTGTTAATTTGACTTACTTTGTAAAGTGCTCAACATATTATTTTATTTATATTTTGTGTTAATAGTCTAACTCTTGAAAGTAACGAGTAACTAAAGCTGATAAATACAAGTAAAACATCTTCTCATCTCAATAGCAAAATGTATTCTTTTAGTTGAAGAAGGTCATTTATTCAGTTGTTTGGAATGCTTCAACTCAAAAATACAACATGTTTATGTTCTGATGAATGCTTTGAGATACACTTGAAGGGAATCCAGAAAAAAAAAACATTTCTATTTATTAATTTCTTCGTGCAACACATATTTTTTTCCTGCGTCTTATTTTGAAGGTGGAACACGTGGCTTCCGGTATTGCTCGCTGTTTCCGCCAGCTTCCTCCCGTCGGGAAGCTTCGAGGGAGTGTCGCCGACGCTCAACTCAGAAGCACTTGGGTCCGTTCGTTTCTCAGCATGGGGGCTACAAACGGCGGGCGGTGCTTTGGTCAACATTTATGAGTTACTATTCCAATACCCAAACTTTTACAATACCAAATATGATCTACACATTATTATTATTATTATTACTATTATTATTATTATTATTATCATTATTATTATTATTATTATTATTATCATTATTATTATTATTATTATTATTATTATTGTAGTTTAAGGTTATACTTAATCAATTAATTCACAAGCTATACAGCAAATTATTAAGTAAATACAATAAATAATAGAATAAATAATAAAACTGAAGCACATTTCTACCAAATAAAGAATAATGAAATAACATTGTTATGTCATATTTTGACTTTCTCTCCTCTTTTTAGTCATAATTTATTATATAATTCTAAATACGTAGGTCAATAATATTACATAATATTGACTTAAAATATATTATTATTATTATTATTCCAGTGTGAACTTGAAGGCAGCAAAACCAAAAATCAATCAATCAATCAAAACATTTTTTGACTCATTTATGTATTTTTTCCTTGCAACAATTGGCTTCCATAGCTTCAAGTTAAACAAAAACATATTTATCATTCTAGACCTTGTGTTCCTCGTAGTGCTGTCTGAGTCCAGGCTGGAAAGAGGAGCCCAGTTTAGACTGATCTCCTGGGAGTATTAGAGGGGACGGTCCAGAGCCTCCTCCCCCCTCCCTCCCTCCCTCCCTCCCTCCCTCTCCGTCCGCAGTCAGTAGCATCTGGATTCGGTGTGAGCCGGACTCTTCTCCCCGCATCTCACACTGAAACACTGAAGCATCACATTCTCTGTGCTTTAGTGGATAAAAAACCACTTTTTTATTTGCACAAACCACCGAGGGGATCTCTGGAGCTGCATGGGAAATATTAGAGTTTTTATTTTTTTTTTTTTTTTTGCACCTACAACAGAAAGGAAAATCTTTCCCCCCCCCTTTTTTTTTGCTAAATGCTAAAACCCGGGGCTGTCTCTCGTTCTGCAGGAGCATCATGGAAATACTGGAGTGACTTTCCTCACTTTTTGAATGATTTTTTAAACATTTTTGTTATTAACCACACACAGCAGAGCTGACCTGGGAGCAGAGGGGAGCTAGATGCGGTTGTCTGGAGACCCTGCGCCGGCAACCATGAACAGCAGCAGCAGCGGGTCCGGCAACTTCCTGCTGGTCCCCATCCCGGAGTATCCCCTGCTGGACTGCGTGCCCAACAAGACGGTGAAGATCGTGGTGCTGGGGGCGAGCAACGTCGGGAAAACCGGTAGGGATGTGTGACAGTCAGATCACAGGGGAGGACATTTTTAATTAGGGATTCAAAACTGGGCAATTAATGCCTTAATATATAATAATAACCACATATTAAACCATTCATGTACAACATGTTACTGCTGGGAGTAAACCTGTGTGGAATACGTGTCTAATATAGGAGGAATATCAAAGGAAAGTAGGGAGAATGTTTGATTCCAACGCTGAACCACAGGGGGCGACATTTCGCATTCTGTGCAGCAGAAGTTTAATTAGCCTATTTATTATGTTTGACTCATTAAAATCAGCAGTGGAAAACATATTCACATCCTCTAATTAAGTATAAATAATTAAAAAAATACTTTATTGTAAGTAAAAGTCTTGCATGCATACTTTTCTTGATTGAAAGTAAAAAAAAACAAAATGTGTAATATGTTTTATTTTATTATTATTGATGTGTAAGCTGCATTTAAGTATGGAAAAACAAAAATGGGATGATAATAAAGTGACGAATAGAAAATATCCCACAAAACTAAAAGAGGAAATGTTATTCCATCTCTTTCACTTTATATTTTAATAACATCAAAATACATGTATTACTTTATATTATTATGAAACATCACCATAAGTACTTTTCCATTATTAAAACACAGTATCTAAGGGATGTTTACTCACCACAGGGAGCACGACTCGGCCTGTAAAACAGCTGTAGAGGATGCTATGTGTCTCCGGAGAGAGGGCGACCCTGATGATGTCACCGTGATGTCATCGGGGTCATCCGAGGGCTCCGAGACAACAAACTTGTAGCCGAAAGTCTCCATTACAAACTAGAGGTGTAACGTTAAAAAGGCAAGACAGGAAGGGTTTACTGGAGGCGATGCCACGGTGCATTGTGGGAAATGTAGGATTCAGGGTTTTTTTTGACCCTAAAAGTGAGGATATCTCGAGCTTTTCTGCTCTGATTTTTACATTCAACTTGATGAAAATCCTTTGAAAAGAACGTGAAACAAAAACTTTCCACACAAAAAGTCATCAACAGTTGGATAAAAGACAAGAAACAAATATTTACCGAACAAAGATGACGCACGGAGGATTGCGACATCCGATTCTGAGTATTGGTGAATCATTTTTTTCTTCTCATTGTTTGTTTGGCTCATCCCTCGCCGACAGCCGTCCAAATCAAAAATGTGTCACAGAAAAGAGAAATTCCTGCAACACCTGCAAACGTTTAAGCGTTATATAGGTCACAAGGTTGTTTTTATGATACATCCTCTTAATCCCAAGTTTCAGGTCCAGATTTTAAACTTCACTGCAACACAAAACAGGCTTGAGTCGGTTGTTTTTCTTCCCTTTTCACTTTGAATTCTTGTTTCCTTTCAGCTCTCATTGTCCGGTTTTTAACCAAGAGGTTCATCGGCGACTACGAAGCGAACACCGGTGAGGGTTTTTTTCCCGCCCAGCTCGTCTGAAGTAACATTTAAGCGCCGGAAATAAAATAAAAATGCATTTGCCGACTGATTTATCCACATATGGATCCGATTCATCCTCCCGTCTCTTTCATTCTCCCCAGGAGCGCTCTACTCCAGAAAGGTCACGCTGGACGGGGAGGAGGTGTCGCTGCAGATCCAGGATACTCCCTGCGTCGCCCTCCAGGTAAAACCCATTCCACCCCAGAGTTTTATCCTTTATTCATACAATAATGACAGTTAGTGTTGATTACAGAAAACTAAAAAGCAGTACATTTAAAACGTATGTAAGAGAAAAATACTCCAAAATATATATTCAGACTTAAATATTTGTGCCTAATGTAATGCAAATAAACAGATATCCCATCTACACATCTGTGTACGTACATTTAATGATAACCAAGTAAATATATTTGACTTTTATAATGCTTTTATTTTGAAAAAGGGGCTTAAATGTAAAAGGATGTCTGCTTGAGGTGGTTTTTGTATATGTTTGTCGTATAAAAGAAGACAGAATATTCAATAGAGGATACCAAACGTTCTTCTTTACACTGGGAGCAGAGCGTGTTGTTGTTTTTACGACTGCTTGAGCTGGATGGGTGGCGGGTCGTGGCGTTGACTTGTGGTTTTTAATAAGGTCAGAAATAAAGCTGGGAAATTACACACCACTGAATTTCAACACACAAGTCAACAACAGGCGTTTGGAAATAATGTGATTTAATTTGTGCTGACTCGGTGTCACCTTCGGACTATACGAGGATTGTTTTGTTGTTTTTGTTGTTATGTCATAAAACAGCCGTTTTCTCTCCAGGTTTTGTCCGTCAGCATGTCATTACAGCTAAAGTCATTTTCGACGGTCAGCTGCAGGTTTATGTTCCAGCTTGTGAAACAGTGATGGTTTTATTTTTCCCCCATGTGGTGACCAGACGTCCTGCTTTGTTCCAGATTCAGTCTGGGTGTATCAAGTCCCGACAAACATCTGTAAAAACACAAAAAACCCAGAAAATATTCTGATATTAATGATTAAAAACGTGCTTTCAGGGCTTATGTAGATGCTCATTATCACATTACCCAATAAAAAACATAAACAATGCACCAGACACCGTTTTGTCTGGAGATGCTGCGATCATCGTGGCGTTGCCGGGCGGTTGCTATGGAGCTTTCTGACAGAACAGAGCTTTTGTAAAGAGCTCCAGGACACTAAATGGAAATGCCGACGTGTAAAAGATCACATGAAGACGTCCGAACGTAACATGTGGTACACTTGACATAAAATACAAAAATAACCCACTTTCAAGCTGTTTTTGTGTCTTAAAATAAGGCGATTGCTAACAAGTAGCTACCACACTAGCGCTCATGCTACTGCGGCGTAGTTCGTTTTTAGCCTTGCGTTAGCTTTTTACGTCGATGTCGATTACATTTCGAATCATTAAAGTGGCGGGAAGAAAATGTGTCAATATCAATAATGTTTGTTTTTTGTTCAAAATTGTCGAGGGGAATGGCGCAATGCTAACTCTCGGGGTTAGCCTAAAAATAAAGAAATGGCGGGATTTGCCAGGGACATCCAGTGTCGCACTCGTGACTATTCTCTCCGACCAATCAGGTGGTCTGCGGTGTTTTGACTCCGCCTTACAGCATCGACTCGCTTGGAATAACGTTCTTTATCCGATGTTCCATCCAAGAGTTGAACTCGTGATTTTTTTTTTTTATCTTGAAAGCAATTTGAGGAATGTGCTGGAAGCGGGAGGAAGTGACCGTAGGACCGTCTCCTCGGGTTTAATGAGCGCAACGTGCCGCTCGGCTCTGTTTACCAAACATCGGCCTCCGAGCCGCTCATTTCCTCCCTCCGACGGCGTGGAGATAACGGAGGCCACCGGCTTCCAGAGATTAGACAGAAAAATAATCACGGCGAGGTCGAGAAGTTCCCGAGCGTTCTGGAAGTTTTAAGATAGTTAGGGATGAATCCTAAAACAGTAAATTAACTCGTCGTCACCTTTAAATAGGTTGAGTCTGGTGATTAGGAAGGAGCTGCCCAGCATGTCTGAGTCTGATTGGTCCTGATCTGGTGACTGGGTGGTCTGGTGGCGTCGGGGAGTCAGGAGTTCAGACCCTGAACCAGCCGGTGTGTGTGTGTGTGTGTGTGTGTGTGTGTGTGTGTGTGTGGGTCCATAAACAGCCATTTGTCTTGGCAATGTGCCTTTTTCAGTAAAATCCCACCTGCTCACTCACTTTAAGCTGCTCTGGGTGATCCATTCAAAACTCCTCGGCCCGGTCTAATGTCTGGTGTCACACTGGGATCTCACTGGGAGTGCATCACGCATCACGCCACTTCCTGCTCTGCCAGGGGAAATAATCACAGGTTATTTTAAACCAGAGATACAAATGAGAGCTCAGACAACTCACTGCTGCTTTAAACAGGAAGACAGCCTCCGACAACGGAAAACCTCCGTTATTATTTCATTATAACTTAAAGTTGTTCATCCAGCTTCTCAAAATGTGACGATCTGCTTCTATTTCTCTGTTTTATATAATTATATGTTGAATATTTAGATTTTTTGGGACAAAGAATGGAAAAGAAAAAATACTCTGTTACAAGTAAAAGTCCTGAATTAAAATTTTTACTTTAATAAAAGCACAGAAAAATGTCATTATGCAATGGCTCCTTTCAATGTGTTTTATGATGATAGAATATTATAATACTACTGGGTAGATGAGAAGTATAGTATGCTTGTACATAATGTGTTTTTTTATGTATAAAGGTTAGAAACATCTTAAACACATTTCTCTTAGCGTAAAATGTAAATAAAATGCTGCAAAATAGCATTTTACGGATTGAATGCTAGATTTATTATTCAGAAATATCTCATAAATGTGATTTACATGACGTTTGTCTGTCTGTTTTGATTCGAGGATGATGCAGAAGGCCTGTACTGCCAGGAGCAGATCAACAGGTCAGAATTGACTCTTTTTTTTACTTGAATATGAGTTAAACTATGAAGTAATAGCCTGTCATTAAACCTGCAGGTCGATCTACTGGGCCGACGGCTACGTGCTGGTTTTCTCCATCACAGATCACAACAGCTACCGAACCATCCAGCCGCTGTACCAGCACGTCAGACGCATCCACCCGTCTGGGAACATCCCCGTCATACTGGTCAGTGCATGGAAATAAATAATCCCATATCAATTAAATGTTTTGATATAACAGAGAAAAGTGCTTTATTTGTATTGTTAGTTCTAGATGGGGGCTTGTTTCATTTTTAAATCTAAAACTGCCTCATGTTTAGCCAAAGTCATTCAAATCCCCTCTAGAAGAGACAATAGCTGTAACCTGCCTAATCCTCATCATCTAATCCGCCCTGCAATCTGTAATCTGTAATCCGCTGCAGGTCGGCAACAAGAGCGACCTGCTCCGAGCCCGGCAGGTGCCGGCGGACGAAGGCGAGACGTTAGCAGCTTCACTAGGTGGGGCCTTTCATCGGTTTATACGATGCAGGATGTGGTTGTTTCCGAATATATCGGATTTAAACGTCGTACTACGTCGTTAAACAAGCCAAAACGTCGCATTTCTCTGCTGTGGTGGAATGTAAGAAGTATTGCATGAGAACTGTACTTACAGGTGTTACATGTCATCACATCCCGTCCTCACCTGTGGGAAGGTGCCAGACTTTGAACGGCCTCATCTTGTTGTGGCCTGCCTGCTCTCTGTGCGCCTGTTTTGAGGTCCATGAGAGTCAGTAGGTCAAGGGTCACGTCAAAGCGGCAGTATGACCTGGTAATGAGGACGGACTGGACCTCCTGCTTGTTGTCTGGGGGTCAAACCCCCCGCATGAGGTCCAGATGCTCTTTAACGCCTAGAAGAGTCCCAAACATGGCAAAATAAGTAGAAATGTGGGTTTTTAGGTGATTGTTGGGTGTCATACCTTTAAGTTTATGTACTTGTACTCTATATGCTTGTATAAAACCACTTTAGTTCTTGTATATATCACTTTGTTTTGTATTTGTCTGGAAAGGAAGGTGTAGAACTTTCCACAGTAATTTGTAAAAGCATCAAGCTCCGAATGCTCCGTCCAATTATAACGCAGGCACTCCTTTCCGTGGACTATATCCTGCGTGTTGCCTAATGAACCAGGAATGCTGAGTGCTATCTGAAAGATAAAAACCTCCCCGCCTCTGCACACAGGAGGAGTTTACTTTGAGGCCTCGGCCAGAGAGAACCACGAGGGAGTCAACGCCACCTTCCTGCATCTCTGTCAAGAGGTGGGACCTTTCTGTTGTCGTTTTATATCGGTTTGTTCATCTTCCCCCCAGATAAGGACAAACAGTCTGTTTGTTTTCCATGAAAAAGGGCAAATATCTTCATGTGGGAATTATGATTACAGGCTATTTCCCCCACTGATGCCCAGACTCACCAGTCTACCCACTTTGGTCTGTTCTGTATGTTTGTTTTTCTGCAAGTTCTTTACCCAGAGGCTCATTACACCCGAGTGTTTAGACAGCGCGTTTCCTTTCGTGGAGATTCTCAAACCTTAACTTATGTTAAACCTCAAGCGTCCTTTTAACCGATTATGTGTTTTTAAAGCTGCAACAATCTTTTTTTGGGGGGTTGAAACAATGCAGTTCCCCCGTGAGCGTCTTACAGCTAATTGTTTTGGGGTTTTCCGGCCCTTGGTTTCCAAAAAAAGGAAAGTTTCAAAACAGAAAACTACCGTCTGAGCACCAATCATGACATTGGCAAAGCTGGTGAACATAATAAGAGCATTTAGCGGCGAAAGAGCCGGATATTTCCCCCCAGGGGTGGTTGGTGGAGAACAAAACCGAGCTAAAAGGAGAGTTCAATGCTGGTTGTTGCAAGGTTTAAACACTTAGGTTATATTATACTATAGCATATATAAGAAGTATATACTGGTATAATAGTAGTCATTTTATATTATTAATATAATATATATGACAATTTGAAGATTTTTGTTTAACTTTTTCACATTTCAAGAACCGAACGTCACAAATTGCTCTACAAAAACAGACATTATGAAATGAAAATAAGAGTTGGAGGGCTTTCAGAGGGCTTTAAACCTGGTCCCAGTTCTGGTTTTACTCACGTGGTCTCGTTGGTCCAGGTGGTCCGGGCGCTGGGTGGCGGCAACGGGGAGAAACGAAGAGGAGGCCTCCACCTGGCCAGACCCAAGTCTCCCAACATGCAGGAGCTGAAGAGGAGGTTCAGACAAGTCCTCTCCTCCAAGGTCAAGTCATCCACGACGCTTTGATGGAGGGACAGGCGTTGTCATGGAAACAAAAGGCTGCAATCCTCCTTCGATAGAAGAAAAAAGACGTTTTTTAAAGTTTGAGGAGTCCAAGTTGTCTTCTTCAGATGGACGAGGAGCTTTTCTGCAGACGGGTTAACGTGACCCTCTTTTTACCCAGCATGCAACAGACGGTTAAACAAACAGCTGGGGTCGTGGCAGAAACTTGGCGTGTTTCTTCGCCATGAAGGACGGCGAGCGAGTCGGTAATATTCACCGGCGGGGAAACACGAGAAGCAGAAGAGACGATAATGGAAGTGATTTCCTGTCATACGTCGTCGCCTTGTAAATCCTTTATTTCTGTTTTTAAATTGAGATTTTGATGAATTTGGTTCAAGGTTGTTTAAGTGAGATCAAAGCCAGATTTACACTTTGCTCATACCAAATAAATGAAGTCTCTGTCCTCCCTGTTTGCAGACTATAGAAAGATATAGCAAAACAGGAAATGACCCCAAAAGCAGACGTTCAAGGCTTTTACACGTTTGACAGCCGGAAGGGAAGGAGGACAAACTCCTCCATCTTTTAAATAACTTTAATAACTCAACTAAACAATTTTCATTTGACATAAAATTTTTATTAAATTTTCAAATTGTCTGATAATGAATTGGAAAAATTGGTATTTTATTTAATTAAAATAAAAGTTTTGTATATCAAGATACCTTCTGCAGAACATGGTTGAGAAAAATCTAAATTGTTAAGTTTTATTAAGCATCAAATAATTTAGTGAGAGTTAATTCTGACTTTTAATGGAGCCAATTTGCATAAATTCAAACAAATAGACCTTTAAAAAACACACATTTGATTTGTTTTTTCTGATTTAGCTTAAAAAAAGGAAAAAGAATTTGAATTTTGGTGTTTTATTTTAATTCGACTGTGATTTATAATAACGGCAGCTGTGAACTTCCATACTGGGTGTTTAACTGGTAACAACAGCAGAGTCCGTTAACGTAAGTCTCATTTATGAACCCGAGATTTGCCCGTAATTGCGACAAAGGTAAACTTTTCCACTATAGCTCAGCCCAAAGGATCCACACTGGAGGAGTTAAAGCACCTTTAATGGCTCGCAGTGAGAGGAGTATTTCATTTCTGTTGTTTGGAGTGTTTTTTATTTTTAAGGAAGGTGTTCTTTAGTCTGTGAATGTCTGGGCGAGTCAGTTAAAAATGTGCTAGTTGTGTTCATTTATCTGTAAAGTGAAGTATGAAAAAGGAAGCCAGGAAGTGTGCTTTCTACTGTTCTCATGACCTTCTTCTTCTCCACGCTGACAAAGCACACAGAATTCCCAGCAAAGACAAAAATTCCTGAGCCTGTGGAATCTCTTTCCCGTCCACTGAACTGCCACTCTAACCCTCTTTGACAAACATTTAAAAACAAAAAAAAAAATTGTCTGCTGACCCTGACTCACGACCTTTGCCCTTTAAGAGCAGCGGTGCTTCATGGAGGGCCGAGATAACGGTCGCTGCGTGTCGAGACAGAAACAAAAAAAACCTTAACGATGCCGTTTGATGAATCACAACCATACAGAATTAATGTGTGTGAAAAGTGGATTTTTTTCAGCTACTTTAAATCCAATTTATTTTTTTGGTGTGTTTTCCTTTGAGAAACCGACTTCACTTCCCAAACAAACACCGAAGGTCTTAAAGACCTCCTTCCTGTGAGCCCCCGGACCAACCGTTCCTGCATTCTCAAGTAAATTAACATTTCAAGATCCGTTCCAACAAAACGTTTGGACGTTTAAAATGTTAGTTTTATTTGATAGATGAAGAGTTAATGTGACATTTATGGAGGCCAGATTTAGAAAAGCGAGCCTCCGCTAAGTGTTCCCTTTTTGGGTAAAGAGCAACGGAGCCAAACTTCTTTGGTTCCGTTTCAAAAAAGTAAGGAAATCTAAATAGCGTCCTTATTGTCATAAAACGGACGACGCAGTTTAAAAGGTACACCAGGGCCAAAAACATCAAATCAGCGGGGAAAGGACAAACACTGCACAAGAAAAGCCAAGGTCAAAGGTCAAAAACACTTTTAGCCCTGAACCGTCATTTGAGCTTGTGATGGACTCGGATAGAGCACATGCATGCTTAGTCATGCAAGTAGTCATGGGAAATGTGGTTCGAAGGGCCATTAATGATGGTTAATATCACGTCTTCAGACAACGTCATCTGAGCTGAGTTTGTTTTATTGTGAGGACAGCAAATAATCAGCTTAGAAACATATAAATATATACAAAAATCGAACTATTTAATGGCAATGAGCTTGACTCTGGCTGGAGCCATTTAGTGGAGTCTCTGATGGTTTTACGACACGTCGACCCGACGGGCCAAATGGACAGCAGGTCGGATCCTAAACAGCGAAACCACGCAGAGCGACTGAACACAAGCATCTGGGACCTCGTTGTGGTGACCGCTATGGGAAAGCACTTCAACAGCAGCGTGGAAGGACATAAACCAGCTGTGTGTGTGTGTGTGTGTGTGTGTGTGTATAAATGCATCATTCTGTTATCTGGAGGAGGCGGCAGGAAGTCAACGTCCCGTCTGGGATAAAGTCAAGACCCCGAGAGAGAGAGAGAGAGAGAGAGAGAGAGAGAGAGAGATTTTAATACAATAAATTACTTATTTTTTGTGTAAACACATAGAAAAAAGAATGAACAAAACATTTTAAATAATAATAATTATATAAAATATAAGAGGGACAGAAAGGAATTTTTTTCAGAAGTAAAATTGATTAAAATTAAAAGAAGAAAGCGTGAATCCTCCGTATTAAAGGGGAGGAGAGGACAGACGGACGCTGGTGTATTAAAGGGGAGGAGAGGACAGACGGACGCTGGTGTATTAAAGGGGAGGAGAGGACAGACGGACGCTGGTGTATTAAAGGGGAGGAGAGGACAGACGGACGCTGGTGTATTAAAGGGGAGGAGAGGACAGACGGACGCTGGTGTATTAAAGGGGAGGAGAGGACAGACGGACGCTGGTGTATTAAAGGGGAGGGAGTGTTGAAAGGAGGCGGAGTCACACTGAAGATTATCAGCTTGTTCGTGGAGACATAAAACAAACGCACCCGTCAGCTTTCAGCAAAGCTTTAATAACGCGATAATGACGTTGAGTGACTGAAAGGCCAAAATATAGTACTGTTTGATGATACTAATCTGCAAATTCATTTATTTTACATATTTTGATTATTATTTCTTTTCAATATTTATGTGTCAATTGAAGGACTTTTTTTATATTCAGGCAAATTTCTTAGAAACCTTAAAACTCTGATATTGATCCGAAAAGCAACAAAAGCAACACATCTAAGACCGAGATCAAAGCCTGTTGCTCAAACCAGAGGAAGATCACTAAACATGGCCACCAAGAAAACATTTCAGGAACAAATTGTCGAAAACGAACACAAATAAACAGCACAGTTACGTTACCTAGCAACCAGAAGATGGATGAACCGGAACTCTCTCCGTGACACTCCACCCCACTTCCTTCTTAAAACAGGAAGTCAAAGGTTATTCCCAGTTATGCTTACATGTGCCACTAGAGGGCGATACCACTTACACGTGAGAAGCACTAGGTGTCGCTATTATGAGTATATAAAGTAAGTCGGCTTGAGTCGGCAGGTGAAGGCCCACATTTTGGGGAATTTAATTTACAGCAATGAGGGGATTGAAAAATGTACCATTTAAAAACGTTTATTTTCTATTTTTCTTAAAAAAAGTCTGAAAACTTAAAGGTTGATCGTATTGTTTGTTTTTATTTATTGTCGTTCTGTCTATTTCAGTGTATGCTTGTTTATTTTTGTATGTGTACATATGTGCATATATATATATATATATATATATATATATATATATATAGTCAGTGTGCATATTGTCATTTTCCATTTGTCCTATTTTACATGTTTTATCATCTCTTTACTCTTTCTTGTAACGTACAAGCACTGTATCTGTTTGGTTGATTTGTGCAGAAAAACACAATTAATAAATGTCGTAAAAAAACAAACAAACATACAATTGTCTTGCGATAAAAAAAAAAGTGACTTTAAAATGACTAATTATCTTGTTTGGTAAGGAAGACACCTTCACAAAGATAATGTGCCGGTTTTCAGACATGGTGGATTTTTTAGTGGATTCAAACTACAGACTATTGTCTTCCTCTCTTTGTTTCAGCCTTTTGCTCTTAACTCAGGGACAATATCTGAGCTCAGTTGTCTCTATTTTTGGCTCCCAAGGTCCCAATGGGTAACTCATTTAGCCTCCCATTTCCTCCCCCCTCCCTCCACTCACACATTTCTCTGCAGCTTTCCACGTGCTGCCTTGTTTTTTGGAAACTCGCCCACAAAACGGCTTCAGCTGCTTCTCCACGGTCCTGAACTCACTTTAATCTGTTAAAACTGTTTTTATTTGAAGGCATGCTGCAGCTACACAGACAAAGCTAATCTATGATTGTATTAATTAAGCAAATTACATTATTTATATGAAATAAAGGTAGATATCCCACCTTATTTGAAGCTTCAACAACCTCTCTTTGTAGCGTTTTCCTCCGATTTTAACCTGAATTTATCGCTCTGTCATTAAAACATCCTCTCCTGGATATCAGAATACATATTTGGCCTCTCGGGAATAAAAAAAACATCTATAACGATGTCATCTCTCGGATCAAAGAGATGGTTCAGATAAGTCTGTTTGGTTTATGATGGAGCCGAGTCGCTGCTTGCCTCTTCCCTAATAGAAAAATGTTACTTCAGCATTTTCTTTATCTTTTTTTTTTTTGGAAGTTGCCATAACAAATAAACAGCAACCGCAGCAACATTGTGTGCTAGTCAGCCACAAATGCTAAAGCCTCCCTGGATGCTATCGGATGGAGCCAGGAGAAAAAGTCACATTAAGTGGGAGGAAAAAAAAAAAAAAAACCTGAATCCTGCAAGAAAGAAGCAGAAAATGTACGAATGCTTCTCCAGGCGATTAACAAACCTTTACATCATCCTGTCTCTGCAAGATAAACAGGGAGGACGAGTCACGCTGTCTGATTTATCAAACAGGAGAAAGAGGGCATTCTGGGAGTTCGGGTTCATGTCTGTGGTTCAGCTCCTTTATTCCTATTTTCACGTCACTCTGCTTTTCCTGCGTTTCGGCCCGTTTCCCTCGTTTCATGTGTGGTCACATTACAGCCGGCATCAGATAAGAGAGGGAAGCTGAGGAGAGAAGGGTTTTCAACACCAGTCAATGTTGAATCGACGGCCGTTAAACGCTCACGAGTCAAATAAGAGCTTGTTCTAGTTTGTACGTTAAAAACTGACAAAGAAATGATCTGTTAATCCACATTCAGTTCGTAACTATCGTAATGTAAGAACTGTTTCTTGGAGGGAACAAGAGAAACAAATCGACTGAAGCTATTGCCGAAGTTGCTAACGATAAAACTTGTTAGCTAACGGTCGCTAATTGGAATTCAATTGTCGAGTCGTTTTCCTCCTCTTACTCCTTTTAGCTCCTGGAGCTATGGAGCTGTTAGCTTAGCTTTGATGCTAAGCTAATAGCCTCCTCACCACTCTTGTATGGAGCCAGGGGGCCAGGAGGTTATTAGCTTAGCATCAAAGCTAATCGCCTCCTCACTCTTCACTCCATACAAGAGTGGAATAAATCTTGTTAAAGCGTTTCTCACAACGTTGCCTATAAAACTTACAAACGTCTCAGTTAGCCAAATTGAGTTGGGAACATATTTTGCCATCTTACATGGAGGACTTCAAATATGGCCGCTAGAGGGAGCCTTGTGTTCAGCTGCCTCTGAATGGAATGTGAAAACCAGCCCCCCCCCCCTCCACCTCTGCACCCCGCGGTGCCGGCCAGTCTTGAGAATGAAGGGGCCCCTCCGTCGCTGACCGCTAAGTGGCCGTTTCATAAAGATGAGTGCCATTCAGACGAGAGAAAAGAGCTTGTGATCAATTCAAAGAGTCGCTTATGGCAGAAGCTGTCGTCGCCTGGATATAAGACGACAGTCGAGATGTGTACAGTAACCCGCGGCTGAACTCCGGAAAAAAAATACAGAAAAAACTCCTTTGATGCATCAAAACCAAACCTAGCAAAAAAAGTTCAAAACATTATAAAATACAATTAATCCATATTTACATGCTGGTATTTGATGATGCAAAGATTTTTTTTTTTTTTAATTTTTGGCCCCATGACCCCTTAAAATAAAACTTTTCCTACTTAATGGATTCAATTTAAACCAGCTAACACGTAAAAAAAAAATGGTTATTTTAGTTATTTTAAAAGCAAGACTCTTGTTTTGTCTGACGAACACTTATATTTCTGTAGTTGAGCGAATAAATCAAGTGAGAAGTTTTCTCATTGACTTCCATGCAATCCAACTTCTTTTTACAACCAGAGGAGTCGCCCCCTGATGGCCAGCAGAGGAAATGCAAGTCTAAGGCACTTCAGAATTGGCTTTACTTTTCAGAACCAGGACGTTGAAAAAAAATGATTTTTTTTTTCATGTGTGCAGCAGAACTCCAACACTTTGATGTGTTACTGAGATGTCCGACCCTTTAACTCGATTTCCACTGGAGCTTTCGGCCACATGGACTTCATCAGCGATGGATTCCTGACTTAGTCCACATCACGACAGCTGGATCTCCACGGCTTTAATGAAATATCTTATTTCATTTGTGTGTTGGAACATTTGAGAGGGTGTTACCGGTTCGTACGATATGTATTATATGAATGTTAGAGGAGTCGGAGGGTTCGGCTGGCGGGTCAGGACATCTGGACCGATTCGTCTTGGTTTTTGACATAATGTTGGAGTCGAGTTACGACTTCACCTTCCAACAATGATCCAGTGGCTTTGGGCCTCATTTCTCACAGAAACCACGAAGCAGCAGCAGCAGTTTAGTCACACAGCTGCTGACAGCAAACACGTTTTTAATGCCTTTTTTTAAACTTTTCCTTTTGTTTTTGGCGTTGAAAGTTTGAGTAAAAGCCAACGAGAGAGGGCGAGCCCGATACACGCCTTTTAATCTCTGCTTCATGTTAGGATTCATGTAGAAATCTCTTCCAAAAAGCTCCACAACACTTCTCCAGCCAGGAGACTCACCAGCTGCTGTTTCTGTGCGGTGCTGCCCCCTAGCGGCCAATGAAGCACACCACTGCTTTACAGATGCAGAAAAAAAGTTTTTTATTAGCTGGAAAATGTTGCTTTGGAGCTCATGATGTGTTTGTTTTCTTTACAAAATCACATCAATGTGACAATTGAGCTAAATGGTTGTTTTTTCCCATCTTATAGAACAAAAATAAGAGTAGTGGAGTAGAAATATTCTCTAATCTTGTTTTACTTGAATTATATTTTTTATTATTTTTCCTGTTTTCCTGTGATGTAACCATTACCTGAATTTACCCTCTGGGGATTAATCAAGGTTTATCTTATCTTATTTTATCGCAAGAGTGGAAAAAAATCCCACTTTTTTTACATTTATTTTACCAAATTACTTTTTTTTTTTTTTACACTAAACAACACAATATTTGCTGCCCGTCCTGCAGGACTGCATATATCAGGCCCCAAGATATAATTAATATATTACATTTTGTTTTTAATTGTTTTTTTTAGAGATGATTGAAATTAATTAAAAGATAATGATTTATTTGTGAAGCTATAGAAGAAATATGCTTTTAAATAAAGAGATTCAGGGCTTTCCATGTCAAACTGGAAGCTTTTAAAAGTTTAAAATGACACGACTCATCATCCTCCTCACCTCATCTGAGTCGGTGCGGCTTACAGCTGCGGAGGTCCTGATTGGATCGGATTATAATCTGACAGGTGCAGGTCACACACTTGTTCTAGGTCGCCTCACAATGACATTCATTCACTTCCTGGTGGAGGAGCTTTCTGAACAACGATGAGAGGATCCATGGAAGACTTGCCTCCGAGGGAAACCAGACCACAGCTCCTCCATGGTAGGAATCCATTCAGGGAAATCCTTATAGCATGGCGGCGTCGCTGGGTTTGACATGAGAACAGTTACTGCTTCAGACGATCCTTAAGGGTCTTCAAACGTTGCTGGAGATCAAGGTATGAGAATAATAATAATCCCCGTTCCTGCCATCTCCAGAGGTTCCTGGAAGACTTCCTCCGAAAATGACAGTAAAAGTAACTGAAAAACAAAAAGATAAATCTGTCAAATCAGCTATCGCACTGTTCATATTTAATGTTTCACAACAAAGCAAACAAGACTGAGAAAAGAAGTCTTCAAGGTTTAATTCCAACTTGTATTAAATTACGTTGCTGAATTTGTGATAGAATTGATCTCATAATACTTATTTACTTATATTTGTGAGTATTTCTACCTTCATCGATCCAGGGAAGTCTTCCTCCCGGTCCACGTGAACTCTGGAGGTTTTAAGTCCTGAGATGAAACCACCTGGAACATGGAGGCAGCCTCCAGACGAGACCCCCTCCTCCCTTCCTCCTCCATCCCTCCTCCTGGTCCTCCTGGCCTCCCTGTGTCTGCTGCCCCTCCCAGCTCAGGCGGCCTGGTTCCGGGTCGGGGTGGTGGGGCCTTGGGGGTGCGACCCCCTCTTCGCCAAGGCCCTCCCCAGCGTGGCGGCGCAGCTCGCCGTCAACCGCATCAACAAGGACCCCTCGCTGTCCCGCGCCGTCACCTTCGACTACGTCGTGCTGCAGGTGTGACGCTGATCTCCAAAGGCATCGATGGTCAATAAATAGTCGATCAATAATCGATGCATTGATTGATTCGTGGCTCACTTTTTCCCAGGAGCCCTGTGAGACGTCGAGGGCCCTGGAGAAGTTCGTTGGCTTCCACACCAAAGCCTCGGCGTACATCGGCCCGGCCAACCCCGGCTACTGCGACGCCGCCTCCATGCTCAGCAAAAGCTGGAACAAAGTAGGCTGCGTTTCCATGGTTACAGCATCCCAGAGGGTCTTTGTGTGTGTGTGGTCACGTCTCCTCCTCCTCTTCCTCCTCCTCCTCCAGGCGTTGTTCCCTTGGGGCTGCGTGGGCTACGAGCTGGACGACCCCCGGAGTCACCCGACCTTCGCCCGCTCCATGGCGAGGCCCACCTGGGTGCTGCTCCGCCTCGTCCACTACTTCAGGTGGGCCCACGCCGCCGTCATCGCCTCCTCGGAGGAGGTCTGGGTGGAGACGGCCACCAAGGTGGGTTCCAGGTCCACATAGATCTGTTAGATCTGTCCGATGACAGAGGAGATCACTGTTTATCCTGGATTAGGAAGAGCAGAAATACGGGATTTACTGAGAAATGACGGCAAAAAGATGACTTTTTTTCTTCGTCTTGTATTCTTGTTTGGGCATTACGTGGGTCTGTGTATTCGTTTGGGGTCTTTTTTGTGGTTTTGTGTATCTTTCTAGTCACGTTGTGTCTTTTATGGTCGTTCTGTGTCTTTTTTTGTAATTTTGAGTCTTTTTTGGGCATTATGTGGGTCTTTGTAATCGTTTGGGGCCTTTTTTGTAATTTTGTGTCCTTTTTTTGGTCTTTTTTGTGGTTTTGTGTCTCTTTCTAGTCACGTTGTGTCTATTTTGGTGGTTTTGTGTCTCGTTATGCTCCTTTAAACCTCGTCTTGGTTGGAATACTCTCTTTGAAGGACATTTCGTTGGTAGAAGGCCAGGGCGACCCCTGACATTCTGGACCCCTGGTCCCGGATCAGTAATGCATCCATGTGAGTGTGTGTGTTGTCTCCGTCCCGTCCAGGTAGCTGATTCGTTGAGGAGCCACGGTCTGCCGGTCCGACTGGTCAGCTTCATGGAGAACACACCTCACGGCATCAGACGGACTCTGAACAAACTCCGCAAGATGACGGAGATACGAGGTTAGACCCTAGACCCTCAGAACGGAGCTCACCACAGATTATATACTGTTGTTTTAAATGAATCCTCTGGTCCCAGTCGTGATCCTCTGCATGCACTCTGCTCTGATGGGCGGCGAGGCCCAGAAGCAGCTCCTGGAGACTGCCTACGACATGCAGCTGACATCCGGCTCGCTGGTCTTCGTGCCCTACGACACGCTGCTCTACAGCCTGCCCTACAGCAACGTCAGCTACCCGGTCCCTGAGGAGCAACAGCAAGCTGCTGAGGGCCTACGACGCCGTGCTGACCGTCACCATCCACTCGCCCGGGCTGTCCTTCTACGAGGCGTACGGCGAGGCCGTGGCGAGGGGGGAGGTGGCCAGGACCCTGGAGCCCCACCAGGTGATGACGCAGGGGGAGGGGTGGAGATGCTGAGATGTCGTCGAGCAAGGCAGTTCAACCCGTCTGTGTGTGTCCCGCAGGTGTCGCCGCTCTTCGGCACCATCTACAGCTCCGTCCTCTTCATGGCCCACGCAGTGAGCCGGGTCCGGGGGGCCGGGGAGTGGATGTCCGGGGGCAACCTGGCAGGACGAACCGGCAACCTGGACTTCCAGGTACCACGAGGATCCTGAGATACTAAGTATTTATAATATAAACACATTATCTCAGAAAATCTGATTTGTGCTCAGTTAAAACTTAAATTTTGTGAATATTCCCGTCAAAAATGTGAGATTAAATTAGATGAAATAAAACATATGAATAACTGTGTGGCAAAGTACTGTTACTGCTGTAACATAGCTGTATTACACACATTATTACTCTGCAAGAACTTGTATATATTGTAAGCAAAATGATTTTAGAATATTTGTACGTAAAATTGCAAAAATGGTCATTTTAATCGATTTTAATCAGCTTTGAGAACTTTTAAAAGGGCTATACAAAAAAAATGTATGTATGTACAAAGAAATTAAAAAATAATGTATTTCTATACGGTTTGGCATCACTGAACCTACTTGAACACATTCATAACAGTTCATATTAAATAAAAAATGATTAAAAACGTATTAATTAACCGTTTCTAGATGTTTTTTATTGCTTCAGAGACCAAATTAAACTATAATTTTGATTTTTTTTATTATATTATGTATTATAAAATGACAGAACTTACCACATTAATTTACAGGGCTTCAGTCACCCCGTCAAAACCAACGGTTCTGGAGACGCTCTGCTGGACTTCCTCATTCTGGACACGGATGGACTCTCCTGGGAGCTGAAGCCCACGCACAGGTAGACGATGGCGAGCCCTGACCCCTGACCTCAGGGGTCGCCGTGGCTCTAACGCCCTCGATGCCTTTTTTCCAACAGGATCGACATGGAGGCCGGGATGGTTCTCTTCCTGGGTCGAGACATCCACTTCCCCCGGGGCCACGGACCCAGGAAGGACTCCGCCTGCTGGTTTACACCCGGGGTCATCTGCTCGGGGGGTGAGGAACACACACACACACACACACACACACACACACACACACACACACACACACACACACACCCTAACATTTAGACTCTGTTCCAGGCGTGGATCTCTTCTCCACCATCGGCGTGTTCTTCGGAGCGGCGGCGGCCTCCGTTTTCGGAGCGGCGTTCACGTTCTGCGTCCGGTACGTCGTCAGCTCTGGAATATCTGCATGATTATCATCAAAACAAATATTGTTATTATTTCTGTGCATCACTTTATCCTGCTGCCTCTCGTTGCCTAGGCGACGCATCAATCAGATCCTACTGGTTAAGGGTCCAAACAGGATCCTGCTGACTCTGGCCGACGTCACATTCATCAACCCGTCGCTAAGCAACAAGGCAGGATACCCGTCATTTTCAAAATAAAAGAGAGAAAAGTTGTACATTTTGAAGTATTTTTAAACACCAAACAAATGAATTTGAACTACTGGTTACTTTAAAGATTTCCAAATGTTATCAACAAGTAAAACATGATAATGATGATCCAGCACTCGACTGAGGAAAACCAGTAAAACCAGTTCAAACTAGAAAACTAGATGAGACCTTTGTGTCCCACCCTGACCTTTGACCCCCCCTGTAGAAGCTGAGTCTGGAAGACAGCCGGGCGAGCGGCATGAGGAGCCTGTCCGACGTGGAGTCGCCCGTCTCCACCCAGTCACCGGCCACCTTCGAGAACTCCAACGTCGTCATCTTCCAGGTGGGTTCAAATCCCATTAACTCCAAATAAGGAAGTGTTGATTCATTGTTTGGTTTTTGTTCTTTTTACTAATTTATATTCCAGACATTCTCTGGATATCGATCCCTGCTTCCATTCCATCCCCAAACTAGAACATTTCACTGATCTCGCTTCACAGGGGTCAAAGGTCAACTGCTAAAATGGGAATTATTCACAAAAGCATCACAACCCACAAATAACCAGCAACTATCTAGTGAACCCTCAACAGCCTCGAGCAACATTATGAAGAATGGGAATATAATAATAATAATAATAATAATAATAATAATAAAACTAATAATAATAATAATAATAAAACTAATAATAATAATAATAACAATAAAACTAATAATAATAATAATAACAATAAAACTAATAATAATAATAATAATACAACGAATAATAATAATAATAATAATAATAAAACTAATAATAATAATAAAACTAATAATAATAATAAAACTAATAATAATAATAACAATAAAACTAATAATAATAATAATAATAATAATAATAATACAACAAATAATAATAATAATAATAAAACTAATAATAATAATAACAATAAAACTAATAATAATAATACAACGAATAATAATAATAATAATAACAATAAAACTAAAAATAAATAATAACAATAATAATAAAACTAATAATAATAATAATAATAATAATAATAAAACTAATAATAATAATAATAATAAAAATAATAATAATAATAATACAACGAATAATAATAATAATAAAACTAATAATAATAATAATTAAAATAATAATAATAATAACAATAAAATAATAATAATAATAATAATACAACGAATAATAATACAACGAATAATAATAATAATAATAATAATATATGAATTATTATTATTATTTAAACACAAAATGAATAAATACTCATTCTTCCCTCAGGGTGACTGGGCGTGGCTGAAGAGACTTCCCGACGGCTTGTTCAGCAGCATCACCCCCAAAACCAGCCACGTGTTTGAGCAGGTACACACACACACACACACACACACACACACACACACACACACACACACAGATACTAAGTGTGTGTTTTGGCTGCAGATGAAGGACATGCGTCACGAGAACGTGAACCCGTTCCTCGGCTTCTTCCACGACTGCGGCGTCTTCGCCATCGTGACGGAGTTCTGCTCCCGGGGAAGTCTGGAGGACCTGCTGCTGAACGACGACGTCAAGCTGGACTGGATGTTCAAGTCCTCGCTGCTGCTGGACCTGATCAAGGTCGGCCTGGGGGGAGGATAGAGGCTCTCATGGGTCAAACCTGACTGGATTGAGGTCTAAAACTCGGAAATCAGCTCATATTTTGGATTTTTTTTCTGTATTAAGGTTTAATTTGGTTCCACAATATAAATCACAGCTTTTACATGTTTTTAAAAAAGCTGGTGACTAACTGACACAACAAGTTTGTGTTCATGCCTCAAAAATCATAGAAATTAGAGTCAATTTGTGAATTTTTTCGGCAATAATCCAGCCTCCAATATTAAAATCTCTGGCCTTTTATTAAGGGGGGCTAGCACGATGCTAACTTCATCATCCCTGCATCACTCTGCTGCTGCTTCAGCACCATGTAATGCGCCCCCTGCAGGACAATCAGGAGCAATGCACTCCATTAAAAGCAGAAAAATGGCCTGCGTGACTGTTATTACTATTATTATTATATTACAGGATGTCACCGCTGTAGCTGATCATTCTAATCATTTTCATTATGGATTCATATGCTGATTATTTTCAAAAGTTCTGCGTCTCAGTCTAAACATCAAAATGACTTTAAAAGCAGCAACTCTTTACATTAAGATGTTTTTGCCAATACATCTGTCGATTGACAAATTGATTATGGAGTTTAACCATTTTTAAAGCTGTATGTAGTGGTTTATGAGTAGAAAGTGAAGTACCAGTGCTTGTGGGTCTCTGGTTTCAGGGTATGAAGTACCTCCACCACCGCGGCGTGTCCCACACCCGCCTCAAGTCCCGGAACTGCGTGGTGGACGGCCGCTTCGTCCTGAAGGTCACGGACTTCGGCTACAACGAGGTCCTGGAGGCCCAGAGGTTCCCCTACGTGGAGCAACCTGCAGACGGTAAGGGGAACAGCCGGGGTCGGGGAAGGTCAGAGCAGTGGACTAACACAGGTGTGTGTGTGTGTGTGTGTGTGTGTGGGGGGACCCAGAGTTGCTGTGGACGGCTCCAGAGATCCTGAGGGCGAACCAGCCGGAGCTTCATGGGACGCCGTCCGGAGACGTGTACAGCTTCGCCATCATCATGCAGGAGGTGGTGGTCCGAGGACCCCCCTTCTGCATGATGGACCTGTCCGCCGAAGGCAAGACACACACACACACACACACACACACACACACACACACACCTCCAAATAATGAAGCTTAAAGCTGTTCTTCACACTTTAAGACTGGAATTAAGAGTCCAAACATCTCCAGAACTCTTAACCATGACCTTCACAGACGTTCATGTTCTCCTGAGGATGCATCATAATGTTTTCGCTCATCGTGACCTTTCATTTAACATTTTTCCTTGCTAAACAAACTAGCCTACATTTCCCCCTCGGCCTCAATCGCATGTCGTGTGTAAGCTTTTCGGACACATTCAGGACTCGGTGAAGCCTGTTCCTCTGTGTTTCAGAGATCATGGAGAAGCTGCGTAAGCCTCCTCCTCTGTTCCGGCCGGTGGTGAGTCCAGACTACGCTCCTCTGGAGTGCATCCAGCTCATGAAGCAGTGCTGGAACGAACAGTCGGACAAGAGGCCGAGCTTCGAGGAGATCTTTGACCAGGTGACAACAGATCTACCTGTAAATGGAGGGATTCAATCCTTCCTTTACTTTAGGAAACTACGTACTGGTCCTTTAAGGTGTTAAAGTGTGTAAATTGTTTTTTTTTTTACATATTGGATTGGAATTTTTTTTTTCGTTTTCTCCTCTGTGTTTGAATCTCAGTTCAAGAACATCAACAAGGGGAAGAAGACCAACATCATCGACTCCATGCTGCGGATGCTGGAGCAGTACTCGTCCAACCTGGAGGAGCTGATCCGGGAGAGGACGGAGGAGCTGGAGATCGAGAAGCAGAAGACGGAGAAGCTGCTGACCCAGATGCTGCCGCCGTGAGACAAATCAATAAATCAATCAATATGTAGACAAACATAAAGGAGTCAAAATTCACTAGTGGGATATTTACTTACTTTTTATACAGTAGAACAAAACTTTAGAAATCTCTTATAGTGTTAAAACCACATAGATTTCAAAATAAAATACACTCACGCACAAATTATAAGTGCATATTTACAAGTCTGTATATGGAGACTAAAAGAGTTAAATATTACAAATAAATATGTAATAAATAACAACATGAATTCATTGTGTAAATTCTATATTTTAATTACAATATTTTTTAACATTACAATTTCATAATAAAATGGGTCTTTTTTATTTTTACAAACACATAATGTGCTTTTATTTTGAAATTGCAAGACTTTTTCAATTTATATTTATAATTATGTGTTTTATAATGTCTTATTTATTTAATAATAAACATTGTGGATCTACTAGCCTAGTGTAAAAAAAGCCCATATTTTCAAAATAAAACTCAACGTTTTGTTCTGATGGAAGATGAATACACGCGTAGCTGAATAATCGTGTGTTTTGTTGCGTTTCCTCCTGAAGGTCGGTGGCCGAGGCGCTGAAGGTCGGCGGCACGGTCGAGCCGGAGCACTTCGACAGCGTGTCGCTCTACTTCAGCGACATCGTGGGCTTCACCACCATCTCGGCCCACAGCGAGCCCATCGAGGTGGTCGACCTGCTCAACGACCTCTACACCGTCTTCGACGCCATCATCGGAAACCACGACGTCTACAAGGTTCTCAGTTTTAAAGCTACCATTTGGAATGAAAAAAAATCCATCAGTCAATCAGCTGTTAGAAACTGACCAATGGGAGCCATCGCTCCGGAAGTCTCCCATTGGCTCGTACCCTCCATCCAACCCCTCGTCTCAGAAGCTCAACTGATTCTCAGAATAAGTGTGTCACATGACATTGCACTTCCACACATTCTCCTCTAGGTGGAGACTATAGGCGACGCCTACATGGTGGCGTCAGGCCTCCCCGTCGCCAACGACAACCGCCACGCTGCCGAGATAGCCAACATGGCGCTGGACATCCTGAGCGCGGTGGGAACCTTCAAGATGAGACACATGCCGGACGTTCCCGTCAGGATCCGGATCGGGCTGCACACCGGTGAGGAGGAGGGACTCGTTCAATGAATTAGACCTCTTGTAAACCCACATGTGGACTCAAACGTGAACCCGTTCCAGGTCCGTGTGTCGCCGGCGTGGTGGGACTCACCATGCCTCGCTACTGCCTCTTCGGAGACACGGTGACCACCGCCTCTCGCATGGAGTCCAGCGGCCTGCGTGAGCACCAATAACAACACATATATTTAATAATACGAATGAGGAACGTTGGTTTTTTAATGGCATGTTTTTTTCCTGCAGCCTACAGGATCCACGTCCACGAGAGCACCGCCAAAGTCCTGCGGGACTAAACGTCGGCTACAAGCTGGAGCTGAGAGGCAGGAAGGAAGTGAAGGTGCGAGGCTTTTATTTTGAAGGTGGAGAGTGGGTGAAGTTGTGACTGACTGTCTCTTCCTCAGGGGAAAGGAGTGGAGGAGACCTACTGGCTCGTAGGGAAGGAGGGATTCAACAAACCTCTTCCCGTTCCTCCAGAGGTCCACTCCGGGTGAGGGACTGGTTGTCTGCCTCCTTTAAATTCAAATGATTTGGTCTGAACCACCTTTAAGTGTTCACTTCCTGTCCCCCAAACAGGCAAATGGCCCACGGGCTGCAGATGGCCGAGATCGCCCAGTACAAGAAACGGAAAGCCGAGACGCAGCGGCAGGAACAGCTGGCAACGAAGAAAACCTGAGGTAATGTTTGTGAGTTCTAATGTGGAGAAATCTGGGTCGGCTGGTCAAACGGTTTGGGTCTACCGTGCTTTTATTTTGAAAAATAGACACTGTAAATCCAATTAGAAAATAATTTTTATTATTTATTCTTTTACCAGATCCCGATGTTTTGCATGAAATATTTATTTTTAGTGGGTCTCATTTCCATTCTAGATATAAATAATAAAATAAAAGACATTTAGAGTCCGTTAAACGAGGGATGAGACGGTTCTTGGTGCATCAAATTACCATTTTGATTAGTTGGTCGTTGATAAAACTCAGTTCTTCTTCTTCAGGGGTTTTATAAACAAACATATTCGCCATGTTATTTCTATTTAATGTCAGACGTGTTGCATGTTCTTGGACATGCGGACTGGAGGAGCCGGGGATCGAACCCGTGACCTTCTGATTGGAGGACCACTCCCCCCCCATGGTTCACCTGCATAGTGGCTTTTTAAAAAACAAACGTCCATCTTCCTTCACAGGAAGAAGAGTTTGACAGTTTGAGGAGAGATGAGAACATCGATGCCATCTCGAAGGACCTGAAGACGGCGTTTCACAAGAAGAAGATCTCCCAGCGATGACATCGCCATGATGTCACACCATGCTGTACATCTATGTGTGACCTATCACGTCGCAGGAAACTGTGACCTTTAAACTCTAGGAAACATGGCCCTGGTGGACTTCAGGTCCAGGACTACAGTAGGCATGGAGGGGGGTAGTGAAGGTGGTAGTTCAGATTATAATTGCTATTAAGACTTGAGTCGGGAGAAGAAGTGTGGAGACGGAGAAATGATGACTCAGCAAAGCAGGGATCTGCAGAAACCGTCTGTCAGCAACAGCTAATCTCTCTCTCCCCCCCCTCTCTCTCTCTCCTTCATTTCCTGCTCCTTCGTTTCCCCGTTTGAAGGGAGGAGAGGAAATCCAGAAGGAGGGGAGGGGAGGGGAGACGTAGGGGGGAGGAGGAGGTGGAGGAATTCAGCATCTTGGCTTTGAGCTGCTGAGTCGTCGATATCAGGGAGAAAAACACAAATATACTCCTAGAAATAGTGAACAGTAGAGAGCTGTGTATGAGGAGAGAAGGAGGACTTTATTATTATTATTATTATTATTATTATTAGTAGTATTTTAATTCTCTGCCTTTTATTTTCTTTTAATAAATTGCTTGTTTTGCCCGATGAATAATAAAATACTGAATTAACAAGAAACAAGAGTAGTTGTTTGTGACCGACTCTGCCTGAGGAACTTCTTGGACGTTAAAGTCGTACCTGTGTTCAACAGACTCACAGCGCCCCCTGGTGGTAAAACAGAAAACACACTTAGTTTAAGATACAGATGGCATCCTGGAGGCTCTGCAGGATTATCCTTTCTGATCCTCACTGTGTGTGTGTGTGTGTGTGTGTGTGTGTGTGTGTGTGTGTGTGTGTGTGTGTGTGTAAAGTGATTTTATTTCATTCATTTCATAATTTAACTGTTTCCTTATATTTCCTGTAACATTTATCCCCCTGAGTTAAGATAGTTAGATATTTAATCCCTTTTATTTTTTTATTTTTTGGCTGCAAAAACCACATTCTCACACAACTAAACAGCTTTTTAGTGGGTTTTGAGGTTAAAACGCTGGTCTGAGGCCTGAAGAACCAGCTGTATTTATTTGAAAACTTCTTGAAAACCAAGCAAACACTTGAAACTGTTGCGTGTGTATTTCTTTCTTTCTTTAATAGTTTCATTAGAGTGTATTTATGCTATATACATATGCTATATGCTATATGTTTTTGGCCTAAAACATTACGTTATCATATAAGAATCAGCAAACAAGCAGCCGTGAACGTAACGTTTCCTCTCCGACGTCGTGTGATTGGTTAAAGGTCGGCTCCCAACAAGCCGTCGTGTGTCGACACTCAGAGCTGAGATTATGGGGGATTTAGGGTGTTATCCAGGCGTTAATGGCTGTTTGTTTGGGGGGTATAGATTATGATATAGTGATATAGAATAAGGAGGTATATGGAGCGGACAGATTAGAGAATATTGAGGAATGTGGAGATTAGAGACGGATTATTGGTGTAAATGTGATCTGATGCTGACAGTCAAGTCCTCGTTCAAGAGCTCATAGAAAAATAAAGCAACACATTTAAATCCTGTGGAAGTTTTCAACTCCGCATAGAATTAAATTATGCAATATTGTGTTTTAGTACCTTCAATTGGGATTATTTTAGTTTAGCAAAATGACAAAACAAACATTTGTCATTTTGACGGAAATTTTTCTTCACATTTTCTCTCATTTTTCTTTCTTTAATAGATTTCTTTTCCACTCGTTTATGTATTCAGGAAGGCGTCACACACATTCATACCTGAAAAACCACTCCGCCACCTTTCCCCACACAGAGCTGCCCTGCCAGGCCTGGGAATTGAACCGTCGTCCACTTCTAGAACCTCCAGGCCTCCTTGTTTAACGACTGCAGGACGAAGGGAATCTAAACAGAAACAAGGAAGCAACAATAAATGGTTTATACTGTGGTTATAATGTGGTTTTATGTGTCAAAAATAGATGAAAACTCTCAAGCTGAAACCAAAACACAAGTTAATAAACAATAATAACCCAAAAAAATTTCTGATACTGAAATATATGTCATTTTTTTCTCACAGTACAATGATATTTAATGTACTTTAAGTTCACCACAATACGAAGCAAAGCCCAAAATAAATGGAAAAGATCACATTTCAAAAGGTTTATCATCACTTTAGTACCTGTTGTACTCACTGCACCGCAGAGGTCAAAGGTGATCTCAGTGTAGTTGAACTGGATTCTCACTTGATTAAATAAACTGTTTTTGTTTAAATTGCATTGTCAACATTAGAGGCGACCGTGCTCGTTGTGAAATAACAGAGTCGGAAACAAAGGGAAGCATGCTTTCCTTTGTGTGTGTGTGTGTGTGTGTGTGTGTGTGTGTGTGTGTGTGTTTCAGCTTGGTTGGCTCTGCTCCTTTGTTGAAAGTACAATGGGAGTCGAGGCGTTTATTGTAAGGTGCAACCCCGACCAGCAGAGGGCGCTGTGTCACGGTAACTGTCAGTCAGAGAGGGGTAGTCCTAGTGGGAACGATTGGCTTAATAAACACTACAAGTCGATTTTTTTTTAATGCCTCCATCTTTACTATTAATGACGTCACAGAGGAGCAACGAGGTCCTGCTATATGGAAGAATAAGCTCCTGTTTTTAAAGACATGCAGCTGTAAAAATAGTTGAACAAGCCTTAGACATTTAGAATTTTTTTTAGAAGAGAGGACATAATCGGCTTTAAGTTTCTCACATCATTTCAGGACAAAACTGAAACTGAAAAACTTGATTTTAAAACAGAGGTCAAAGTTCATCAAACGTTAACCGACATTTCAGCCGAGAGCTCTAAAGCCACAAAACACCAAGTTATGAAAAACAGAATATAGCATGTCAGGCTCATAAATGTCTGTCTTCATTTAGAAAAAAACAGTAATTACCTGTAACTGATATTTTATCTTTTGTTGCATTTACACCAGGGAGGCTACGTCTAGATTTTTCTCACACAAAAAAAATTAAAATCCCTCCCATCTCGTTATATTAAACCACAGTTTATCCAGTTAACTGTTTGCATATGAATGAATAAACCCATATCACTGGATCAAAACGAGTGACGTCATCATCGTCCACGGCAAATAAATAAATGACCTTACGTGGCATGTCAGATGTTGCAAAATGGCACACACACACACACACACACACACACACACACTTAAACACACACCTACACAAAGTCTTTGTTCTCTCCCAGCTCTGGCATTGATCAGCGTTTCTCATGAATTCATCACAAACAGCCTGTTTTACTTTAAAAGTCTGCTCTCGACTCGACCGCACCTATTAGCTGAATGATTACTCAGCAGGAATGCATGATGCTGTCACTGTAACAATAAAAAAAAAAAAAAAAGAAAAGTCATCGTTTAACCTCTGAGGAGTGTGTTTGGGAGAAATGGAGAAATTTGGAGAGTTTTGGGGAATTAAAAAACGAGATGGAAAACAAACTGAAATAAATTCAGCGTGGTCCCACAGGGGCGGAGCTAGCAGATGAAAGGACGAAGGGTGGTGGTGGTGGGGGGGGTGGGGGGGGTCTTCCTTTGAAAAGCAGCTGACCCCCCCCCCAGGGGAAGAGTTGGGTTGCCCGTCGGCTCGTCCGGTAGGCCGGTATTCCGGCTGTCACAAGGGTTTTTTTTGGTTTTTCCAAAACAAGAGGTTGAAGAGGTGAAAGAGAAACGTCAATAATAGGATGACTCCTCCCCTCGGATGACCTCGCGTCGCCCTGAGCTCCTTCAGTCGGGCTTATTTCAAGCGATTAGCGGCGTTTAAAGACACTTCAATAAGCCAAGGACATATTTAACTGAGCTGTGTGAAAACCGTCCTTAAAGAAAACACATTTCCATTTGTAATAATTAAAAATTCTCAGTGACGGATTCACGGACTCCTGCGATGGATCGGTAAATCACGGGGTCGGGCCCCCCAGCTGTTCCACACACACTCGTGATAGCAAACAAAACTAGAAAGTGTTTGGGATAAAAGCAGCCAGCAGATTGTTGCATGCAAATCGTAGTAGAGGCTCGGCGAGCCGAGCGTGGCGTTGGGAGGACTCGGATACCTCCTCCTGGTCAGATGGGGGGGGTTACCATGGAAAACACAGCTGCAGACGCATGCCCTCCTAATAAGCGCCCCTCGGGGGGTAAAACGACCTCCAAGTGTGGGAGATGCCGTGGATGGCACGGTGCAAACAAACACGCATTTGAATCTGTCGCCAAAGGTTTTGGGTTTGAGAGGGGATGCGGGCCGTGTGAGGTCACCCCGGCTGGTTTGACCCTCGATGACACCGCGGCTGCTGGCCGGCACCCAAACTCACCGACGGACTCTCACATGACCGGAGCAGCGGTGTGTTTGAGTGAAACCTCAGGATTCTGCAGCCATGGGGAGCTGTTGGTATCCTATAAAAAGGTGTGAGGTCATTAAATAAGCTTTTATTTAACAGGTGTCTATAGAGCAACAAAGCACGCCAATTAACTAGTTTTAGGTCATTTTTTGAATTTTCATTCGTTTTTTTCCTTGTCAGTTTGCAGAATAAGCTTTTGAATGCACAACAATCACAGAAGATTATGCATTGTTGTATTAATAAAGCCACTATATATGAATATATATGTGACCAACACACACTTTACCACTAAACCTTCCAAACTTTTAGCATTTCAGATGCTTTATCCGTGAAAAACATGCATTTTTACAATATTTTACCTCAGCTATAGTTTGATTTATGTATTGACTCATGTATAAATATTTTATTTGTTGTATCTCATTCTGTTTAGTCAGTTAAATATCTAATAAATACGAGCACTCATGATGACTATTATTACAGATAATGTAATAATAATGTGAAAGCGATTGACTTAACTTTCACAAAGTAGAGAAATCAATCACATCATATTTTATTAGCTGCCTGACTCAATGTTTTGAATGTAAAATATTAATCAGCAGAGTGGTTATCTATCATTGTCAGATCAATATAGTGGAATTTATATTAAGTATAAAACAGCATGACAGGAAAATAGTTTGACGTCAGCATCGTGGACGTCATATCAGATATCCAATTGTTTAATAATAATAATAATAATAATAATAATAATAATAATAATAAATAATAATAATGGCTAAAATAATGACTAAAACTTGACCCGACACTGTGACTCTGGTATCAGCTCTCCGCGTCTAAAGAGCCGCTAAAAAAAACCAACAACAGACCCCAGACGAGCCCCGCAACGTCGCCGACTCGATTCCAACTTCAATAAGGTTCCGTGCGCCGCGATTGGCTACAGCTATTGACGCAAGGCCCTCTTGGCTCGCGCCGATTGGCTGCCACCTCTCTCGTCGAACGTCAGTCAAACGCGCGGGCCAATGGGAGCGCGCGCCTGCCTCTTTGTTCCTCCCGTTCGGTGTGTGACGCAGAGGGTCATGTGTTGTTTGTGCTCTGGCCCATAGAGATTTGTACAGGGGGAGAAGGGAACGGATTGCTAACCAAGCTAGCCAGAACCTCCCGATTATAGAGCCGCGGCTCGAGCGTGGTCATGTTGCACACGGTGGGATTCAGCTGAGAAAAACACCCGCTTCTGGAGACCAGCCGCGGGAAACAACGGGGAAGACGGGACTTGGTGTTTTTTTTTTGACGGAATACTAAAGCCGGTCCGCGAGGATTGCAAAAAAAAAAAAAAAAAAAAAAAATCTGAGCCGTGCGAGTCAACGTTAGCTGGCCTAGCCGGACTCGGGAGCTCGTCTCCCTCAAAACAAGAATGGGGTCTAGGTCCACTCGGATTAGCTTGCTAGTAAAGTGACCTTTGATTGTGTTCCCTGATGGCGAATTTCACGAATTACCAGGAAGGTAAGGCGGCGATGTTGATGGTGGAGACGCAGCAGAGGGACGTGGGGACGAAACCCGCCACCGCGAACGGAGACGGCTCGGTCGGGGAACCCCCTTCCCCGTTAATTAATAGCGGCGGCGGCGGAGGAGGAGGCGGCGGCTCCCGCTTCCATCAACATTTACCGCCCTCCAACCACCTCCACCATCACCTCCTCAGCCACCACCACCACCCGCCAAAGGATCACCACCACTACCAGCTGGCCCCGCAGCAGCAGCATCTTTCCGGGGAAAACATCGCCGAGTCCCCGGGCAGGAAAGCCTCCCACTCGTCCCTCAGCCAGGTACACGCCGCCGCCGAGGACTCCGCCGCTTCCTCTTCCGCTAGCGGCAGCAGCAGCAGCCATGTCTACGCGGCCGTGAACGTCGCACCGCACACCTCCGACGCCGTGGACGATATACGCAAATGTGGCTACCTGAGGAAGCAAAAACACGGACACAAGCGGTTCTTCGTGCTGCGGGCTGCCAGCCACCTCGGGCCGAGCCGCCTGGAGTACTACGATAGCGAGAAGAAATTCAGGAGCAGCCTGCGCTCCGCCGCCGCCGCCTCCGCGGCCGCCGGCAGCAGCAGCGGGGCGGTCGCCCCTTCTCCGCCGAAGCGGGTGATTTACCTCTATCAGTGCTTCACGGTGAACAAAAGGGCCGATTCCAAAAACAAACACCTCATCGCCCTGTACACCAAGGACGAGTACTTCGCCATCGTGGCCGAGAACGAGCAGGAGCAGGAGGACTGGTACGTGGCTGTCAGCGAGCTGATGAGCGAGGGCAAGAAGGGTCACGTGGACTCCGATGATCTGGATGATGGGTACGGCACGGTCACCCCCGGTACCGTGTTCAAGGAGGTGTGGCAGGTCAACGTGAAGCCCAAAGGACTGGGTCAAACCAAAAACCTCACGGGGGTTTACCGGCTATGCCTCTCCACTAAAACCATCCACCTGGTGAAGTTGAACTCTGAAACGCCGTGCGTCAACCTCCAGCTGATGAACATCAGACGCTGCGGACACTCGGAGAGCTTCTTCTTCATCGAGGTGGGTCGCTCCTCCTCCATCGGGCCAGGGGAAATATGGATGCAGGTGGACGATTCGGTGGTGGCCCAAAACATGCACGAGACCATCCTGGAGACGATGAAGGCCCTGAAGGCTTTCGCCGAGTTTCGGCCCCGCAGCAAGAGCCAGTCGTCGGGCTCCAACCCCATGCCGTTCATCACGACGCGGCGCCACCTGGGCAACCTGCCGCCGAGCCAGACGGGGCTGCAGCGGCGGTCGCGGACGGAGTCGGTCGTGGGCACGCCGCCGTCGAGTAAGAGCTCCGGGGCGAGTGGTTATCGCTTCCGGACGTCCAGCGAGGGTGAAGGGACGATGAACCGCCCCTTCCGCTCCGCCACAGGAAGCCTGGTTCACCTCAACTCGGCGCGGGCTCATCATCGCCAGGAAGCGGGTGGCGTCGGCAGCGTTGGTGTCGCCACAGGAAATGCTGGCACAAGCACGGGCAGCGGACGCTACGTCAGAGCCATCCCGGGGACAGCGTCCACCTACCACGCCCGCTCCGCCTCGCTGCCGGTGTCCCACTTCCCCTCCACCACCAGTCCGGTGAGCGTCTCCTCCAGCAGCGGCCACGGCTCCGTCTCGGACACCCTCACCCGCCCGTCCAGCGCCTCGATATGTGGCTCCCCTTCGGACGGCGGTTTCAACTCGTCGGACGAGTACGGCTCCAGTCCCGGCGACTTCCGGTACTTCCGGGTGCGGAGCAACACGCCCGACTCCCTCGGCAACACGCCGCCAATCAGAGAAGAGAACTGTCTGAACGACTACATGGCCATGGGCTGGAACCGGGAGGTCTTCGGCACCAGCGCGGGCTCCGGGAACAACAGCGGCGGCGACACCCCGCGGGACGAGAGCACGTCAACAACGGAGGACGAGCGCTTCTCTTCGTCGTCGCTGAGGAGGAGGACGCACTCGTTCACCAGACCGGCTGGCGGCGCCACCGGCGGCTCGGGGGTGGCGGTTTACCAGAAAATGACCCAGACGAACTTCTCGTTGGAGGAGGGGTCAGATATCGTGTTGCCGTTTGGCAGTGGGCTGCTCCGTGGCGGGCCATCTTCCTCCTCTTCCTCACTCCGCTCCGACTACAGCTCCTGCTCCGAGCACAGCCAGCAGAGCCGGCCCTCCACGCTCTCCCGGACGGACGCCGGCGGCGGTGAGCGATCGCCCCACTCCTCCTCCTCCTCGGTGAAGGAAGACAGCGGCTACATGCCCATGTTGTGTGGCGTGGCTGCGTCGCCGCGGGATACGCCTCCGGACTACATGCCTATGCAACCCGGCTCTTACCCACACCCCGTCTCCCATTCCCCTCAGTTTCACAGTCCGGCTTTAGGTCCCCGATCGGCTCACCATCACCCCCCACAGCTCCAGTCCCAATCCTCCACAGACTCCCACGGCTACATGATGATGCTCCCGGGAAGCGGCGGCGGCTCCCCGTCCCCGGGGCAGTCCTCCCCCAGCCCTCACAGCACCCTCACCGGGGCCAGCGGGACCGACAGCATCGCAGAGAGGCCGGAGAACGGAGAATACATGGACATGTCGTACTGCAGCAGTGGGAGCCGCAAGCTCTCGAACGAAGGGAGCAGCTATTACACACCTGGCACACCTGAGGGCCTCCCAAAGTCTTACAGCCCTTATTTCTCCCTCCCTCGCTCCTACAAGGCCCCCACCCGAGAGAGAGACGAGAAGGAGTACGGGGAGTACGTCCCCATGAGTTCTCCCGCCAAGCCGGTCTTCTCATCCGTCGCCACATCTTCCATGTCGACACCCGAGAAGAGGGTCGGAGGAGGGAGTAGCACCTCCACCCCATCCCACCCACCCCCGCCTTACGGAGCTCACCACACGACCGCAGCGATGGCCGACCGGCGCGTGGTGAGGCCCACCCGCCTCCCTTTAGGCCGGAGGAGTTTCCACGGCCCACTGCGGGTTAGTGAGCCCTCCACGGCGGCGTCGGGCACGTCCACCTCAGTCCCCGCCACCGTCAGCTCATCCGAAAGGCCCTCCAGTCCTGGGGAGTACATAAACATTGAGTTTGGGGATCACTACCCGCACCAACAACAGCCCCCCGCTTACCCCCTCTCTGCCCAAGACGAAGCGCCTTGCCCGGGGTCTGGTGACCCCAGTCACTCCCCTCACCAGGACTATATGAGTGTGGAGGTGGCGGCGGACCAGCAGGACAGCGCCGGATGTCTGGGTAAAAACCAGTCGCCCAGGCCCAGCCTCGTCGCCCCCTGGAACCCACCCAGCTACATCCGACCCCTGGCTAGCAATCCGGGGGCGCTGGCCTCCCCTGGAGTCCCCGCCGGAGGTCACTGGAGGTCGAAGGGGGACGACTACACGGACATGACGTTTAACCTCAGCAGAGGCGAGAGGACACAACCGAGCCCCACGGCGATGCTGCAGCATCTCTGCGTGATGGAGGGACGTTACGGCCACTCCGCCTCCTCCTCCTCATCCATTTCTCCCCCCCTCCCTCCATCGAGCCCGGGAAGGGCGCCGACACAACAGCAGGAGCCCAAGGTGGTTCGGGCCGACCCCCAAGGCAGGAGGAGACACAGCTCTGAGACATTCTCCTCCACGTCCTCCTCTAATTCAACTCCCTCCGGAGGGGGACTCGCCCCCTCGTCCTCCTCCACCACCCACCCCACGCCGGCCAACCCAGCGGCCCCTAACGGCTCTTACCTAACAGAGGGTCAGGCTTCCAGATGGGCCAGCTCCGCCTCTTTTGACAGTATGTGGGTGTCCATGGAGGGTCTGGGTGACTCTCCGGCTCCCCATGCTCCAGTAAGAGCACAGGAAATGGGCCCAGCCTCCGGGACCTCCTCCTCCTCCCCGGGGGCCGGCAGGATGTGCAGGAACATGTCTGTGGGCTACCAGAACGGCCTGAACTACATTGCCTTGGAGCTGATGGAGGACGGGAGTAACACGGGAGCCGCGGCGTCGGGAGCCGGTAGCAGCAACGGGAGCTCGGCGGCGGGGACGACGACGACGGCGGTGCCTCTGCCGGAGAACGGAGCCTACGCCAGTATAGACTTCACCAAATCTGATGGAGTTACCACGACAACCAAGGGTGAGTAAATACAAAGTGTGCAAGATCCTTTTCTACTTTCACAATCATGTTTTTCTTTTGATTTGTGCAGCCGGTGTATGGAGGGGAAAAAATAGTGTCTTGTTGTGTGAGAATGAGCTTCCACGTGTGAGGAAAAGCGTACACCCCCCCGCACTGAAAATCCAAAATAACCCCAAGTGCTGCGTGCTATTTTTAGTCGCATTATATCAATTTGCAGCTCCTCTAGTGGATCTATTTTGGATCACGTCTCTGTGATCTTGACAAGGCTGCGTTCAGGTGCGTTTTCAGCAGCCAGACGTGGTCTTTGAAGGCATCTGTCCAGGGAGATGAACGTCTAGAACAGGAAGTGGCACAGATACGCGGTTCATCTTGAGGTCTACAGGCTGGTAGACAATTAGCTCGCTGAATGAACCGAGGTTTATCTCAGGTCACATCCCCCCCCCTAAAAACTAGAAAAGGGCCTGACTTCCTGTTTGCAGCTGGTTGTGTGTCTGTGCACGTGTCGCTGTTTGCTTTGTGTCAGCATGTGTGTGTGCTCGACGCGTGGGCGTTTGTGCGTTCGGAGCCTTTTGTCTGTCACTCGAGACGTGTTTCTAACGTCTTTTTGGAAAAAAACTCATACAAAAAGGGAGGGAGGAGGAGTTAGTGTGGAAGAAGAAAAAGTCCTCACGGCGAGGGTTTTGTTGTGGTGGTGATTAAACTGTTTTAATCATGGCTTCATAGGAAGTGTGTGTGTATATATAAAAGGCTGATTATAAACAGACATTTAACCCAAGTTACTGTCAGATATGACAAAGAAAATCCTCCTATGTGAGAGTGAAGGTAACAATTAATTTATTCACAATATAGTTGCATAAATGTACTTGTTTCCTGCATTGAAAAGCCACTATTTAAAGTGTTAATTGTCTCTTCTTACTTTCAGTAATTGTGGTCCGAACTTAAAAAGTTGTGCGATTTAAAAAAAAAGAATGAATCTCCATCATCGGGATAATCTTAAATATCGGTGCCAGTGACCAGTGAAAAGCCGTCTAGCTGGCTGTTATTGTAAGAAACCTGAATAATGATAATAACTTATCCTCTTATTTATGCAGGAAACCGCATGAGTCACAATCTTCTTTAAAACCAGTAAAAATATGAAGTTTCTTAACTGAATGTATAGTGAGTGTAGAGTGTATATAGTATAATAATAGTTATATATTATATATAATACATTTGAATGTCCATCTGACACTAGATGCTTGTTTTGTTAGTCGTTTATACGTATTTATAGAATAACGGCACATTTCTGGAGGTCGAGGTTCAGGTCTGGAAGAAAAGAGGATGTTTTGACTCCTTTGTTTCCCTCTTTGGTCGTCTCCTTTTACTCTCTCTCTCTGTCTGTCTGCCTGTGTCTCTCTCCCCCTCTCTCCATCTGTGTGTGTGTGTGTGCATGAGTCAGGAATCTCTGCAAACGCCGGCTGACTCATTTGTTTATCGCGGTGCTGAACGCAGATGAAAGAGCTTATTTGTGTGTGTGTGTGTGTGTGTGTGTGTGTGTGTGTGTGGTAAATCTACAGTGCTGAATGTGTGGAGATCAACTGACACTCAAAGCGCTCAAGCACATCCTATTGTCTGTGCTTGTCCGTCTGTCTGTGTGTACTTTTGTTCTCAGCCGTTGCCAACAGGTTCATTAAGTGTGTGTGTGTGTGTTTGTGTGTGTGTGTGTGTGTGTGTGTGTGTGTTGGTTGATCCGTGCAGTTCAAGGTAACGCTCAGAAATGTTAATCCTTCCCCCCCCCCCCCACACCACATACACACACACCCACGGTCTGAATTTTGTGTGTGTGTGCGACAGTCTCCATCTTGGTGTGTGTGTGTGTGTGTGTGTGTGCGCGGCTGTGTGTGTGTGTTTACACGCGCTGAGTCATGGCAGGCAGCCTTTTGATGTGGCGGTGTAATTGCGGCGGCGGCGTGTCAAGGCACACAGCGGGCCGGGAGGAAACGCATCATCAGCACCCAGGAATGCACTTCCTGTCAGCTGCAGCGTTGAACTGAGGCACACCTGGAGGGGGGGGGGGGGGGTCTGTCCAGCTGTCGAGGAAATTTAGTGCGATCTCATGAACCGCTGAAGTAAATAATAATAGATCTCAGCTGGAGGAGATCATGAACACATAATGGGATGTTTCCCATCCAGCTGCAGCTCAGACTGTTATAAATATTATATATTATATCAGGGTTGGTCTGCAACCAGTGATCCTTTACTTTATTGATTCATTAATTTGTTGAGCTCTTGGTGTCGTCATGGTTACAGATTAAATATTAGATTCTCTACCGTGATTCAATTACTGAGTTTGATGCTTGATTGTGGTCGATCAGTCATCAATAATCCCAATAATCGATTGATACATGCCGAAATACCATTGTGTGGTTCTCAGATATATTGATTTTTATTTTTAATTGTTTACTCACCAAACTACTACTATACTTATTATATGTTTTATGTTATATATATATATTTTGGATTTTTAGTGAGCAATTTAATAGCATCACTTATTCTTCTTTTGTTTTTTTTTGTTTTTTTTTCAACATTTCAGCTATTTTACAACATTTTTTAGACTAAATGATAAAATCAAGAAAATTCGATGATGAAAGTAATCGATTGCGTCAAAGCTTTTATGAGGTTTATCTCCTGGAAGATTTTTTTCACCGAAATATTAAAAAAATATACTTAAATATACGTAAATATCACAAATGTGTAGAATGTTGAATTCTAAAGACCTGATGATGATGGGAGGGAACGTCAGGTGTGAGGGGGTAAAAGGTCAAAGTTGACTCAGGAGAGGATGGAAGTGACCGCGGTGGGAACCTGCCCTTTTCTCCCCCGTCTCCCCCTCCTCCCCCCAAGTGGCTACGAGGTGGTAAAGGGTTAGTCAGAGTGTGAGACAGGGTTATCTCTCGGGGGGGGGTAAGATGTGAGGGGAGACGGGACGAGGCTGCCCTTTCCTCTACGTTCCCACCTCCACCGCCGTCTATATTTACAATTCTATTTCCAGGCTGACATGAATTTATGGGCCGGTCCGAGGCACGCTCGTAACAGGACCCCCCCTCCTGCCCGGGTGGGATGCATGCGGAGGTCTCTCTCTCGCTCTCTCTCTCTTAAATAGCCTGATATATATGTGCCCACAGATGTTAGACTTATTAACCAGCACGCATGCACAAAAAGCCATTCAGACGGGAAGCAGCCACTCTGACCGTCACAGGAAGTGCTTTACGGCGACTTTAAGGGTTTATTTAGCAGATAAATCATCTTCAAAGTAACTTTTTTCATTCACGCCGCTGCGTTTCTAAGCCCCGCGCCGATAAAAGCATGGGAATCATATAAACCTGGCAGCGTTGGGGTCACTTTGAGCCAAACGGGGAATTGATCCGGCACCCATTGGTGGATGAACTCTCGAGTGTTGCTGCGTTTTAAAGAGGTTTACATTTGGGTTTATCTCATCGATACGCAGATTATTCTTTTAAGTCATTTCCTCGTAGGTTTGTTGGTCCGGCTTTTAAATTGGGCACATTTTGCAGCTTTTATTTGTCTTATGTGATATAATAATAATAGTCTTTAAAAAAAAAAGGTGTCTACTTGGTCTTTAGGGCATGTTTTGCAGGAATTTAACATATTTAGATGGTTGTTTTCTTTTGGGAGCGAGGATACGTTTCTTTTCCCCCAAAATCCTACAGATTAAACAAATTTGTCAGCGCGCCTGAACGCCCCACGGTGCTCACTCCAAGGGAAATGTTGTCTCGTGGGGAATGAATGGGTTCCTCGTAGGTGGTCTCCAGGGGTTTTCCTCCACGTACAGTTACGATAAAGCAGCATTTTGCTTCTCAACTTAATGGAATAATTGAACATTAGAGCATCTTTTGTATTTAAAAAAAGCCAAATAAACACGTTGAAAATTAAAGAACCCTTCAATAATATCAATAATAAATGACTCCATTATTAATTTAACTGATAGTTTGCTGTTAAACATTGAAATTACTAATGTTACAGTTTATTGTTGCACACGTTAAATAATACGTTCTTTTAGATCAAGTATTTTGTTAATGATTACTGAATCTATTGCAAACCTTTAAGAAACCTGTCTTTTTTTACGCATCTCTACTTAATAATGGCTGTTTACGTTCCGATCGGTCTGAGTGTATTTACCGCCTTCCATTAATAAATTATACGACCTACTTGAATAACTTCCTGGAAGCAGCTCAGATGTCTGGAAAAAGGAAATAACATGGATTATTTTTGGAGGTGAATGTGTTCAATCCTGGAGTAATCGTGATTTCACTGTGTGTGTGTGTGTGTGTGTGTGTGGGGGGGGGAAGTGCAGAGAAACTCAAAGTCTGTCTGTCAGCCTTATTGTTATGACGCGGATGTTACACTTCCTGTTTCACAATAAAAGCCTCCACATGTACATTAATGCTGGTTGAACATCAGGAGCTCGGCGGGGTTTTATGCGACAGGTTTTTGCGATGTCAGTCCCCCCCCCGACGGGTAAATATTTAATCTGAGTGTCGACCTCTCGGTGTTTGAGTCTTATTTTGGCGAGGGACTCTCACGCAGGCTGCAGGAAGTGGACCTCTTGTTCTTGTCAGATCTTTAGGGATGTTGTGGTGGGTTGTTTAGGCCGTCACCCCTCCCCCTCTGTGTTTCTATCGGTCCGTCCGGTCCCCCTCCCCCCCTCACAAACAGCATTCCAGCAGTGCCCCCTGTCAAAGCATCTGTATTGTGGCGTGCCGCTCACATTGTTGTGTCAGACAAAAGCCTTCGCTCTCAGTCGAATAACCCAGCTGGACGCCGGCCATCGGCCGAGGGTCACTCGGGGCCGCCGGGGCCGCACCAAAACAAGCCGAGTCGGACGGCCCCGGACCACGACAGCAGGAAACTAACTTTTGTTTGTGTCTGCTGGCGTGCCGGGGCCCGGATCCAAAGTTCACCGGCCACGCTCACTTATTTACCAGGCAAACACTGCTTTTTATACAGCGGGAGGCGGACCGGGCCAAGCCGCCGTCTCGGTCACGACGCCTCACATCTGTGCTGCTCCTCCTTGAAAGGTTTCCGACAAGCTCTTCGGTCAAGCCTCTGGATTTTTACCAAGATTATGAGACGCACGGCTTCCTTTATCCTCCTTAATATCACTGCTGTGTTTAATATCCTCCAAGAATCGAGTTTTGACAAATTCATTTAGCAGTTACTGCCAGCCAAATTATTATTTTTCCTCCCCAAAGTTTTTGTGAATCGAACAGTGGGCTATGAATGATGAAACCCCCTCCCCGGGCCTCGTGAGCCTTCAGCAGACCCCCCCTCCCCCCCAAAAGAAAAGTGGGAGAAGTGAGGTTTTTCTCTCCTCTGCAGCCGAGTCCAAAGCCAGACGGATTCCAGTCAAAATTACACATCACCACTTGGCTCCAAAATGTCCAAAAACAACTAATATTGTCAGTCCAACACCGCCGACAGTGACCCGTCCACATTCCAGTTGCTCTCTGTGTGTGTGGTTCACATCAGGCAAATAGAAAACTTTTTTTCCCTCTCCCGTTGGCTTCGGTAGTGCTCACTTTTCTGAATGCTTCTACAGCTGTAACATACGAGACGCACACATTGAGTGATTTGCATGTTGTGTGTTTTTATAGAGGCCCAGAAGGCAGCAGGTGCTGGTTCTTATAAAGTTTTTTTAATAAAACATTTAATGTAATATCGCAATCATATATATTTGTTCACGCCAAACTACAGCAAACGCTATTCCATACAAAGACGATGTGACGTGAAAGTCCAGGTCGCACTTTTGATTCGTTTATTGCAATTAAATCCCAATTTGGCTTCATACCGCTTTAGTAAACCAGCCGATGTGTCGTTCATGTGTTGTAGATGCTTACCTGTTTTCTCTTCTCTCTCTCAGACTGAGCGACGGGACGATAGAGGTTCCCCATCTTCCTCCTCCTCATCTCACTGCTCGGGGCGCTTGACTCTGCCTGTGACCTTTGGCCCACCACCACCGCCGCCGGTGACCTCTGACCTCTTCACCCAGACTGAGAAGCCGCTCCCCTTCTGGATGCAGAAAAACAACAACAACATCACAAACAGATGACAAAAACGCTTGCAGTTTTTTATAAATGTATTTCATCTTTTATTTTTTTGTGTTTTATATGCATATCTTGTCCTGTTATTTTATATATATATATATATATATATATATATATATAATTTCCCCCCTCTCACAATCAATGCTGCCAGTGTGCGCTGCTTTTTCCGACTGACCTATTGAGCAGACGTCGGCCAGTGAACTTTGGTTGGGGGGTAGATAGTCTCATTATCGGGTGGTTCTGCTTCTCCATACGGTATTAAAAAGGGAGGCTGGATACTAAGCAAAAGGCATTATGGTACAAATGTGTTTGCATTGAATTTATCATTTTTATCTCATAATTTTTGATATTTTTATTTTTTACCCCCCATGCATTTTCCTTCCTCAAAAACCGTACAGTAATTAAACATTGTGGACACGGTTGTAGTCGAGAATGTATTATTATTATTATTATTATTATTTTCAATAGATTACTCAGCTGGCTGGATCCGTTTCAGCCTCCAGGGGGCGACAAAGCGGCATTGCACAAGCACGGCACTCGGTACTACGGCGCCACTATGGGTTCTTCAGTGTGCTAATTGCTAATTGCTCCCTCTTATTCTGCAGCACAGATTATTTATATGTTCAATAGGTACAAATATTTTCCGATACATTTCTTTGTCTTTAAAAAAAAAGGCAGCGATGGTACTCAGTGGGGGGCGGGGCATCAAATCAGCATAGTGTTATTTTTGACTTTTTTTTGTCTCCTCCGAACCACGTTGGCAAACAGGAAACGTACCCTTTTAAAAACGTTAAACACATCGGGAAGTAAAGTAGCTAGCAGGAAGTCGCGGATGGAAAACGTTGCGTTAACGCTACTTCGCTCGGCTCGTGTTTTAACGTTTTTTTTCTTTCAGTTTTACCTCATGCGGTACGTAGCACAGGTTAGTGAGGGAGAGCAACACACACACACACACACACACACACACAGCGCTGTGAAAGCTTAAAGCACAAAGTTCAGACGTCGACACTCAAACACGAGTCGGGCAGCGGCGTGGACGCCACGAGGACACGTCATGGTCATGTGGCGTCTCTGCCATGCCTGCTCTCGTACGCAGCCCCCCTCCCCGTCTCCCGTTTGTCCCCCGATGACGCACGCCTATAAATGCTTGCCGAGGCGTTCGTCACCGACTCCCGGTGACGTAAAAGAGGTTTCCAGTAACCTGAGATCCGGGTCCAGGTGGTCATACTGGCCCTGCTACAAACCACACACACACGCTCTCTGTCACACACACTCTAACAGACTGATACGCCCATATTTAGCGTTTCCACTCTAAACCAGACGTGTGCTTAAAACACAAAGACTGACAGACTTGCTGTTTTTATTTTTTGTTCAGTATTCCTTCACCTTCCTGATTCTCCCTCCTTTTACCCCTCCCATCTTTTCTTGTTGGTCACTCTGACACAGCGGGGATGCTCTTTAAATAATTCTTCGCCTGGGTTTTATTATTTTTTGCAGCGAAGGTGCTCGATGCAGTGAACTCTGCTTGTCTAAACAAGACAAAAACCTGTGGTCAGCTAGCTTCACGCACGGTCAAGTTTGTTTACTAGAAAACAACTTCTCCAAACTCTAAACCTGCAAAAATCCATTTTAATTCAAGATTCGTAACTAAAGTGAAGACGTTTTTTTAGACGTTTATTATCTGATTATTATTATATAAGTTTGTGTGCACAAAATTTAAACAAAACCTGTTTTAATTATATTTGTTGAAAGTGATTTTTCTTCTTAGTTTGTGTTTATTTTACAGATCTGCTGAACCAACAGTTAAAATGTGTCTGTTGGGATAGAAGTCCGTGTTTATGGTAACCGTCTACAAATAATCATTATTTGTTTTATTGGACAATCTGTTTAAAAGTTAAAAAAATTAAAATCCCAGTTTCCAAGAGCCAAAAACTGCGATAAATGAAACGAGGCGGAGTTCACTGCATCCGGGCCGTTTCCAAACTTCCTCTCCCTTATTTTCATACCAGCGACAGACGGAGCCAAAACGTTTTTTAAAAGAACGATAAAGAAATATTCTCTCCTGTTTGAAAAGCTAGCGTTGCTATGGAGACGGGGGACGCTTTTGAGCGGGAGAAAACCCTCTGGAGGGTCGGTACGATGACGCTAGCCTTCCCCTCCGTCGGATCCGCGTTTTAAATGGTCCGATGTAAAACAGGCCCCGCCCTCAGAATGCTGTTTAAAGATTGGAAGCCTGCGACGTGTCTTATATGTACATTACGAACAATTTGAGATATTTTCCCATTTATCGGAGCGAACAAAGACCGTGCAAATATTTCGTCTTCATTCAAATTTTCTTTTAAATTCTTTTATTTTCTTATGTTTTGTGTACTTTATGTTACAGTGTTGCTTTTTGAGGTGTTTTTTTTTAACGATATGGCAAATAAACAAACGTGGCTGATTTTTTTTTTTTTAAGAATCCACCTTAATTTATTTGAAGCATTGGAAAAAAAAGAAGATAAATGTCGTTCATGCCCCCCCGATCATCATTTTTGTCCTGACTGAATTTCATTCACACAGAATCTGTGTTTATTTTGGCAACAATTCAACCTCAAACCTGTCCTCGTGTTGAAAATCAGCTGTTATGAATTTTTTTTCTTGTTCGGGGCGGAATGAGAAAAAGACCTACGTAATATATGAATAAATATATATAATCCTCGCAGAGGCGACTTAGGGTACTGCATCCTTATGCAAACTTTAGTTCCCTTTCTCCTCAAACCTTTGGGTTTATTTTGTATCGTAGTTTACAGAGGGGGGAAATAATCATCTTTTTGTTGTTTTTGTTGTTTTGATGTATCGCGGCAACCTTGTTTCTCTGAAAACAAAAGCGATAAAAGGCTAGTATTTTTTTTTAAGAGTACATAGGCATTTTGCAGTTATTTGTATAAAGAAATGGGTTCCAACCTCTGCCTAATGTTTATTTTTTGTAACTATATTACAGTTTATTTGCTGCTGTGTAGTACAGTTAACAGTTGGACGATGAAGATGTTCTGCTATCAGGCGCGGGTCCCGATGTTTTTTTTTTCTTCCGAATCTTCGGGGTTTTTTTCGGAGGAGTGGTGGGGGAGGGGGAGGGGAGAATCCCGCTCTCCCACCCCGCTGCCTGTGTTCTTAGTTTCCGAGTTGAATGCTGTTGTTTATTAGCTTTACAGGAAAAGAGAGAGTTAAAAAAAATACTGTGGAGGTGTGTATCCTTCGTATGTGCATTATTTTTCAGCGACGTACGTCCTATATACGAAAAACGAGAAAAAAGAGTAAAAAAAAAAAGAAGTTGTGGAAATGGAAATCCTCCTGTAAATAAGGAAAACTCAAGTTGTCGCTTTTTTTTCCATGTTATGATCGGCCCCTCCCCCAACACACACACACACACACACTTATTTTTGTTTGTTTTACTTCCTTCTCTTTCTTTCTCTTGTTTTCCTCGCGGAGGGAGGGGAGGGGGGGGGGCAGGAGGACTCGGAGGCCATTTGAGCATCGGCATAGTGTTTATATTTATCAAAACTTTTTTGCTTTCGATAGAGCTATTGCAATAAAAATGTGTTCATGTAACTGCTGTCTGTGTGTGGTGTGTTGCCATGGAGATCATATACACAACCAGTAGATTTATGGTACTTACTATACTTCTATTCCACGACAGCTTAGAGACAAATATTTTACTTCCCTGAAGATAAATCAACTATTTAAAAAAAACCTCGAGGATCAACTTGTAATGCATGATATAATATATAATATATGCTGTATTACTGTAGATTAAACTAGTATATAACGTTATAAACATGCACATTAATGATATTAATCCAGAAACGATGTGTGTATAATAGCAAATCTGATGGGCAAAATTTTACTGCAACACGCAATTTAATAGTAAAATATACCGACTAGAACCAGGAATTCAACCAGGCCTAGATCTAGAATACAACCAGGCCTACCCAGGACTAGAACCAGGCCGACCAAGGGCTAGAATCAGGAATACAACCAGGCCTACCGAGGACTAGAACAAGGCCTGCCCAGGACTAGAACCAGGCCGACCAAGGGCTAGAATCAGGAATACAACCAGGCCTACCGAGGACTAGAACAAGGCCTACCCAGGACTAGAACCAGGCCCGCCGAGGACTAGAACCAGGCTCACCACCGAGGACTAGAACCAGGCCCACCGAGGACTAGAATCAGGAATACAAAAAGGCCTACCAAGGACTAGAACCAGGACTACAACCAGGCCTATCAAGGACTAGAACCAGGCCTACCGAGGACTAGAACCAGGACTACAACCAGGCCTATCGAGGACTAGAACCAGGCTCACCACCGAGGACTAGAACCAGGTCCACCGAAGACTAGAACCAGGACTAGAGCCAGATCTACAGCTCAGGCTCGTTTCTTAATTAAAGATCACATCTTATCTACGTTGTGTTTGTTTCATTTCATTCGTTATCTCCAACAAATATACCGTTCTGATCCACTTTTATTGATGCAGATTAAACACAGAATGAATGAATGGATGAATGAATGGATGATCCGTGACCCATGTGACCTCTGAAACACACTTCCTCATGACGCGGCGTGTTTACGAAGCTCACGGCGTCTCAAAGTCCGACCGTCAAAACAACGTCAAAGTTCAGTCTGGTCACGAGGGGGGGGGGGGGGGGGGGGGGGGGGGTCTGTCTTCTAGGTCAGTAGATAAACAGACTTTTTTTTTTTTTTTTTACAATACACAACCTGTGACCATCAATCTGCTTATTCTCACTTTAAATAATGTAATAACATTTAAATCCTTAAATCAAACGTTTTCCATCTGATCACGAGTTTAAAGCTGCGTTCTTCTATCATGTTAAATAAATTAAATAATAAGGAATTCTGCGATTATTCTAGTTTAATAATTATTCTAGTTTATTTTATTTTATTATCATAAAATAGTTTATTAATTTAGTTTATTAATAATTTAATTATTATTCTAGTTTAATAATTTAATAATTATTCTAGTTTAATAAAGGAATTTTTCTAGTTTAAAAAAAAAAGACCTGCTGCCAAAACTACTATTTCACACCGATATACGAGCTTTATGTCAATTAGACATGATAATGTAAAGAAGGGGCAGGACATGATTATTTATTTATTTATTTATTTATTTATTTATTTATTTATTATTTATTATGTCGTCTTTTTCATATTTGTATTCTTTGTAAATATGAATATAGAAATAAAATCAAAACCAGGAGGAATTACATTTAAATCATTCCCTTCATCAAAGTTAAGTTGAGTACGTTTTCATACGTGACTTCCTGTTAAACCTTTATACATGCTGAGATACAACAAACAGACAACGGAAGAAGTATTCAGATCAGGTAAAAATACTGCAAGTACAAGTCCTGCATCCTGAGTCACTTCAGTACAGCAAGTACTCATCAATATCACTGCATTTCTGTGCTTTATTTGATTGCTGATGTGTTTAATCTACAGCATCAGACGTCCAGCAATCTACTCAAACATTTTCATCTTTGTGGCGACACGTTTCCCAGCAGATCCAAGAGGCTTTTTAAAAATATTTAAAAAAAAATTTTTAAATATTCAACATCAACACATCTGGAGATAAGTGGTTACCACAGGATCTGAAAACTAACTAAAGGCTGGAAACACTCAAGTGAAGTACAAGTAAAATGTGTACTTAAGTACCAGAGACGTCACTAGGATTTAAACACACGGGGGGCTGAGCCCCCAGGAGAAGCATACAGAATATGTCAAAGTATTCAGTAAAGTACACAAAAACTGATTTTAAATATGAATATGAACTTTACCCAAATAACTGTATTTTGTATGTATTTATTCTCTATTTATTCCAGCAAAATGAGGAAAATAAACAAAAAGACAAATAGGCTTTACATAAATACATAATCTACAGGCTATGATGCTAAAATCTGTATACCCTTTCTTCAGTATGAGATTATTCTGAAAATAAAGACAAAAAAAGAAAAGAAATAGGCCTAAAAACGTTCAACTTTTTCAACGTTTTTTTCATATTCCACCATTGAATCATTGTGTCTGTATATGAACCCCCTGCATGCTACATGCTACCAGACAGCTGCTAGCTAGCTGCTGGTAGCATGCTACTAGCAGCTAGCTCTCTGCTGGTCTGGAGTCAGCGCTCACAGTTGAGTGAATGTTTGACTTACATTCATCAGAAGGACGGAAACGTGACCAAACAAAAAGACTGGTTGGTTGTGTGAAGAAGCCGGCTGTGTGAACGTCGACAGGTGTTCCCACTTGATTGGACCGCTCCTCCGTGAGCTTCGTCACAGGTGATGTTAATCACCTTGATTACGGCCCTGGTGTTGGGCTCGCTGGCTCTGTGGAGATGCTGTCATTCTAAATAAAACGATCATTTAACTTCACCTTCTTCACTTTTAAAAGTCAAAACGGCTGCTGCTGTGCAAAAATATGATATTTATTGACACTTATCAAGTCAATTCAAGTTTTTCAGACAAAATCACTTTCATCAAAAATATTAATAACATATCTGTTATATTTACTCCTATAAAGTAATTTAGTAGATTTTAAGATTTTCTTTTGCTTGGTTGACATTTTGAGTTACTCACTATAATTATGTAAATGTTGCTCATTTCCTTTTGCTAACCCCCCAAAAAAGCCATTTTCTGTATGTATTTAAGTTAATTCTACTCTTCGTCTGCCTGAGCTGAGATCTAGTAAACGCCCTGTCTATGTTTACATATCCTTTATTGAATATTTAATTTTAATTAACCGGTGTTGCTAAAGCCCCTCCAAGGAATCACACCGACAACCTCTACACTTCTGTTGTGAGCTTCGGTCCCGGATCGGTGTCTCCAGGGGGAGTTATGTCATTAATTAAGAAATCTGTGCTGATTGACCGACTTCATGACGGCCCGGAGAGATACGAGGATGAAGTGTTTGGAAGGGTCTGGACCAAATGGGGGGGGCATTTCAACACCAGCATGTGACCCGGCAGGGTTTCATTACTGATGGACGAACCCAGCGGGCCCACCTGGGACGTGGACTGGTGCTAGGGTTTCAAAACAACACCCAGTGTGTGTGTGTGTGTGTGTGTGTGTGTGTGTTTGTATGGGACGCGGACCAAACACTCGGAGTCCGATGCCGCGTATTTGGTCTACGCAGCTTTTCAACTATGAGTGCCATCTATAAGCATCCTCGTCCAGTGATTCACGTTTCAGCTGGCCGCATCTCGTTTCCATGACGACGTCAACCTCCTTCTCGTCCGAGAAAAGTTTCCTATTTAGGTAGCGACAAGAAGGGCATTCTGGGTAAACCTCCACCGCGGATGACGTCTTATCATCGGATACCGAGAGCAAAATTGTCTGCGCTAATATTGGGGATCATGCCCACAATAGTCTATGGGTCTGGGGGGGGCGATCCAAGGCTGGATCAACCAATCACATCAACCACCCCCCATGTCTCTAAAAAGAGGGTAAACATAATTGCTAATAATTGCTTGATATTTGATATCGTAGGCAGATTTACGTAACTTTTGTTTTCACGTAAGGGTGAAAAAGTATCGGCATGGAAGTGTAAATGCCGTTCACCCCGAGGGACCTTTGCTAATTGAGCAGGGATTCTGTGTCTTGCTTAAGGACGCGTTGGCAGGACATCGCAGGCTTTTTAAGTGCCGGGAACAGGTAATCCCTTTTTTGGTAATGGGATGGGCGCTCTTAACACCAGCCCTGTGATGTGGCGCTTTGTGTTTTTGTTTGCTGCGTCCACCAAACTCACCTTTCTTTGTTTATAGTCATTTAGTGACTCTTTGTCAGCTTGTTTGTCTCTGTGTTGTCTTTTTGTGTCTCTTTGTAGTCTTTTTGTGTCTCTTTATTGTCTTTTTGTGTCTCTTTGTAGTCTTGATTGTCTCTTTGTAGTCTTGTTTGCATGTTTGTAGTCTTTATGTGTCTCTTTGTAGTCTTGTTTGTCTGTTTGTAGTCTTTTTGTGTCTCTTTGTAGTCTTGTTTGCATGTTTGTAGTCTTTATGTGTCTCTTTGTAGTCTTTTTGTGTCTCTTTGTCATCTTGTTTGTCTCTTTGTAGTGTTTTTGTGCATCTTTGTAGTCTTTTTGTGTCTCTTTGTAGTCTTTTTGCCTTCTTTTATGGTCTTTTTTGTTACTTGTAGTCATTCTGTAGTTCTTTGTAGTCTTTTGTGTCTCTTTGTAGTCTTTTTGTGTCTCTTTGTCATCTTGTTTGTCTCTTTGTAGTCTTTTTGTGCATCTTTGTAGTCTTTTTGCCTTCCTTTATGGTCTTTTTGTTACTTGTATTCATTCTGTAGTCTTGTGGTCTTTTTACATCTCTTCTTTGACACTTTCGGGCCCAGGAGGAAGACTTATTTTCTTCTCGCGATGAGGGAGAAAGAGTTTGGAGATTTGCAGTGAATCTCAGTGCTCCGTCAGCATCAAGCATATGTAGACGTATGTAGACCCACGTACACGACCTCACCAGAGTCCAGCACGTACCTGAAGGCTGCCGCAACGGCGAGTCTCTTTTGTGTGGCGGAAGAACGCCAGGGAGCCGCCGCTCAGACAAAAGATCAGCATGTTCTTCCAGCAGCCACTTAGTCCTAAATAGCTTAGAGAGCTGAGACAACAGACACACGGACCACCTCACCTCCGATCTCCTCTTGTCTCCATAGCTCAGCCAATAATACAAATCAGGAAAGCCTTTAGCCTCAAAACGGCTTAGGAGACCAAAACAATGGCTGCCAGCACGGAGGACCAGAAGACGATGAAGACCTGGAGCCAATCTTCCGTAGTCGCTTTCATGCTTTTCGTTATTTTATGGGAACACGAGCATCAAAATTTGACCAGAAATCAAATTAAGTGGCCACAAGGTGTGCATCATAGTTCTTATTTAATACATTTTTTCTCATATACAGTCTCTGAGTATCCCCGACTCAGCATTAAATCAAAATCATCCAACGCTCACGACCGAAGTCATTAAAAAAAAAAAACAATGTGCAACCATACTGAGTCCCATATAATCCAAAATATAAGCAGTCACGGGACAAACCGTAGTGAATCCAAAGTTTCAAGTCATGCTGCAAGAAAATCAGCTTTTCTAGACCAGCAAACACAAACAATTCTATCAAAATCACCTCTAAACAGTTTAAAATCATTTATCGACGTCGCCCAGATTAGAAAAAGTTTGCCCTTAAAGTAAATTTCCTACGTTTATTAACTGAACCACCTTAAATAGTGAAGTGTCATTGTGTAAATCTGTAAATAAGTGACATCAGAGAACGTAATCGTAAAATATGAATCTATAAATCTCATATAATCTATCATCTTTAATCTAATAGATGTATAACAAAGCAGAACAGGCAGTTAAAAACCTTTTCTCGTGCCATAAAGTCGACATACAAACAAGGATGAGAGATACAGTTTCATGTTTCCTGACTCACTCTTTGCAGCTACAGTAAATACATTCATGAGGAAGATTCCCACTCCGTGCTGTAATGCTGCCCTCTGCTGGTTACTGACCGTCATCTATTATGGCAGCTTGAAGACCCAGCAAACAGATTTGGGTTGAATTAAACCACCAAACCTCTTGGACATGAATTAAACCTTGGAGGTTAGGGCTCTTTTTCTTTTTTTTTAATATTTCTTTATTTTGTAGATATATTAACGGTTATTAATTTGATCACAGCATCTGTTATACATGAAATATATTTTATGTTCTACTAGTTACATTTACTAAAATATATAATAAACTCTTTATGTGAGTGAATAGTGTTTATTAGAACATGCAGAGATGATTTAAAAGCAATAGAACCCTTTAATATTTATCTATTTTTATGATATGATGTAATAAGAGGAGGACATAAACATAAAAGGAGGCGTGTTCGTTACACACACTTCTTCAAATATGTCTGTTTGCTCTGGTTTTCTTGTTTTCTTCCTTCTCTGGAAACTTCCTCCAGCTCAGGTTGACGTCCTTCGTTGCTCCTTCTTCGCTCAGCTTCCTTTCCACCTGTGCGGCAAACAAAAAAAGGAGATGTATAAAAAATGTTTTCTTTTTTTGTACAAGCTGTTAATGTGAGAGTCACCCATTTTAAAATGGAGTCCATGACAGCCGGGTCCGCCATGTCCACGGAGACGTCGTCGGCAGTGAGCGTCAGTCTCACCACGTGTTTCCTGAGTGGATCTGCACGGAATAGAAAAGCCTCAGATAATTTTTTTTCCCAAGATCTCTCTGATAATCAGACGCATTGAAAGGTAGCTGCGACTGTAAACGCGTTTACCCGTGGAGCAGATAAACGGCAGTTTTTCGGCGCAGCTCCCGCCGACCATCCCAAGAGGTTTGCTGTCGACCACGAGTACGCCGCAGTCGCCGGGTCCACTCGACGAGGACCGCATCGGCTGCCAGGGGATGAACGAGGGCTCGCTCCCATCGGACCACGCCCATGACGCCCCCGTCAGCCCGATCCAGACCCGGTCCCCGTCCACCGCTCTCCGCAGCTCCTTATTCTCCAGCCGGTTCCGCACTCGGGCCAGGTCGGTGTGCCGCTCCCTGCAGGAAGCCTGAGCGGCGAGCCAGTTCGTGGAGCCGTTGCCCAAAGTAAACCTTTCGGAGGGATCTGTTTTGGATCCTACAAAACATGTAAAGTTGAGGCTTATGGGTGACAATGTCGGCATACAGATGATGATGTCATCGGCTATCGGCATTTCGATGACAATGTCATAATTAGCATATGGTAGCCAAAAACATGTTTTTTTCTGAGGTCATAGTAACCTTTGACCTAATCCCCAATGAACCCTCAAATTCCATTGATAATGTTTCGCTGCTATCTTTGATTGATGATCGTTTCCGGTGTCTTTTTTAGGAGAAATAAAAACATTTGGGCGATCAATATACACAATAATTTATTTATATAGAAATACTGAATATAGCAGCTTTGAATCCAGATTTTCAGGGGCATCAAACCTAAAATTAAACCAACACTGAAATTATAATGGCCTTCTTACCGTCGTAGCAGAAGAAGGCCAAGCTGTCGCTGCAGTTTGTGGCGAACCATTCCCCGGTCTCGCCGATGCTCCCGCAATAGTGTTTTCTCTCGGCGGGTTCGCCTCTCGCCCAGTTCCAGAAGCCCAGCTCTCCCTCTTTGTGGTCGTCGGCGTCTGACAGCGACCAGCCCCAACGTCTGTGCAAACCTAAGAAGACCTGCGAGGCTTCGGGCCCGTTCAGACCAGCCAGCTCCTCCAGGTCCTGCTCGTTGTTGACGGTGGCCAAATCGCTGTGTTTCTCTCTGCAGTATTCCCGGGCATCGAGCCAACTCTTCTTTTCGGCGACTAAGTGGTACCGATGAAGGTGAAGTGACACGAAGCCGTACAGACCTGTGGGAAGGGTTGGGGAAAAGTATAAAGGAAACGTATCAAAAGCATACATTTTCTTGTTGTAGCTCGTCATGGTCGCCCCCTGATGGCCGGCAGAGAGAATGCAGGTTTAAGGCACTTCAGCATTGGCTTCACATCTCAGAACCAGAGGTTGCTGCCTGGTATTTCATAAGCTCAGCATATGCTTTTTGAAATCTTGATGTAGACTAGTAACTTATAATAATAAATGTCACTTAAGTAAAGTTCAAGTACCCCAAAATTGTAGTACTTCATCAACCACTGGACAACGGAAAAGTAAAGTCTTTAGAGCTTGCAGTTTATGCGTATTCTTCTCAAAGAGCATATTTAAGGCTGATCATAATCAAGTTTTACCTGAGAGCACCAAGATGCCAACGATTCTCCTCTCCATGGTCCTCGGTTTCTAAAAGAGAAGAACATGACGTATGAAGAAAATTCAAGATTATCTCATTCAAACCAACATAAAGATCATCATATAATTATGATAATTTCGATGGTGATGATGACAAAACTCACCTGTGATGCAGGTGATCTCTGACAGCCCGGGAGTCTTGATTCTGACTTTTAAAGCAACACACCTTGTTCATTCAAAGCAGGAGTCCCTGTTTTCTCGCATAGGAAACCCTTTTTTCCTGCCTGTCTCGTCTACTCACAGGTTATTCACATTTTAATGCAAAAAAAATAGACTTCGTTGTTGAAAAAAAGGTTTTGTATGTAAGCGACCTCCAGAAATATTTGAAAGCTAATCCATATTATAATTTTAACAATTGATAAAAGACTATAATTATCCCAACCGACTCTGGAGTTCCCCTCAGCTCTACAGACAGTTTCAGCATCTTTACCTCATTGTTTTTGGGTTTGCACATATAAATGTCTCTAATGTGGTTTATGCGAAACAAACAAAAGTCAAGAAACACTGATTTAGAATAACAATGTGCAAAATAGAAACTAGGGGATCTGCAAGAAATGTAAAAATAATATTGCAATGAAGTTGTGTCTATTTGGGCATCCACAGTATGCTTCAATACAAGCTAAAGCTAGCACCTAGCAGACTGGCCAAGGGGGCATTTATCAGCTAATGATGTCACATATTTTCCTCGGGGAGGCGGTGGAGACCAAAGCAGAGCTAAAAAGCCGAGTGACCACTAGACTTACATCCATCAGCTGGCCAGAAACACAACTCCAAAATGATAGATGATATAACCCACAGACAAGTAAAAATAGTGAATTGTTTATAAACGTTCTTCTTTATCCTTGCATGGTTTGGCGTCCGTCCTCTAATCATGCAAAGCACATGGAAACACGGACGCTCCGTCGGGACTGATGCAAAGGTTTTTGCAAAATAGAGTCCAAGAGTAGAACAAGTTTCTTTATTCCAAAAACAAATCCAGATTTTCAGGGGCATCAAACCTAAAATTAAACCAACACTGAAATTATAATGGCCTTCTTACCGTCGTAGCAGAAGAAGGCCAAGCTGTCGCTGCAGTTTGTGGCGAACCATTCCCCGGTCTCGCCGATGCTCCCGCAATAGTGTTTTCTCTCGGCGGGTTCGCCTCTCGCCCAGTTCCAGAAGCCCAGCTCTCCCTCTTTGTGGTCGTCGGCGTCTGACAGCGACCAGCCCCAACGTCTGTGCAAACCTAAGAAGACCTGCGAGGCTTCGGGCCCGTTCAGACCAGCCAGCTCCTCCAGGTCCTGCTCGTTGTTGACGGTGGCCAAATCGCTGTGTTTCTCTCTGCAGTATTCCCGGGCATCGAGCCAACTCTTCTTTTCGGCGACTAAGTGGTACCGATGAAGGTGAAGTGACACGAAGCCGTACAGACCTGTGGGAAGGGTTGGGGAAAAGTATAAAGGAAACGTATCAAAAGCATACATTTTCTTGTTGTAGCTCGTCATGGTCGCCCCCTGATGGCCGGCAGAGAGAATGCAGGTTTAAGGCACTTCAGCATTGGCTTCACATCTCAGAACCAGAGGTTGCTGCCTGGTATTTCATAAGCTCAGCATATGCTTTTTGAAATCTTGATGTAGACTAGTAACTTATAATAATAAATGTCACTTAAGTAAAGTTCAAGTACCCCAAAATTGTAGTACTTCATCAACCACTGGACAACGGAAAAGTAAAGTCTTTAGAGCTTGCAGTTTATGCGTATTCTTCTCAAAGAGCATATTTAAGGCTGATCATAATCAAGTTTTACCTGAGAGCACCAAGATGCCAACGATTCTCCTCTCCATGGTCCTCGGTTTCTAAAAGAGAAGAACATGACGTATGAAGAAAATTCAAGATTATCTCATTCAAACCAACATAAAGATCATCATATAATTATGATAATTTCGATGGTGATGATGACAAAACTCACCTGTGATGCAGGTGATCTCTGACAGCCCGGGAGTCTTGATTCTGACTTTTAAAGCAACACACCTTGTTCATTCAAAGCAGGAGTCCCTGTTTTCTCGCTTAGGAAACCCTTTTTTCCTGCCTGTCTCGTCTACTCACAGGTTATTCACATTTTAATGCAAAAAAAATAGACTTCGTTGTTGAAAAAAAGGTTTTGTATGTAAGCGACCTCCAGAAATATTTGAAAGCTAATCCATATTATAATTTTAACAATTGATAAAAGACTATAATTATCCCAACCGACTCTGGAGTTCCCCTCAGCTCTACAGACAGTTTCAGCATCTTTACCTCATTGTTTTTGGGTTTGCACATATAAATGTCTCTAATGTGGTTTATGCGAAACAAACAAAAGTCAAGAAACACTGATTTAGAATAACAATGTACAAAATAGAAACTAGGGGATCTGCAAGAAATGTAAAAATAATATTGCAATGAAGTTGTGTCTATTTGGGCATCCACAGTATGCTTCAATACAAGCTAAAGCTAGCACCTAGCAGACTGGCCAAGGGGGCATTTATCAGCTAATGATGTCACATATTTTCCTCGGGGAGGCGGTGGGGACCAAAGCAGAGCTAAAAAGCTGAGTGACCACTAGACTTACATCCATCAGCTGGCCAGAAACACAACTCCAAAATGATAGATGATATAACCCACAGACAAGTAAAAATAGTGAATTGTTTATAAACGTTCTTCTTTATCCTTGCATGGTTTGGCGTCCGTCCTCTAATCATGCAAAGCACATGGAAACACGGACGCTCCGTCGGGACTGATGCAAAGGTTTTTGCAAAATAGAGTCCAAGAGTAGAACAAGTTTCTTTATTCCAAAAACAAATGACCATAGAAATAGTGATCAAAACGTGCAGGTATTGCTCTCATTACATTTTTGATCATTAAGGTGAAAGTTGCAACATAATTGATGATTGATTGAAGTTTGGCATGATTGCGCATCTGGTGGGTTTGGGGCTCAAATACTGTAGTTCAATAGCAATCCAAATTGGGAGTAATTTGGTTTCATTTGAGATCGGACCTACTTTCTGTCGTGAAATACTTTTTTTTTGTTTTGACTATGCTGCTGGTGTTTCTGATTGTGGTTGTATTTCATCAAAGAGCAGAGGATTTATGATTCTGAGGTGGTCTACTATCACAGATCAGGGTTGATACGACAGTCCAGGTTGCTTTGTATCGAGGCTGTGGGGCATCAAAGTCTTGAGAACTGATACTGACCCAGATGACTGAGAAAACGAGACTTTTTAAATACTGAATCAGTTGTTTTAAGTCAAAACCCTCCGTGTCTCACTGTGCGATCTCCGTCTAATGATTAACAGCTGTGATAACCAACGCCGCCATGTTCTTCCCTTCATCGTAAACGCCCGGGCTGAAGAAGGGGAAGATCCGCTCGGAGAACAAACACCCGGCGAAGGTGTAGATGTGAGACCTGGCCTCCACGTCGAAGAACGACACGGTGCCCTCGTCGCAATCCGCAAACACGCCGACAACCTGCGGCTTTCCCTTGAGGGGAAGGAGGACCGAGGGGGAGTCCAGGGCGCGGTACTCTTCCCCGGCCCGCAGCCGCACCGTCCAATAGCCGTTCTCCGGCTTGGACGTGATCATCCCCTTCCTGTTGACGGACTCCTTGACCACGCCGAGGTCCCAGAAGGTTTTTGTCCCCACGGCGACCTGGTGGATGAGGCAAGAGAATCTTTATTCGATCGAAGGTTTCCCAAACGGATCAATGGAGCAATGGATCCCAAAACCAAAACAAAGGCGCCAACCTGGAAGTAGAACCTCCCGGACAGGAAACCTTTCTTGCCCAGGACGCAGATGACGGGGTCAAAGCGTTGGGGGTTGTCCGGGACGACGTGCAGCAGCTCGCCGCGGCCCGCCTGCTTCCCATCAGCGGAAAGGACAATGTTTGGATGGGCGGTGTCCGGGTCCAGAACAACATCAACTAGGCAGATCAGATGTAGAGCAGTTCGATTAATACCAAAGAGGGCTGGGCGACATCTCCATATCATGTCAATTTTGTGATATAACTAGATATCGTCTTAGATGTTGGCAAATCCAACATGCCCAAGATGGAATTCAACCTGAACACTGAGGTCTTACCTGCATACTTCTGCATCTTCTTCATCTCTGTGAGGGAAATGAAAGAATCAGTTTTGATAGCTTTCTGGTAGCACATGCAAATTCATTTTTCCATTTCACCTTACCCTCCTTCTTCAGGCCATCCAGCTCCTTCTTCAGGACGTCGTCCACTTTGGACAGCGCCGCCCTCGCCGGCCCCACGCAAAGCTCGGGATGGACGCCGACTTCCGTCCACTCTCTGGTGGGAGGAGGCGACGTGAGACAGGGCGACCTCTACCGAAACGGAAACACAGGTTTGAGTCGTTCGTTGATTGAGAAGAGATATAAGGACCCTCCTCGGTTAAAACTACTACAGTTTAAGGTCAGCGGTCACCTGAAGGACGTGCAGATGGTCTTCAGTGTCGCCCAGCTCCTCCAGCTCGCTGTTTCTCCTCTGCAGCTCGGTGATTTCCTGCTGCAGCTCATCGACAAGCTCATCTGCCCTCCTCTCTGCCGCCTTCTGCTTCTCCTGGATGTCGGCGTCGACTTCAGCGTGCCTCTCCTTGATGGAGCGAATCAGAGACGTGAAGAGACGATCGGCCTCCTTCATCTCCTTCTCTGCACTGGTCTGGTCGGAACAACGTGAGCATTAATGGAAAGCTTTTTTCTAACGTTCCTTATCTGTACATTTCTGTAGCAAGGAAACCCCGGAAATGCGTGCTTGCATGTATTTGATTGGCCAACGCAACACCTTTCTGGGGACCTTTTTATGTTGGCACAAGGAATCCCTGAGACATAATTTGTCATTGTACCTGCAGAATTTCAACAAGCCAGATGACAAACAGTCCATATGGGACGAACGTTCCCGTTGGGACTCACTTTGCTGAGCTTCAGGCAGCTTTTGATCTCCTCGACTTTCTTTAGTCTCTCCTGGATCATCTGCTGGAAATCTGCCTGAGTCTTCTTCATTTGCACCTAAACAGGCAGAGCAGGAAGTGACACCTTCAGTTGGCAGATGGGTTTGATAAAAAATAGGACACAAACTTGGACCATATTCAGGAAATTAGCTCTCAGAGGAGTTAAAGGTTGGAGAACCCTACTCTACCTTCCTGTCCCCACACTCGTCCTTTATTGTAACGGCCTGGTGATCTTTGTGCTCCGTCTCGGTGCAGAACCGGCACACACACTTCTGTTCGTCCCTGCAGAACATCTCCAGCAGCCTCTCGTGCCTCTTGCACATCCTGTCCTGTAGGTTGTTCACCGGCTCAATCAGCTTGTGCATCATCAGGGTGGCGACCCCCTGGTGGGGCGCCAGGTGGTCCTCGCAGTACGAGGTCAGACACACCAGGCACGACTTGCGGGCCTTCACCTGCAGGGAGGTCGCGGCGCACACGTCGCACGCCACCTCGCCCGGCTTGGCGGCGCACAGCGGCGATGCAGACGAGCAGGTGACGATCCTCCTGAACGTGTCCGCTAGCTCCTTAAAGGCCGCGTTGATGCTGAGTTCGGGTCGGCTGGCGAAGGGTTTTTGGCAGGCGGGGCACCGGCAGACCTCGCTGCTGTCCCACGCGTTCTGGATGCAGGCCTGGCAGAAGTTGTGTCCGCATGGCGTGGTGACCGGGTCGGTGAACACCTGCTGACAGATGGTGCACCGGAACTGTTTTTCTGGCAACATGTTGCCTTGCGATGCCATTGTCTGCAGAACTGTAACAATTTCATAACAAACAGGAAGTAAGGTGATGGGGGAGATATTTGATAGAGGAAGTGTAGGCAGAGATTAACACCCGCAGAACAAACACAAACGGTTAGAAAGAGAACTGAACCTCCACTTTGAACCATGAAACACATCCACTGTTCTCAGGGTTGAAACACAACATTTACCATCTACTGTGAGGACCAACGTTACGAAACAGTGCACATCTTGAAATTCAGGACTCTGTTTGATGTGCTCGGGCTATTAGTCATTGTTTTCTCGGCTAAACACACAGAGCAGACACACCCAGCTGACGTAAATACACAGGCACCAACGCCCTTTTAGCAAAGAAACACCTCCGATAGTGTATATTCAGGGAAGAGAAATTAAATAACCTGATTTATTTAATGTCACACAGAGAAATGTGGTTTTAAATACACATTTTTAGTGTGTAAATCCTGTTTTAGTAAACACTAACTGAGCTAAGTTTAAATGGATGAAAAGTCCAGCCTTGGTTGTGAAAGTGGCAGGAAATGCAATCTAGTGGTTTCCTGCACACATTTAATTACATTTCGTGACCGCTACATGAACTATCGAAAACATGCTAGCTAATGCTAAATAAAGGTCGGGCTGGAGGGTAATTCAACAAACAGGAACCGTGCTGTCTCACATACTTGCTGACACACAGTATTGTGTGAATTTTAGTATCTTTTTTTGGACGACATCATGCAACACAACTAACATTCGTTTTAGGCAACTAAAGAAATCGATGCTATTGTACACTGGCTGTGACTGTGAGGACTGATAGCGCTCTCAGCTAGTTAGCTTAGCACAAATTCTGGCAACTGAGGAAACAGCTCCGTCCAAAACTAACACCATCCTATTTCAAATATGGAATTGAATTGTTAACAAAACAAACAGACAGCTCATCATTCAAATCCCACAAGAACCAAGAAAATACCATTTATAAAGTCATATCAACTTGGTTCAAAATTGCAATTGTTCAATAAAGGAAGTAACAATTTTAAAACCTCTTTGCACCACACTGAATGTTACGTAGCATTTAAAAACTGTCCATATTTCTGATGTAAAAGTGCTAAATAAAACGGATCATATCTCTGTTGAATTTCTCATACGTACTTGTCGTAGGTGAAGGTGCTCAGACACACTTCCGTCCTCGCCGCCGGCCGAGCAGGTGACTGCCCTGCTGTATGAACGAGTATGAATACATCAGAGCTGCCAAGCAGGAAAAATGAAACATCAACAGTTATTCACCAGAAGTGAACCCTCCCTCTCCTGAGCACCGGCGTCTCCGTCCGCCTACAACCGCTGTGTTGAAACAGCACATTCACAGCACATCTATTCCACTCATGTGGCATATCTGTGCACGTTTTGGTGCATATTTGAGACCATGATCTCCACACAGGGAAGGAGTGTATTGGCCTCTCAGGTGTGTGTGTGTGTGCCGTCGGAGTCCAATGGTTCACATTTTTCTTTTCACGACACGCCTGAAACACACGAACACGGATCAGCCCGACCCGAGGAATGCTGCAGCTCAGCATTGCTTCCTCCAACACGATGCGGTGGCCGGTTCAGAACATGAATAACACTCGAGTAAAGGAGTTCACCGTGAAGGCCTTTCACCCGAGGGATTTAAGGGAATCTAATAAAGCAGGATTGGTCGTCTGATCCAGACCAGTAGTAGGCTCCTTTACAGAGATCATGTGACAGGTGTGTTACGTAACCTTTAACAAGTCCATAAAGCACAAACAGGACGTTTTATAACCAACTTTATTAGCACATGACATTTAACTGGAAAAAGGTTCGCTCGGTGGAGTGCAGACCTGAAACCAGGCATCTGTTGTATTGTGTGATCAAATATTTCATACAATCTTTGCCAAAAGCTCAATTTAATCTGCCCAAATAGCTACTCAGTAGTGGTAGCTAACAGCATGCAAATCATTAAAGTGGCTGCTACTGGTTGGAGCATGGTTAGTGAGTGATAGTGAGGAGTCAGCGGGCAATAAATGGCAGTATAAAAGAGGCAATAAAAGGTGCAACCATGAGAAGTCCTTGAGCATGCAGCAATAAACGGGCACCTAAAATATTATGCAGTTAGCTGCAGCAGAATGGGAGATTTGCCGTGGACAGACAGGGAGGTGCACGCTCACTCATATACGCACGTATGTGAGCAATTGCATGATTCTCCAGGTGGAGGTAAATCAAAAATTGTGTGTATTTTACAACGTTACATCTTCATCGTACATCCAAGGAGGAAATTGGTTGAACTTCCAGGAATTGTCGAGAAAATTGTGAACAGACATCTGATTGATATAAAGTCGCATTGAAACTGAATGAGGTAGTTTGGGATAAACAAGTAAGGTGCCTTCTAGCACCCTGCTGTTACTTGCTTTTTTTTTTTTTTTTTTTAATGTAAATGTATATTAACTAATCCAAACCAGGACCAACACAGCTCCTCATGTCAGTCTCCTATTTGCATCGTGTGGCTTTACATCCGCTTTGCATCGAACCGCAGCAAACATTCTCTGACCTCAACGCTTTTATTGGAGGAGAATCACAGTTACTTTCACTTTTTATGCTTTCCACCTCTGAACGTTTTTATTTACCTCAATCATTCATTTAAAGCCAGCATATAAAGACTTCTGAGCCTTGAACGCAGATCTGGTTGATTTGCTCAACAGCATCTGATCTGCTAGAACAACACAAACAAATATATAGATTTTCAAAATGACACAAATATATATTATCTTTACTTTGATCTAATTAAATGTATCACATTCTCCAATGTATTTTTGATATTTTTCAATGGAAGCAAATCGGTGACTTTGATTATTGATGAATTATAAGTATAACATGTCTCTCAAATGTGCTTTTCTCGCAGCAAATCAAATAATGATATATAACTGTAAATAGTGCTGTATAGTTTGTGGATCAGTTAAATCTTTTGAGTTCGACACATGTAACTTTTTGTGGGGTTGGGGTTAGGTTTACTTCCTTTTGTCCTTTTGTCATTATGTTTAACCACCGCAGAAGTGACAAATAAATTAAATAAATCTGGAACATTTCCTACAATGTCCACTTGGTGGCGATAAAGTTAGAGGCAGGCCAGCATTTTGCTTTCTGAGGTCTGAACACTGTTCATATTCAAAATATAAAATGTGTATATAGCTGTGATCGGCTCCAGCTATATATATATATATATATTTTTTCTTTCCTCAAGGTCAAAAAAAGTTCACAACTCACAATATATATGTATTTTTTTTTATTTTTTGGTGTTAAATCTGAGCAGCTGTCCGTCTTTTCTAACATGTCAAGTGCAGGTTGTAAAGGTCCTAATGTAATGAATTTGTTATTGTTATTGGAAACTAGTCCAAAACTAAATGAGATATAGCCTATAATTAATGGTGGAATTTGAAACAAAAGCAACAACAGGAGTTATGTTTGGCACCCTGTCATAAAAATAAATTCTGTTGTTGCCGTCTGCAATCTGTACAATAACGCAGACGAAGTGACCTCGGAGGAAAACTTCATTTGGACTACAATTGAGGTTGCAAAGTAATAATGTGGAGCAGGTGTGGCCAAAAAATACCACTTCAATTAGTCACACAACAATTAATGTGTTCATTGATGCATGAACAGCACAGCAATCTCCTTTTATCGTAAAATAAAAAGATTGACATGTGTAATTGTGTATGTTTTAAGGAGCCCAGCTTGGTGGATTTTCTTCGCTTGTCTGGTTTCAGTTGCTAGTAGCAACCTTGGTGCCGTTCGATAACGGTGACCCAGATACTATGAATATACCAAACAACAGCTACTTTGTGTAAAAAAGTGTAAAACCATGATATGAAAATTGGATAACATACTCTGTATACGAGCATGTTTTGCGTCGTGATGATAAAAATATGATTAAAAGTAAAGCAGAGGAAGAACTACACAACTGAGAGTTCTCTGTTGGACAGAGGTGAGCTGTTAGATAGAAGATCTCCATCATCATTCAAGTCAGTGCATCCCAGAATGCACTGGGGTTGTCAAGTCAATCACCAATCAGTTACCGAAAGAAGCTAGCTGAAAAAAAACAAACTCAGGGTCATTCCCAACAAATATGTAGATTGTCTTTCAGTTGTTTCAGCAAATAATGAAATGTTTAGGAACCTTTAGCCCCTCCCCCAAAGCTAATTAATATAACAAAGTGTGGAAGTAATTATGGAGTGGATCAGCCTAAGGGGGGGGAACGTGTGCTCGATGAACCCACGTAGACTCCGCTTTGATTTACAGCACAGAAGTGTATGACGTGTTGCGCCACGGCTCATAAATCTGACAAATATATATGAAATATGAACCCCAGGGAAACCCCGCGCAACCGGTTTAACACAAACGAGATACGGTAAAAGACCCGAACTCCAGAACCCGATGTTGTGGTGCATGATCCACCACCGAGTAACAACCCTTTCTCCAGACCAGAACCAGGAGGCGACCACCGGTTCTGAAAAGTGGAGTACCTCAGCAGCATTCTCTCTGCTGGCCGCTAGGGGGCGACTCCTCTCTGGTTGTATAGAAGTCTATGAGAAAATGGTCCTACTTCTCTCTGCTGGCCACCAGGGGGCGACTCCTCTCTGGTTGTATAGAAGTCTATGAGAAAATGGTCCTACTTCTCTCTGCTAGCCACCAGGGGGCGACTCCTCTCTGGTTGTATAGAAGTCTATGAGAAAATGGTCCTACTTCTCTCTGCTGGCCACCAGGGGGCGACTCCTCTCTGGTTGTATAGAAGTCTATGAGAAAATGGTCCTACTTCTCTCTGCTGGCCACCAGGGGGCGACTCCTCTCTGGTTGTATAGAAGTCTATGAGAAAATGGTCCTACTTCTCTCTGCTGGCCACCAGGGGGCGACTCCTCTCTGGTTTTATAGAAGTCTATGAGAAAATGGTCCTACTTCTCTCTGCTGGCCACCAGGGGGCGACTCCTCTCTGGTTGTATAGAAGTCTATGAGAAAATGGTCCTACTTCTCTCTGCTGGCCACCAGGGGTCGACTCCTCTCTGGTTGTATAGAAGTCTATGAGAAAATGGTCCTACTTCTCTCTGCTAGCCACCAGGGGGCGACTCCTCTCTGGTTGTATAGAAGTCTATGAGAAAATGGTCCTACTTCTCTCTGCTGGCCACCAGGGGGCGACTCCTCTCTGGTTGTATAGAAGTCTATGAGAAAATGGTCCTACTTCTCTCTGCTGGCCACCAGGGGGCGACTCCTCTCTGGTTGTATAGACGTCTATGAGAAAATGGTCCTACTTCTCTCTTGATGTATTATCTCAGTAAACATTGTAAACATGAGTTTATGGTCTCAATCTCTAGTTTCAAGTCTTCTTCAATCCAGCATGATGTTCATTTAGTACATTATGGTCCATTTAGAGTCCACCAGACCAGAAAGCAGGGGATGCTTTTGGGGGCGGGTCTTACCTACTGATTGACAGGTCGCTACCATGGAGTTCTCTATGTTTTCGTCTTGGAGCTTGAACCCTACCTTGGTGTGTTTTTTCTTCATGAAAGTTGATTGGAATATTTATTGGTCGCCTTAAAAAGTGTTTAATTCAGAGTTTGGTTTTTATTTAGCTCATGGTTGCAAGGAAACAAGAAAACGCAACGCTCATCTCTCAAAACCGTCCAGTGAAAAGTTTATATATATATATATATATATATATATATATATATATATATATATATATATTGCTTCAATCAACTAATATTGCAGTTATTGCAAATAAACTAAATTTAAGCTTTGGGCAGCCAGAACAAATTAACTTAGGTAAAGTAGTGCGGTTGTGGTTATGGTTAATAAAAAACGCTTTATGGTTTATGGAACCACAAGGCATCGATTGCCAGAAATATGGAAACGGAGATTTTTTCAAGTGCTGTCGCATTAAGTTGACATTTATTGGACTAAACCAAAAGCTGACAGCGGCTGAACGATGCGACAGGACCTCTCGCAGTCTAGTTTAGCTGCATATTTGCAAAGATAACCTGCACCTGCTGATAATAGGAGGTTGGCAGCAAACATGCAATCACATAAACACACGGGCTCCACCCAGTAATGAACATAGGATGCTTATTATCCTGTTACCAACCGTCTAGCTAGTTGACAGGGCTACTGATTGACTGGCAAGACAAATGTAACCCGAGCTTGTCACTAAGTCAACGAGGACAGGAGGGAACCCAACCTGCAACATCACGTCCTTTTACCCACGTCACGTACTCTTCTCTAAAAAAAACACGAAATGTTAGAACACATACAGATATTAAGAGTCATCGTAGCCTTTTCTCAGTCGGAGAAGGAAAGGAAAACAACTTTAATTGTTGCATTAAAATGTTTAATGTTTTTAAAACACCACATTTTCAGGTCTTCAAATATATGATATATGATGAATCTCCACAGAGTTAACAGCATTTCCTGGTGCGAGAAAAATGTTTCTGAATACTCTTGTGTTTCAGTCAATGTATTACTTCATGTGGTGATGGAATGGTAATATTAATGAAGGATTTTGTAAGAGACTTCAATAACCTGATTCACGATTAGGTATTTCTGAAGAAGCATCCAGACCTTCATCATATATATCACTTAAATATATACAAAAAAAACTCTGGCATATGAAATAAAAACATCTTATTGAAGTCGATAATTATTTGGGGTGAAAATTAAGCAGGAAAACGAAAGCAGCTATTAGCTAAAGAAATGGAAATCTGAAAAAAAGGACATTTGGAAATTCTGTATTAATTTGTGGTGGAATTGAAGATATAAAAATAATTTGTAAATCCTCATACCATGAAATCGTAGATATAATAATCGTATTTCATTTATTTCATTCCATCACCATGGCAACATTGTCATGCGTGTTTTGTTTGCCCTACCTTTAAACATTTAATATTTAAAAAAAAACAGTGTATCCACCATCTTGACCTACATTGTTAGACACTCATTAAACTGTAATGTACATCATCGGATGGATCGCTTCCGATTGTCCTGTTCTTTAAATGTTCTGTCGGGGACAGAGCGATGATGTCTTAAGTTTGCGATGTCTGTCCCATGATGGAGTTTGGCTAGATTAATGATAGATTAATGATAGACTTGAACATTTGTTGGAGATGAACACAAATGATACATCAGTACAGCAGCGATGGCCTATAAACCAACTTACTGTGACAGATCTCTGTAGCGTCTACTTATAATGACGCGTCCAACATCGCCAGGACTTTGACACCAAGAGGAACTAAGTGTGAAGAATCTCCAACTTGGCAAAAACATGAAAGCAGAGCTGAGGCAGCGATTGTAAAATAACTCGTTTAATCGCATTAATGTGTTAACAGAGAAGAACGTATCAGTTTACACACAACCGCGTACATTCCTTTACTACTAGTTTTAGTAGTCTGCACAATGTTACTGCGTGAAAACCAGACCAGGACATCGTGAGCCCTTCAGGTGCAATGAACCTCAACCAAGTGTGTATTTAAGTGTAGTTTATTTGCAGTTTAAATTATGTCCAAACCTTCTCCAAACCATAGCTGCTACGCACAGATATTGTAAAGAAAATTCATTGTACGTTAAAGGAACTTTTGCAGAATTTCCCAATATTGAAAGTAATCAGTTACAATTTATTCTGATAAGCATCCGATAATTGTTGAAGAAGTCCAGTGAGTTGTTTGAACGAGCAATTTTTGAGGAAGGTGCATTTTAAAGTTGAATTTTATATAAAAATACGACTTTTATTTGAGAGAAAAATGCTCATGTCATCAGCGTATATACAAAATCAACAGAGGACTAAAATATTGCTATTTTCACATGAGGAAGTGCCGATGGAAACATTTAGGGTAAGACATGTGAAGACGCAGGATCCTTGTACAAAGACCAGAATCAACATTGCTCAATAACTCAGAACTTTAACACTAGAAATATTCAACTGTTTCCACAAAAATGTTCCCCGTTATAGTGCGCCTCATTACATATCGGGGTGTTTCCTATTAAACCGGGTCAGTAATAATAATGTGCAGTGCAGCCTATAGTGCCATGTATAACTTAATAATGTAGTACTTTGTAATGATGTAGGTATACAATGCTTAGCCATTAAAATAATAATTGTTGACAGATTAATATTTTGGCATTTCTTCATCACAATTTCACAACATAATATTAAACAAACAGGAAGATTTGCTTAATATAGGTTGTAATAATGTTAAGGTGTATTTTTTCGCACATAAAAAAAGTTTTGGATCAAATCATTACAAGGGCCCCCTGCAGTAACTCTGTGGACCCCCTAGGGGTCTCGGCTGCTCTCGGTAGAGGCAACAGTTACAGTTAAAGACAATTAAAAGAAAATGCTGGCAAGGGCTCAACAGGAGAACAAGAACTTCCAGTTTTGACAGATGCCAATGTGGGAGGAACCTAAAAGGTTTCGCCCCGTGTCTATTTTAGGATGTCTCTTTTGACCAGATGCATACAGTTGTTAACACGCCTGTTACGGAGTAGCTGTCTGTCGGCCGGCAGGTAAGACGTTGGTTCTGTTCAGTGGAGGGATTATCAGTAGTCTTTGCTTCAAGCCGCGAAAGTGAACAATATCAGCAATGTTGTTTTTGTTGTTCAGTGGCGCCGGTCTCTTTTACCGGCAACCATTTATCCGATTGACCTCCGGCATGGCCAGTTTAACACTGAGGAACCGAAGAAAGGTCCAGTGCTACAGTGATTAAATGCTACACCGCCGAACGGCATGCTGGGTACAGCTTGTTTGGACGAGCGTTTTTTGAGGAAGCTGCCATTTGAATTTGAATTATAAACGTGGCTCCAACCTTTAATTGAGAGTAAAATGCTCGTATCATCAACGTATAGAGAGAACTAAATCTATAGAGGACCTGAATATTACTACATTTTCATGTGAGGAACTGTTTATAGAACACTTTCACCTATTTTTCTCTTTTATTAGAGTTTGAGTGTTTGTATCGTAACAACAGATGGGGTGAGCAACATTCCTGTGTCATTTTCAAACCTGTGGATTACTTGGCGTTGACCTGAGCCAATTACACCGCCGGGACATTTGGACACTCCCATTTTAATGTGAGTTAATTAATTAGTCTTCTGCATGTTCTCTGAATTCACTAGTTCAGCAACATTCCTTCACCATCATTTCAACTGGAGCACCGTTCTTCACACCCAACAGAAAACCATTGTGCTGACGTACCAAACATGTCAGGGAGTATCATTTGGAAGTAAATGTATACAAAATGATGGATCGCATATAAAATATTTAAATTTTATTGAACACCTTTCACTGTTTCAGTGGTAAATAAGACATGTTCAGCCTATTTAGAAAGTGCAGAATACATACATGACATTAATGTTTTATATAACAAAAATATATTTCATCACCAATGTTCGATCTGCAGCAGCAGCATTGAAGTGGTGTATGTTTCTTTTGGCACATGATATGTGTCCTAAGGCAACATGGGAACATTTTATATTACACAGCATCAAATCAATTAGTGAATAAGTGTTTCCTATCAACTCTTTGGAATTCACCAATGAGAATAGACAAACAAGCAACAACAAAAACAGAAGAACAATAAAAAACCGTACAAATATTACGAAGAACAAATGTGTATTATATCATATAAATAAAGCGGCTTGTCATGATATATATATTTATATATATATATATAATATATATATATATATATATATATTATTATTATTATTATTATTATTACAAAAACAAAAAACAAAAAAATGGCAAAAATATTTTTGTGAGTTGATCAGAGCCACAAGCAATGTGATGGAGTAAACATGTTAGTTGTAGAATTTTTTTTTTTTTCATTTGGTGAAACAACACATACGAAATGTTTTTCTCTAATAATATAAAACCTTGACTTGACAAATGACAGACTGATAGAAGGACAGAGGTGTGGGTAGGTCACAGAGTTCCTATTGTTGTTGTTGTTGTTGTTCTCCTCCAAGGCTATAATTAAATTAAGAGTCAGGCTTTTGTTACCTTGCACGACTCTATAATAACAATAATGGCGGCTCTTGAAGGGGTTCAAGATGCTGAATCAGTTGTATCGGAACTGCAAAGGATTTCTTCAACTCAAGAAGAGGCATTTGAAGGCTTTTCTTGATTGATTGATTGATTGACACATTGACAGATGGTTTACTGATTCACCCTACAAGCATTTTTGTAAAGCATCTGACCTTTTTCCCAAACAGATTTTGATCATCGTTAGTTCAGGGTCAATCCATCTGGCAGATCAGGTTTAGACTTCTGAATAGTGGCCACTTATTTTATAATAACCCTAATTGTTGCTTCTGTGAAAGCATCATGCAATTTAGATTTGTGGTAATTGAGAAACAACAAAACAAGCAATTAATGGTGGAAAGACAACATTTTTGACACGTGAAGGGAAGCATAAATCCTGAACTTGTTCTGGTACAGGTTTAAGGACTCTTTGTTTTGTTGCTTGAGATGCCATGGGTAAACCAATAACCTGAACACGAGTCAGTGCATATAACTGTAGATTTGTCTACAGCCAATGGGAAAACAACTTAACAGCAGATACATTTGGGATTTGAACCCAGGTTCGGCCTCGCCTTCTGTGGCGTCATTGCATTAATGGCTCTAAAAGGCGGGTATGGATTAATATTTTATTTTAATTGCTGCAATCTTAAATCCGAAAAAGTCATTTTCAAATAATACAAAGAGTGATTGAGACATTACTTATCCTTGATAGCTGTTTTTAATTCTTTTTTTTTTTGTCAATTTAAAGCAACACGTCGTCTGCATATTGTAACAATAGAGTCGTTTATTTGTACTATGAACATATCTCCAATACTAAGGATTACTTAAAATACACAGACCCAGTCTACTGATCCAATTACTTTTTCTTATAATTATTATTGCATGTTATAATATGTTTGGGACTTTAGTTGTTTTCTTTTTTCTCCACATAATGTTGAAAATTGCTTGATTTGAAATTTTGAAAAGTTAATTTTCTTTTCTTTTACCATTTTACAAAAATGAATGCTACTCTGTTGGAAGTGTTCAAATCTGACAATAATGTTTCTATTTCAGTCAGAAACATGGCCTTTGCCTTGTCCGAGGACCAGTTCCGGTGCATCATCTGCCTGGACGTCTTCCACAACCCCGTCTCCATCCCGTGTGGACACAACTTCTGCCTGGGATGCATCAAACGCTTCTGGGATACCAGACATAAGTCGGAGTGTCCGCTGTGCAAAGAGTCCTTCAAAACCCGCCCAGAGCTCAGGATCAACGTCGGCTTAAAAGACATCACCGAGCAATTCAAAAAGTCTGTATGCATTTTTAAACCATGCGTTGCAAAATCAAATTCATTCCAGCATTTTGATTAACCGGCTCTGTGTTGAATCAAAAAGGTCCATAAAGGGTCAGCCAGCGTACAAACCAGCCCCAGGAAGAAGAGCATCAAGGAAAGGTCTGCCCGCAAGACAACGTTCTAAGAATGACGATGTTCCGTGCGACCTCTGCCAGGGAAAAAACATCATGGCGGCCAAATCGTGCTTCATCTGCCAGGCGTCTTACTGTGAAGTTCACCTGACGCCTCACCTGAGGGATCCCATATTGACAAAGCACAGGCTGACAGACCCGGCCACCTTCGTCACCACTCACCTCTGCGGAATTCACAACAAGGTCCTGGATAAGTTCTGCAAGCGGGATCAGACGCCCGTTTGTGTGAAATGCAGAGAGTTGGACCATAAACACCACGAGGTCGTCCCGATAGAGAAGGAAAACAAGCGGGTCAGGGTGAGGAAAAGCATCCACTTCTGTCCTTTTCCCTCAAACGTCTTCATGACGCTACAGAATCATAAAAAACATACTGTACATTCTGCACCTGTGTGAATCACTCGGTGATCCCCATGATGGATTTGTGTTTCACCTTTCGCAGGGTCAGGTGAAGAAGATCGATGCCGAGTTTCAACTGATGGTCCAGACCAGACTCAGTAAGCTGGAGGAGATCAACGTTGCGGCGGAAGTGAGAAAAGTATGTTGGATTATAAAATTCGTTGTTGTCTTCTTGCAGTTTGCTCTTTCTAAACCTACCTTGGAATGAAGGCTGTTAAATACAGCCGGGGTTGAACAAAAGCAGTAGTCTCCCAGATAAAGCAATATAAAACAAACTCTATATGATGGATTTCGATGATTTGTCATAACTTTCACATATCCTCTAGCGCCATCATCTGGTCAAAATAAAACATTTCCCAGCAGCCTTGGCTTTGTGTTTAGGGTGGCCGAGGTGATGGATGGGTCAAACGAACGCAGGACTTTTGTCCAGGATACAGCTGTCAACAGCATTTAATCACATGAATATTTAGTTTTGCTGGCTAACCCAAAACTTCCTGTGAGGAATTTTATTTTGAAAGGACATGCAACAATCGTACCTTGATATGGAAAATGCTACCAACACTTAAGCCATCAAGCTGCGATATGTGAGAATATGTTGCGTGTGTAAACCTTTAGTCTTTTGTCTATAAACTATATATAAGTTTATAAGGGGGTGCTATTGCTTTATGTGCTTATGTTGCATGTTAACTAATAGCACTATTTGTTCTTTGCAGCTGAATAAAGAACAGGAGATACACAAAAGCATTCAGGTGGTGGACGCGGTGGTGAGCGTCATCGAGAAGAACCAGGGGTTGCTCATCGAGGAGATCGAGAAGAAGCAGGAGGCGGTGGAGAGGACGGAGGCGGAGCTCGTCAAGGAGCTCAGCCAGGAGATCAACGAGCTGCAGAGGAGACGCAGCGAGCTGCAGCACCTGGAGCACACCCAGGACCCGCTTCACCTGCTGCAGGTGGGAAAGTCACCGGGCGTCCATGTTTCCATCCCAAACGTATGAAGTTCTTACTGTGTGTCGCTGTTGTGTTGCAGAGTTTCCCCTCTTTGAGTGCTCCGATGTACAGCAGGGACTGGTCTGAGGTCAGGGTTCACTCGGCCAGCTACATCGGGGCGGTGAGGAGGGCGTTCACTAAGCTGGTGGACGTGTGCCATGAGCTGGAAAAGAAACTGTCCACAGAAGGTCACTAACTATAATATAATAATACCTTATAACTGTCTGCCAATGAGCTTATTTTACTGTTTGTACATAAAAAAAAATCATCTGTTGAAAAACTAACAACTTTTGTTCTTCTTCTTTTTGTAGAAATCAGTAATGTGTATCAATATGCAGGTATGTGTCTGATCTATAGTTTAATTATTATTTTATTATTTTCATATTCCAGAGATTCCATGTAAATATGACAGATTTCTGGGTTTGTTTTGTTATTTCTGCTAAAAAGTTGAGTTGCACCAGAATATGAAGGACTTCTGACCCAAAGTTTGTTTTCAACCCAATAAATAGATCTGGTTCTTGTCTGAAAGGCTGAAACTGTGATTATTAAAATCACATTAGATGACATAGACGTAAAAACCAAATTCCTTCTTCCCCTCGCCAGTGGACGTGACCCTTGACCCGGTGACTGCCTCGGGCTGGCTGTGTCTGTCCCCGGATGGGAAACAGGTAAAAGTGTGGCATTATGAATATATGTGACAGACTCGGGTGGATTGTCGATAACACTAACACGTCACGGTGCCGTTGGTGTCGATCCACAGGTGAGCCTCAGCGTCCAGCAGAAGAAGCCGCCGCCCCCCGACGACCCCCGCAGGTTCGACTCCTGCGTCTCCGTGCTGGGGAAACAAAGCTTGACCTCTGGGAGACATTACTGGGTGGTCCAGGTGGGCGCCCCGACCTTCACTTATAATAATGTGGACTGTGTTGTGTGTTTGCTCGCATTATTGAAAAAACTTTTAAATTCCTCATCATGAATCAAAATCTGGTTTATTGCCAAGTGGGGTTAACATGCTGTTGTGGTGCATTACAATAATAAAAATAATAAAACAATAAAAAAAGCTACCGCAACAGTCAGAAAAGATAAATAAAATAGAAATTATAACAATAAAACTACGATAACTATTGTCTGCTGTGTAAATTATACTTTTATGTTTTATTGCAACAAAGAATCAAATAATTTAAATTTATTTAAACATTGTTAAATTTGAAAGTGAAGGTCAAGGACTTGCTCAATGTCTTGATGTAAACAAAAAAACTCTTCACTGCCCCCTTGTGGCTGAAAGTGTGCTGTGCCTTTTCTCTATGTGATAGTCGGCCTGGATATCTGATATTCTTTCGGTGTTGCAGGTTGGAGATAAGACCGACTGGGATCTCGGCGTGGCCAAGGAGTCCATCAACAGGAAGGGCGCCATCACGGTGCGCCCCGACTGCGGATACTGGGCGATCTGCCGCCGGAAAGGCGGCAGCCTCAGCGCCTGCGCCGGCCCCTCCGTCGCCCTCCACCTCCAGGAAACGCCCCAGAAAGTGGGCGTGTTCCTGGACTACGAGGAAGGATCGGTGTCCTTCTACGACGCCGAAGCAAAGAGCCACATTTACACGTACAGCGGGTGTGAGTTCGGCGAGCCCATCTACCCATACTTAAACCCCTGTCTCCATGACAACGGGAAGAACACCGCCCCGCTGGTTATCTGCCCCGTTGAGACCGCGAACACCGAAGTGACATTTTGAATTCGTGGCCCTCGGTGGGAGAAGTCCACGCACATTTCCTCATCGTCATGACAACGTTTGAATGAGGTCACTCAGGTTCCCGTCTACCCTTTAAACAAGAGGGTCCTCTCTCTGAGGCCCCGCCCACATTTCCACCAATCCACTCGTTGCTCTCGTTAAAGACACATTTCCTGTAATTTGATCAAAATTTCCATTTTAACATCATCGTTAATGTTCTTGTTAACACATTCATCAATTTGTATGGTAGAAAGAAACTAAGGAACTACATTCACTCAACTTTTAATGAAATACAAGATCTGAGTACTTGTTCCAGTATTGATCATTTGATGCACATGAGGCATGAATAAACGCTGCAAAAATGAAAACTGTATATAAACAGCTAACGCTACTCTCACAATCAGATGGTTCAAAATAAAAACATGTTTGGCAAATTTGTGTTTGTATGTTTGTGGTGTCACTGTACTGGGAATTCCCTGTGCAAATTGCAGCATTTCCTTTTTTACCTTTGTGTTTTAATGCGTGATGCGTTCAATGTCATCAGAGAGCAGCAGAGAAATTTGGGAGCTCAAGTGTGCACTGTAACAAAATCACCTGGCAGCATTTTTAATACCTGAATGTATATTTGAATATAATCATATAATTAAATGGTTCTGGGACTAAACTGCTAAGCCATGTCTATAACTGTGGAACTGTTTATTTATCACTGATATTTATGCTGTTTATCATTTTGATGTACTAAAAAATTGTTAAAAAACATATTTTTTGACATTGTTAATTGTCACATGTTCACCTGTTGATTGCCGTTAAGAGTGTAAGTCCGTTGTCAATACTTTATATATGAAAAAGTGTGCTGAACATGAAGCATTTTCTTTCTTATTAGTACAAAAGCATGGGACTATTTTTTTTTTCCACATTTTATTATTTTGAGCTTCCGCTTATTTACAACAAGGATACACTTGTTTTGCTTTCTTTTTAACCTTTTTCTATTGATTTATTTTTGCTTACATTTATGAAGGTTTTTTTCCTGATGGTGTTAGCTTTAAATGTACAAAATAATGTATATCATTTCACAGTAAATAAATAAACCTCATGAAAACAGAAAGAAATAAGTTGTTTTTTTATTTGTAAATTTTGAATTCTGTCATAATGCCCTCAATTATATATCATAAGACTAGTACATCTATTAAAATACCCTCATTGCATGTAAAATGGTATTTTTGTAAATGACCACTAGGTGTCGCTAAGAACTGAAGCTGTTGTAAATCAAAACAACCACCAAGTGGCGCCTGTAATTAATAAATGAATCACTAGTGCCTTTTAAAAATAAAAGGGAATGTCCTTGAAGCTTTGTGCTCATCACACGCTCCTAGAAACTCTGCTGCTCCGGAATTCAGTCGGAGACAAAGACGACTCTGTTTTCTGTTTTTCATTCGACACCTTGAACAACATGTTGAAGAGGGAACACGTTTAAGAGGTTCACATCGACCGAAAGTGACGAACCGTTTGTGATGAATTTGGACAAAAGAAAGCTTTGAAATGAGACGGGCTGCATTAAGACCTGATTCTGGAGCGGTGAAAGCACAAATCTGTAGAACTTTACATACGTTTCTGTTTTTGTAGCCGCGATGCCTTGAGGATCGGCAGTGTCGGTCTAGAGAATATAATGTATCTGGACGTTCATGCTTCTCAGAGGATGACTCCTACTGATTTTTACTTACTTATGTGGAAGAAAACTCTTCAGGTCCAGTTCTGTGGCTGGTTCAAATGAGGTTTAATCACTGACAGTGGAGAAAAGAAATTCACAGTGTATCCTGAAAGATCCAGTCTTTCAAATGGCCTGGCCGAGATTAATTTATACAGAACATGCAAGAGAACAAAAGGGAAGGCGTCATGAGTGGATTTGCATTGAATCAACACATGTCTCTCTGCAGACGAAGAGACATCTGTGGATGTCTACAAGGTGTGACCGTTCTCGGGAGAGCTAGAAAATGTCACTACAGGGGTCACTCATCGGGCCTTGATCAATGTATGATGGACAAATGTTACCGAGACAGTTCAGGAGAGGGATTGATCAAAGAGTCTTTTCATCAAGACGGCAAGGTTTAAATTCAATAGAAACAGCTCAGCAGGACATTTGATGTTCCCGAGAGAAAGGAACATTATATGGGGAACGAATAAGAAATGTAAGGTAACACATTTTCTTCTACACTTACTTATTTACTTACTGTTTTTAACCAAGACTTTGGTTTATGACAATATTAATGACATTCCAACAACCCCAAGCACTCCAACCACAACCCCCCAACCCCAACCTCAACCCCCCCAAAAATCCAACCCAACCCCTCCAACCACAATCCCCCAACCACAACTCCAACCCCCCTAACCCCAACCATCCAAAAACCCAACCCCCCCAACCCCTACACCAACCCCGTAACCCTAACCCCAACCCCCCAAAAGACCCAACCCCAATCCCAACCCCCCCAAAGCCCAACCCCAACCCCCCAAAAAAACCTAACCCCAACCCCCCTAACCCTTACCCCCCCAACCCAACCCCCATGACAGCATATGTTTTTATGATACAAATATTTTGTAACAGTTTAACTGATTACAATAATGTAAATACATAAAGTCAAATCTAAAACCCAAGATAACATTAATTCATGCAAAACTTTTACTATTAAAAAAAAACATTTTTAAAAAATAGATTTTTTGAACCTATGAATCGATTTAGAATCTTAAAAAATTAGAATCATGACAAATCTGGGCACATAAAAAAAGGTTTTGAAAGAAAATGAAAGAAAAATAAGTACAACTTGAGCAAACCCATCCATCCAGTTTTGTTGAAGAACTGGACAAAACCACAATTTAGCCGTTCCAGAGAAAACCATCAGAGCAGCCAACAAACCATACACGTAATTATGGAACTAATAGTGGAACATTTACCTTCTATTTTGGAAACTGATTTGGAAAAGCCCTGCGGCATCAAGTTATTACCAAGACAACAACTAAGTTTCCCTCGAATTCCATTTCAAGGGTGTTTTCTCTTTATTTTTAACTTCCTTAAAGAGAACTCTTGCAGAAATCCGCAAAACGCAGGACTTCCACCCAGGAGACCCAAGTGAAAACAACTTATTTTGATCAAATAATGTAACAAAACATACTAATTTTAACCCTAATACTACTTTATACAAGCGAGTAGTTTTGTTGTAAATTTTCATAAAATCACGTGTATAAAATGGCGACCCTTATCTGGGAGAGAATACGCTTTCCCTTGAACTTCATTGAGAATATTGGATGGGAGAGTGAAGTTGCAGTCCTTATGTTTTCTCCCTGTGAGATTTCTTTTTAAATAAAAAAAATATAAAAATGTCTCATATAGAACAACTGGTTTGAAGTACGTGCAGCACACGCAGATCAAATCAATGCTTCAGCTCCTCCCCTTTGCCCTTTTAGGAATTCAGATTTTTTTATTTTTTTTAAATAAACAGATTAATTCTTGCCTTGTCCCCAGAAATAACGATTAAATCCAAATATCAGGTGTTTTTCCTACCCCCCTCGCTGCAGAACTGAGCAGCTCTTATCAACACTTCTGTTTGGACACTAGATTCTTATCCTTGATCTTTTAATTTCTGAGTAATCTGGCCAAGAGCTGAAAGAACACGTTTGAGAGTTTCACATTGGCTGCAACCCAGACACGAAAACAACGTTTCCCTCGACACGTGCGAAATCACATGCACGGACAGTCAGTTCATTTAGCACATCAGTCATCAGGTATGTGGCCAAAGAAGACAGTGTATGAATGCAGTTCAGTCTTGTTTTATATTCATGCACTTGATGAGAATTTACTGAAATACAGTTTGAATATATCGAACCAAACCGAGTCATAGGTTTGTCTTAAATAGTATTTTAATATCCCTTTAACAATATTGTGAAATTAGTGTATTGTGAATTCATACATCGCTAGATTTCTTGGAATAGATAAAAAGAAATGCCTTTAAAGTGACCACCAAGCAAGGTTTGCGGCAGGCAGCTACGTGGGGAACACGGGATAATCTGACAGAGGGTCAGTGAATCTGGGCCGGTATAAGAAAGAGAGGCTGATGAGGAAAACGAGGAGCAGCTGTGGGAACAGGCGGGGGGAACTCATCAGGTGAAGGGAATGAGCTGATTGCAGGTCAGATGGAGGGGAATGGATCTGTGATTGCAGGAGATCAAAAAGGCAAAAAAAAATGCATGGTTGTAATCTGCCGGTAAATTAAGCAGAAGTCGTAAAAGTTGCAAAACAAAACAGTCCTACAAGAGAAACATGGAGAAAGGTTTTAAACATCTCAAGTGAGTGGAAAAACTTTATTTTCCATAATAAAAAATATATATTTTGCCGTTTCCACACAACTTTTCTTTAAAAGTGTGAATGCGATACTTAAAAATGTGTGAATGTGTGTGTGTGTGTGTGTGAAACCATTGGTTTCTGGAATTTTGGGCTTCTGAAGTTTTGCTTTCCTTTACGTCAAACAGCTTTTGTAGGTTGTCATTGTAAGAGAGAACACACTATTCTAGATTGTTATCCTGCTGGCAGTGAACCGTTCACACTGTGATCAGATTACACGATGGCTAATCTGATACGAGTGGATTTGTTTCGAAAGTGCATTTTCTCAAAGACTAAAAAATGCCATGACATGCCATGTTTTTAGAAGTTGTCTCGCTGCTTAAACACGAATTACACCGAAGCAACTCTTCTGGCCGTCCGCCCCCCCGATGACCAGAAGAGAGAATGCAATTTTAAGGCACTTCAGCCTTAGCTTCACTTTTCAGAACTGCAGGTTTGCTCTCCATTCCATCAACCTGCACACCTGCCATCCATCCATTCATCCAGCTCCTGCAGTAAACATATATCTCGGCTCCGGTCTTTCCAGATTGTTCAGTTCGGCGGCGTGGCGACAACGTTAACATTAGATCAACATACATGTGAAAACAAGAGCATATTCTGGTGACGTATGAATGCATTTATAACACCGTCGACGTAGCACACCTTTGCTTTGCTTCAGAAACCTCACCTTCTGAAACCATTTGCTTAAGACCAAAACTTGCAATGATATTATAGAGAACATCAGATTTACACTCACATTCACTAAATACACAAGAAAGCTAACACAAGCTACTTGATCCAAGACTTAAATTGATCCAAGAGTAAAATTCAAAATATTAATTATATTACATTTTATTTAAATATTCCTTGATTTATCCTCGTATTGCAAATACAAGCTTAATACAAACCTGGTATGAAATCAATCCCCCTTTTTTTTGGTACTCTTGTTGTGAGACACCTGAGGCTGGTTAGGAAAGCGTTTGATAAAAGGGCAACATTTTGAATCTCAAACTGGAGTAAAAGTTGCATTTCTCGGGGTCTATTTTCAGCCGCGGATTAATACACATTTGCTTCATAAGCGGATATTTGTAGCTTCTACAATGCTCATTTGTTTTTATCGTCAAACGGAAAACAAAAACAGCGAGATAGGTAGCACGAGCAAAAAATCCGATGACAATAACAAGTTAAGAAAGTGTAATAAAGAATAAATCCAACAGAATAACATGAAATAAATTTTTTTTTTTTTCCAATTTTCCCCCCCAAATAAGCCAGGGGAATTCTCGTCTCAGATCTTTTGAATTCCATTTTTGCATCGTTGTTTTTAATTCGATCATGAATTAATAATTCTAAATTGCATCTGTAAGGAACGCTGGTTTGGATGGACAACAATAACAGGTGAGTTGGATTACCTTGGTTTCAGTCCATAAAAATGACAGCATGTCAGTGTCGCTTTGGCATGACCTGATAGATTGCATTGTTTCAACGCTGTCAGAGAACATGCTGTACTTTAGAGTGAAATCCTGCCGGCAGTGTACCGTTCACAATCGTGTCATTGACACCTGGGATCAGATAACACAATGGCTCATCTGTCATGACAATGAGTAAAGAATGCCGTTGTGACATTATAGAAGTTGTCTCGCTGCTTGAACATGAAAACAAAGCGTCTGTGTGCAAACAGCAACAATTTGTGTGTGTCTATACATAGGCTTTCTGCCACAGACAGGGACCTTGAGGTGACATATTTTCCAGTGATGGAAGGTCATTAAGTACAGTGAGTTTAATCAGGAGAAACACCTGAGTGCACGGCTGCCAATCTCTTTGGAAGATCTCATTTAGCCCCGACACACAATTTGGCTTTCGTTCCTTCGTTTTTACCACACGACACGTCCAGCACGTTTCTTTTTTTTTCTTAGCCACTCCCTTCACTCCAACAGCTTATTAGGGCCATTAGGTTTAAAAAAAATCTGAAAAAAGTAGCAAATTTACAAGAAAAAATTTGCAAATTTACAAGAAAAAAACATACATTTACGAGATTATAAAGTTGCAAATTTACAAGAAAAAAGTGACATATTTATGAGATTATAAAGTCGCAAATGTAGTATGGAGTATGCCATGAGACTTCTAGAATATTATTTCTAATGTCGAACGTATGTAGCTGATATAAACAAATCTCATACTATACTTCAATAGCAATGTTGCTTGTTTCTGCCAACACCGGATGTTTGCCGTTGCTAAGTGGAAAAATACCGCTAGCATATTAACCCAACTGCCTAAAATAAGTAAATAATAAACACCCATAAGATGACAATTTGGCCTCATAAATAAAACCAACAATAACCATCAACAGCATCATCACTCAAAGGACCTTGTCACATGTTGTGATGTATTCATTAGACAAATAAATGCGTAGATCCATGGGAAGTTACGCTAGATATATGTCATTGTTAGCATCCTCATTTACCGTAAAAAAAACACTAACGTTACTAATTTGACTAAGCACAATAATTTAAACAGAGCAATATAGAATATAATACACACAGGCATCACACATCAAGTGAGTTATTTTTTTCATGCAAATTTATGACAAGCTTGTAAATTTGCAATTTTTTTCTCATAAATTTGCAACTTTTCAAACTTTTCAGAATATTGCCCTCCCCAGTCTGTTTTATTTTTGTTTCCTATAGTGGCCTTACTATGCCTTGGTACTTCGATTAATTTCATTCTGTTGTCAATAAATAACTTAAATATTAAAATGGAAGATCTTCATACGTAATCAGATCAAGCAGCCGGAAACTTTAAATAACCAACATATTGTACACACTTGGTGGAGTGATTCATATGACGGCTGTGTGTGAAAAACATGTCATTAGTGATATAAGGTGTTCTACATGTAGCCTTAACGAAAGACGTCTCCTTTGGCTTTGACTTTTTATGGACGTCTTTATGGTCTCACTTCAACCTCATGTTGTCTTCTAGACTTCTTATGCATTAAAAGACGAGATCTATATAATTATGTTAAAAAATATAAAAGCATGTTAGATGTGATTATCTTACTGCCATTTTATATATTTTGTCCTGTGAATTTAATGTGAGGACATGAAATCAATTTACAGGTTATAACTTAATGAGTCGTAAAAAAAAAAGCCGTGTTGGTTGGGTTTGCTCCAGGTTTTGTGGTTGACTTGTCTGTACCTCGTGTTACTGGTTCAAACCCTGGGATCCGAACTCGGCAGACATTAAATTGGTTTCGCCTGAAGAGGACAAAACCAAATTTGATTTGAGACAGTAGGGTCACAGTGGACTGGCTCCTTTGGGACGGCTAGGAGGTAGTGCGAGTCGGCCTCCAATCAGGCTCTGGCTCCAGCAGTCCAAATGGCGAAAATGTCTTTAGGCAAGATACTGAACCCAAATTGCCCCGGAAGGCTGTGCTGTCAATGTGTGAATTTATGTAGAGCGCTAGCATATAATTATCTAAACGCCGTGTGATGCATAGGAGGGTTTGCTTGTTGCTTGCCAAGATGAGGTTGCTGAAGGGCACCTGCTGATTTCCGGAAAACTTACCTGAGCCAAGTATCAATAGAAAGTGTTGCAACAAATAAGCTCAGTGTCTAAAGTACGGATCCAGTGAAATCACTTCCGAAGACTCAGACGCTGGAACAGAGTGATCTCAGACGTTGTTTCAGATCAAATTACATTTCACCTTGTACAGGTTGTAAGAAAAAATGAAAAAAAAAGCATGATCAGATTCATGAACTGACTTACAAATGATATCCAAAAATAAGGCGTAGCTTAAGTACTTTGAGGTAATTGTACTTCACTTGGGTATTATATGCTTTTACCACAACATTTCAAATGTTGGACTGATATATTATCTCAACTAGTTGATGGGTTGCTATGACATTTTGAACAAAAATGTCCTCAGAATTCATTTTTAAACGTTAATGCAAAGTTTTTACGGCATTTGCTTCGGCCACAGCTGTACGTTTTTGTAATTTGCATAACATGTCAATAATTAAAAAGCAGATAGACTGTACGTAAATGGACGACGGGCATCCATTCCTCCCGTACTACAAAAGTGTAGCAGGTAAACCGGTGCTGCCGTCTGTCGCTTAATACGTTGTTTGGCACGAGTCTGCCCTGCTACGTTAGCAACGCGGCAGCTACTAACCATCATTTCTTCATTAATACATTTAAAATGAAATTGATGCTTGTTCTTTTATATAGACCAGTGATTGGTGTTAATGTTATCTGCATGTGGACATGACTACAGCACTAAGCTAGCCAGCTAGCCAGCAAGCCAGCAAGCCAGCAAGCCATCAAGCCAGCTAACCAGCTAGCCAGCAAGCCAGCTAACTAGCAAGCCAGCTAGCCAGTTAACCAGCTAACCAGCTAGGGTTAGCGACTGTAGACCAGTTGCGTACAAGTGTGTGACACATTGTCTGTTTCTACTAGACCACAGGTGTGTAGCTGCGACATATAATTAACTGTCTGTCTTTTGCTGGCTGCGTGTGTGTGTGTTTGTTTGTGGGTGTGTGTGTAGACGCATATGACTCATATTGCAGGGACTTTTGGGGAGAAATTCGCCCTAATAGGAATTAATATTGATCATAGTGTCTTAAAATTACAGTGCAACGTAATTGTAGTGTTTCAGTGTTTGAATATGTTAGCATAAAGCTCAGTGCTATACAGTGAGTAAGACAACATTACTCATAAGTGCTGAGTTATTGCAAAATTCTGTACTTATTTTTAGCCCAGTTATTTCAAAATTCTGTACTTATTTTAAGCCCAGTTATTGCTAACCTATTTTGAGCCCAACCATGGTGTTAGCACATAATTTAACACATTACATGCAACGTTCAGAGGTCACGTAATTCTGTAAGATCGCATTGGTAAATTTCAGCTCAATGCTAAGCTGTTTGAATTTACTCTAAAGCCCCATTCTACACTACCCTAAAATTAGCTGGAGAACATAGTGGAGCATTAAGCAGCTAAAGAGGTATTTCCCTTTAATACCCCCACTTTTCACCACTTTTAATACTTCACAGTACATTCTGGGAGTAATGTCTGTATCTAGAATCCAAAGATCATATGTTAAACTGGTATTCCTCAAGAGTTGAACTTGACACATTTTAAATTTTATTTTGCACATTAAATTGCCTTTAATAATAGTTAATCACGTTTGGGACAATTAAACACATTCCACAAACAATAATACAGCACAATATAAGATGTGAATGAAACGTTCTAGTACAGTTTGGTCTGACTTTACCTTTCAATCCCGGAAAGAGTTCATCAACATAACCGCAGGGTAGAATTCTGTCTAAGAAACAAAGTCATACAAAACTGGACGAACCGGAATGTTTGACTAATGAAAAAAGTTGATTGAAATCCAACGGGGAGGAGCTTAAAGGCCATCAGATACCGAGTGACTAACACCTCTGCAAAAAGGGAGTGTCTGCGAGCATTTAAACATCTACACGCTGCAACCTGCGATATATGCCGCGATTGAGTGGGACCATCAGGACGCTCAACATGACAACCCAACCAGGTAAGAAGATATTGACACTGGGAGACAGAATAAAAACAACATGAGATCAAAAAAGGAGAATACATTGTGATTTGGATGGATTGTATTTTGGGGATAATTACATGGCATTTATAGTTTGAAATGATTAAAAAATAATCCAAAAATCTGGTTTTGTACGTATATATAGACAGTCTTTATTTAAAGATTTTCCCCCAAAAGTTGTTTGTTTGCAATTTTTGTCTCAAAAGCATGGAAGAGTGTATTTATTCATTTCAGAAAATTTAAAATCTAATTGTGAAAGTTATGTGCAAACTGGTTTTCAACTTTTTCTAGTACGATTCAAACATGCAGTGTTTTGTAAACTTATGCAACGTTGTGTTCAAGACTTTAACGTGATGTTTTTGGGTTCCAGCCACCAACATGACCCTCGCCGTGCCGTTTGAGGATCAGTTCAAAGTGCTGCATCTGTCTGGACGTCTACACCGACCCCACCTCCATCCCATGTGGACACAACTTCTGCCTGGACTGCATCGAAGGCTTCTGGGATACGAAGAGCAAGCCCGAGTGTCCGCTGTGCAAAGAGACGTTCAGAAAGCGTCCACAGCTCCGGATCAACCATGGATATGCCGAAATCATGGAAATCTACAAAAGGTTGGTTTTCAATTGGATTTGCATCACTTTTGAAACGTTTTTAAGGCAAAGCTATGAAATTGTGAACTTGATTGTATTAAAATGTAGATTTAACATAATGTATTTATAATCAAAAGGACTCAGTTGGAGGACCTGGATGTTGTGGTGTCATCAGGAAGCAGGAAAAACTCCCTAATCCAACTTTCCGAGGCCGATGAGGTTCCATGTGACATCTGCTACGGAGTCAAGTCTCCGGCGGTCAAATCGTGTCTCGGCTGCCTGGCGTCTTATTGTGAGCATCACCTCACGCCACACCAGAGGGACCCAGCGCTGCAGAGACACCGGCTGACTGATCCGGCCTCCTTCGTCACCAGTCACCTCTGCAGGAAACACAAGAAGCCGCTGACGATGTTCTGCAAGAAAGAGCAGAAGCCTGTTTGTGTGACGTGCACAGAGAAGGAGCACAAACGCCACGACACCGTCCCCATCGAGAAGGAGAGGAAGAGGGTCAAGGTGAGGAGGCCTTTACTTCATTGATTGTCTTCAATCTCCTCATGGATCTCCCTTGTTGCCTTTCAACCTAATCCAGCTTTTCTGCAAAGCACATTATATTAAAAAAATGTTTTTATCTTTTGCAGACTTGTTTGAGGGAAACGAAGGCCAGCATTAAACAGATGATCCATGCCAGACTGAGTAAAATGGAGGAGATAAAAACTTCAGTGGATCTGAGCAAAGTAAGTTGTTGTATGGATGCATGAACTTAAAGGGCTGACAAACTAGTTGTGTCTGTTTGGATCTGTAATTAACATGTTTCTCTCCTTCCAATGGACAGAAAGTCACAGAGAGGGAGATACAGGGCAGCGCTCAGGTCAGCAGGCTCCTGATAAACGCCATCGAGAGACACCAGGCCCGGCTGGAGGAGGATCTGGAGGAGAGGCAGCAGGAAGCCGAGACGAGAGCCGAGCTGCTGTTCCACGAGCTGGAGCAGGAAATCCACGAGCTGAAGGCGAGGGGCCGAGAGCTGAAGCAGCTGGAGCTCACTCAGAACCCCGTTACCCTCCTGCAGAGCATCCCGTCTAGAAGTCGCCTCCCGTCCACCAGAGAGTGGTCTGAGGTCACGGTCCAATCAGATAACTGCATGGGGGCGGTGACCAGAGCCTTCTCCAAGCTGGTGGACATCTGCCAGGAACTTTCATACAAACTGTCTGCTGATGGTCAGTCAACTTTTCACAGAACATCTAAATCTGACCAATGATTTTTGGGAAAATCCGTGCATGAAAATAACCTTTTTCTTCTTTTTTTGCAGAAGCCGACAAGCTGAATCAATATGCAGGTATGTTCACATTAACACATGCATTTTGCATTTCAAGAAGCATTATTTTCAATATTTACTTAAATAAGTATGACCTGACTCACTGTTTTCCTTCTTTGTCTCTGCAGTCAATGTCACTCTGGATCCTGAGACGGCTTCAGGCTGGCTGGTCCTGTCTGCAGACAGAAAGAAGGTATGATCATGAGATGAAACGTGTGAAGAGTTCAGTCCCACATTAATGTGACAATGTCTGTAATATGGTGACATGTTGATGTTAACTGATCATATTGATCCACAGGTGACCGTCAGCAGCCAGAAGAATAACGCCCCACTCCCAGACAATCCTCAGAGGTTCAACTCCTGCGTCTGCGTTTTGGGGAAACAAAGTTTCACATCTGGAAGACGCTACTGGGAGGTTCAGGTAAGAGCTCAGAAACAGGAGAACAACTTAAACTCAACTCCCACGAAAGTTCTGCATGTAATACATTCACACCTAAAGTCACAAATGAGAGGAAATCCCTTCATTTAAAGCCAGCAAGCGTGTCTGACTCTGGATTTGGTCCGTTGTGTTGCAGGTTGGGGATAAACCAGACTGGGATCTTGGCGTGGCCATGGAGTCCATCAACAGGAAGGGGGTCATCGCGGTGCGTCCTGACAGCGGTTTCTATTCCATCTGCCGCCGTAAAAGCGGCAGCCTCAGCGCCTGTGCCGGCCCCTCCGTCGTCCTCCACCTCCAGGAAACGCCCCAGAAAGTGGGCGTGTTCCTGGACTACGAGGAAGGATCGGTGTCCTTCTACGACGCGGAAGCAAAGAGCCACATTTACACGTACAGCGGGTGTGACTTCAGCGAGCCCATCTACCCGTACTTTAACCCCTGTGTTCAAGATGATGGGAAGAACGCCGCCCCGCTGGTCATCTGCCCTGTTGTGGGAGGAGTCACAGAAGGACAGGACGTCAGCATCGAGTCAGTCTTATGATCTGAGAAACCATGATGCAAGCTGAACTGAACTATTTGTGTTTATATACTGCATATATTGTATTTTATATTTATTTTACTGTAAAAGTATTTGAACAACACTGACCTGCAACAGGCAACAATGCACAAGTTGTTTTTGTTTTTTAATGTTTTTGTCACATGTCAAACCCTTTTCTGAAAGCTTGAATTTTCACAATTTTATCATCCATGTGATACCAGACTTGTGTGTTTAAATGTACACTTTATTTTAATGAATTAAATGTGATAAATGCACTGTGAAACTTTATTCCATTGCCTAACTGGGCAACCTTGAGATACTAATTGTGAAACTGAAAATAAATGTTTTATTTTGAAGAAATTACAGTTTGGAAGTTTTGTCATTTTACAAATCATCAATTTAAGGGCAATTAATTTGTTGCTCAACCATTATTTATACAGCAGGTTCCACAAAATGAATGTTAATGTTACCAGCACAAAGACAATTGTCTCAGTCACATTTTGAAAAACATTTTGAGCAAATTATTCACTTATACTTGAATAATTACTCCTTAGATGTGCCGTTTGCTTCAAACTTTATCAAACAAACATGTACTCAAAGATGTTTGTAGAAGATGTCACAACCAGGACTGAACGAGGACCCAGGTTCGTAAAATGAAAGGAAATTAAAAGGTGATGGTGCAAATGGCCACTATTTTGGAGGTTGCATTCTCTCTGCTGGCCATCAGGGGGCAACCACAACAGAAGTTAATTTGCTTGGAAGTCTACGAGAAAATTACTTTAATTCTCTCTTGATGTATTATCTCAGAAAACATTGTAAACATGAGTTTATGGTCTCAATCTCTAGTTTCAAGTCTTCTTCAATCCAGAATGATGTTCATTTCGTAAGTTGTGGTCCATTTAGACGCAAATAAGACCATAAAGCAGGGGATGCTTTAGGGGGCGGGGCTACCTTGTGATTGAAAGATCGCTACCACAGTGTTGTCATATTGTTTGCCTACAAATGTCTTCTTCAGCATTCAGTTGTACGTAGCTCCACCTTCTGGGTGCAAAATAACAAGACGAAAACAGACAAAAACAAGGACGGTGAAAACAAAAAATGACTTTAAATCCTTAGTTTACAAAACAATGGGTGAAGTCAGTTGTTCTGCTGCTTTCGCTCCCCACACTCACTGTGCACCTGACCCACTCAAATGTGATAGGTCGATACTACTCGGCCTACAAGCTGAAACCATATCAAAGCCAAAATCTGCTGAAGTCGCCTGCCGATTCTGGTACGTGCAGCAATTATCGAGATGATGTCATGTATCCACGGAATAGTACTGGCAAGAACATGAGCTCAGAGTCTAAATTTAGAGCAGCGTGAAATGATCTAATTTATCAAACATGATGACGAGACATCTGGAACAGAGTGATCCGTGTGGATGATCTGTCACTTCCGTCACTTGTTTCCTGCGGTTGTGGTCAACTGTGCCGGTTGATTCGGTCAACTTGCCAGAAAACTGTGAGACGGGAAACATTACAGATAAAAGTACACGGTACCTTTGAAGGCTAAAGGGTGAAAAGTAGACACATTTTTAGGTACTTTGTCCTTCAACTTTACTATATTTCAAATCGTGTGTGTGCTGTGGGGTTTAGCACTGTTGCTTCTCAGCAAGAGGGTCCTGGATTCAAATCCAGATACTCTTCAGTTACACTGAGTTTGGGTTCATCGAAGACTCTAAATTGCCTGTAGGTGCGAATATGAGCGTGACACTCTTGGTCCATTGGTCCAAGCATTACCATCGTCCAGACTTTTTGAACTCCACTATTTGATGTATTGCAATGACATTCTGTCCAGACATTCATGGTTCCCAGAAAATGAATCCTAATGTTTCAGTTGATCCCGGCATTAATTTTGCAGCAGCATGAGGTTGACATCTGTGGTTTTTGGGTGAAATATTTCTACAACTATGATGAGTCAAATAAATGTATTTCCCCCACAGAATTCCCTTTGTTGATCCCATCATTTTTTTAATTAGTTTTATTAGTCCAAGATTTTTGGTTCATGGCCAAGTACCGGCTTAACGAGACATTGTGGTCAGCCTCAGCTGCACGTTTTGTTCAGCGAGTGTTCAACTCTATGCAGATGACTCATTGTCTTTTTAGTCAGTTGCATCAGATCATGGGTGTGCCAGATTCCCGTTGATTGACATGACTGTTTGTGTGTGTGTGTGTGTGTGTGTGTGTGGTTCTTTTCCTGAGTTGACAAAGTAAGATACCATTTTCAGTAATAAAGCCTAACGTTGCCCTTCATTTACTGTTCTACAGTGACAGGAAATGACGCAAAGCGCTTACCATCAGCTGATCGCCCTTCGTCAGACAGCTGGTGTCCCGTCCACTGAGATGTGTCTGTTATTGTTTCAAAACCTTGGAGTTTGTTTGGATTTCTCTCATATTAACTAGTAAAAATTACAACAAGACAATGATTTGGTCGTAGAAGGTGTTTTGGCTTTATATATTTTGGGACTTTTTTATAGTATTGTTGGAAAATGTATACGCAGCATTCTGGATATTCTGGAGCTGTTATGCAATAACAACTTAATAAATTAATTCATGTATCTATGGATTGAACTTTGCCTGAGGCAAACCAAAGTGGAATACTGCACGTTTTCATACATACGTATTGTCTCAGGTGTTTTTCTTACATTTTATTTTAACACACACAAAAGCACGAGTACACATGTCCCCAACAACAATATATGAACAAGTTTTTGGCTGCTGTTCAATCAGTCACACGACTGAAAATAATGACTGGTGTGCAGCTGAGCACTTAGCAATTAAACACGAGCTCAGGGTAGAAGAATGTAGAATTTCATTGAAGGGAGCATCGTCAGTCGATGCAAAGGAACAAGATGTACCGCTGTGGTTTGAAAACAAAATCCGGGGAGGAGCTTAACGGTAAAAAGACAACTACAGGTGACTAACCACAATGCAAGCCCGGAGTGTGTGAGTATATAAATATCTGAACACTGCTTCTTGCATCTTATACTTCGTCTGAGTCGGACAATCAGGACGCTAAACATGACGACCCAAGCAGGTGAGATGATGCTGATATTACACTACCATAAATAGGAGAAAACATTGTATTTTGGATTGTATTTTAAAATTTTCGCCGAAGAAGTTGTTTGTTATGCAGATGATACGAGATTTTACATTGTTGTTAAATTTTGATGTTTTAGTTTGCAAAGTTTCTCTTAAAAGCCTGGAGAAGGGATGTTTGAATCATATTTATCCATAAATGGTTTTCTTTTGTTTGTAATTTGTGAATTTTGCGGTAGACAAGAAAATCTGAATCTGAATTGTGAAAGTTATGCCAACTGGTTTCTTCAACTATTCCTCGTATAATTCAAACATTGCAGTGAACTTATGAACTTATGAAGCATTGTGTTCAAGACTTTAACGTGATGTTTTTGGGTTCCAGCCACCAACATGACCCTCGCCGTGCCGTTTGAGGATCAGTTCAAGTGCTGCATCTGTCTGGACGTCTACACCGACCCCACCTCCATCCCATGTGGACACAACTTCTGCCTGGACTGCATCGAAGGCTTCTGGGATACGAAGAGCAAGCCCGAGTGTCCGCTGTGCAAAGAGACGTTCAGAAAGCGTCCACAGCTCCGGATCAACCATGGATATGCCGAAATCATTGAAATCTACAAAAGGTTGGTTTTCAAATGGATTTGCATCACTTTTGAAACGTTTTTAAGGCAAAGCATATGAAAATTGTGAACTTGATTTGTATTAAAATGTAGATTTAACATAATGTATTTATAATCAAAAGGACTCAGTTGGAGGACCTGGATGTTGTGGTGTCATCAGGAAGCAGGAAAAACTCCCTAATCCAACTTTCCGAGGCCGATGACGTTCCATGTGACATCTGCTACGGAGTCAAGTCTCCGGCGGTCAAATCGTGTCTCGGCTGCCTGGCGTCTTATTGTGAGCATCACCTCACGCCACACCAGAGGGACCCAGCGCTGCAGAGACACCGGCTGACTGATCCAGCCTCCTTCGTCACCAGTCACCTCTGCAGGAAACACAAGAAGCCGCTGACGATGTTCTGCAAGAAAGAGCAGAAGCCTGTTTGTGTGACGTGCACAGAGAAGGAGCACAAACGCCACGACACCGTCCCCATCGAGAAAGAGAGGAAGAGGGTCAAGGTGAGGAGGCCTTTACTTCATTGATCGTCTTCAATCCCCTCATGGATCTCCCTTGTTGCCTTTCAACCTAATCCAGCTTTTCTGCAAAGCACATTATATTAAAAAAATGTTTTTATCTTTTGCAGACTTGTTTGAGGGAAACGAAGGCCAGCATTAAACAGATGATCCATGCCAGACTGAGTAAAATGGAGGAGATAAAAACTTCAGTGGATCTGAGCAAAGTAAGTTGTTGTATGGATGCATGAACTTAAAGGGCTGACAAACTAGTTGTGTCTGTTTGGATCTGTAATTAACATGTTTCTCTCCTTCCAATGGACAGAAAGTCACAGAGAGGGAGATACAGGGCAGCGCTCAGGTCAGCAGGCTCCTGATAAACGCCATCGAGAGACACCAGGCCCGGCTGGAGGAGGATCTGGAGGAGAGGCAGCAGGAAGCCGAGATGAGAGCCGAGCTGCTGTTCCACGAGCTGGAGCAGGAAATCCACGAGCTGAAGGCGAGGGGCCGAGAGCTGAAGCAGCTGGAGCTCACTCAGAACCCCGTTACCCTCCTGCAGAGCATCCCGTCTAGAAGTCGCCTCCCGTCCACCAGAGAGTGGTCTGAGGTCACGGTCCAATCAGATAACTGCATGGGGGCGGTGACCAGAGCCTTCTCCAAGCTGGTGGACATCTGCCAGGAACTTTCATACAAACTGTCTGCTGATGGTCAGTCATCTTTTCACAGAACATCTAAATCTGACCAATGATTTTTGGGAAGATCCGTGCATGAAAATAACCATTTCTTTCTTTTTTTGCAGAAGCCGACAAGCTGAATCAATATGCAGGTATGTTCACATTAACACATGCATTTTGCATTTCAAGAAGCATTATTTTCAATATTTACTTAAATAAGTATGACCTGACTCACTGTTTTCCTTCTTTGTCTCTGCAGTCGATGTCACTCTGGATCCTGAGACGGCTTCAGGCTGGCTGGTCCTGTCTGCAGACAGAAAGAAGGTATGATCATGAGATGAAACGTGTGAAGAGTTCAGTCCCACATTAATGTGACAATGTCTGTAATATGGTGACATGTTGATGTTAACTGATCATATTGATCCACAGGTGACCGTCAGCAGCCAGAAGAATAACGCCCCACTCCCAGACAATCCTCAGAGGTTCAACTCCTGCGTCTGCGTTTTGGGGAAACAAAGTTTCACATCTGGAAGACGCTACTGGGAGGTTCAGGTAAGAGCTCAGAAACAGGAGAACAACTTAAACTATGTATAAACTCCCACAAAAGTTCAGTATGTGATACATTTATACCTAAAGTAATTTGTATTTGGTCCGTTGTGTTGCAGGTTGGGGATAAACCAGACTGGGATCTCGGCGTGGCCATGGAGTCCATCAACAGGAAGGGGGTCATCGCGGTGCGTCCTGACAGCGGTTTCTATTCCATCTGCCGCCGTAAAAGCGGCAGCCTCAGCGCCTGCACCGGCCCCTCCGTCGTCCTCCACCTCCAGGAAACGCCCCAGAAAGTGGGCGTGTTCCTGGACTACGAGGAAGGATCGGTGTCCTTCTACGACGCGGAAGCAAAGAGCCACATTTACACGTACAGCGGGTGTGACTTCAGCGAGCCCATCTACCCGTACTTTAACCCCTGTGTTCAAGATGATGGGAAGAACGCCGCCCCGCTGGTCATCTGCCCTGTTGTGGGAGGAGTCACAGAAGGACAGGACGTCAGCATCGAGTCAGTCTTATGATCTGAGAAACCATGATGCAAGCTGATGATAACAAATATTTATGTTTATAAACTGTATATATTATATAATATAGTGTACGTGAATCATATTTGACCAGAACTGGCCTGTAACAGGCAAAAATTCATGAGTTGTTATTGTTTTTAATAACACACATTTTTACTACCTAACAGATGGCAGCAAGAGTGAATTGTTTTGTGTCTTTTCACAGTTTTACCACTCAAATGTTGTCATTCTTGTATATAAATGTAACCTTTAATGTATTTCATGCACTGCACAACTTTATCCCATGGCCTAAATGGCCAATGTACAAATCTTGACACTGAAAATAAAAAGTTTGAAATAAGAAACAAAATGTCCATGGTTTGTCCTTTACATACAATTCAATTCTGATTAAGTATGTTTAGCTATTATTTATATCATAACAAAGGTTTCACCACAATATAAGTCTTTGTTTCAACACTAAATTATTGGGTTTAAGGGTCTTAAATGTAGATATGATGCCAGGTGTGTTACAGAGGATTTAGGTGCAGATTGATGATGGCTTAAACATATTTTAACTTTTAAACTGGGCTTTTAATAGGAGTTTATATAGTTGATAACTGACTTTGTGCCTGTCGTTTACTGATGCTTTGTTGGTAAACAAGGAAAACAGGTTCCCATAATTATTTGAGGTTGGGCAAAGGACCATTTCATTTAATGGCTCATAACTGGAAAGTGTTGCAATTAAGGATATGGGTAAATTATCTCTATGACAGCTAGAACATAGTGTCCTAAGGTGGAGCTTTTATGGGAGCGTGACGGGAAACTGTAAGGGAAGGAAAAAAATTCAGATGAATTAATTGCATTGTATGATTGATTACATCTGCCTGTTAGCATCCAACCCAATAGCTTTTGGTTTGCTTCCTATTCTGTTAGCATCCAACCTGCTAGCTTTCAGTTTGCTCCCTGGCCTGTTAGCATCCAACCTGCTAGCTTTCAGTTTGCTCCCTGGCCTGTTAGCATCCAACCTGCTAGCTTTCAGCCTGCTCCCTGGCCGGTTAGCATCCAACCTGCTAGCTTTCAGTTTGCTCCCTGGCCTGTTAGCAATGAGCCAACTTGCCCCAGTCAACACCCCTGTCTGCTAGCTTCCAGTTTGGTTGGCTAACAACTAGCCTGCTAGCTACCAGCATGCTATTCTTCAGCCTGCACCTCCACCCACTAGCTTCCATGTACGGGACCTCTGTGCCAGTACTTATATGCAGTGAAATAGCAGCATCCTAACATGATCACAATGACATATTTACAAGGTATGATGTTTTCTGTTTCCCTTTGTCGTCCAACATGTAGTCCAACGTTGATAGCAAGGTTTAAAAAGGGTACTCTAAGGACTTAATTCCATGGCAATCCATTGATAGTTGTTGAGATTTTTTTACTCTTATCACAGATTAAAACTTCACGTTGGCACCAAAATGTTAGTTGGGGTCACAGAAAATCCGACGGATGAATTCTGTAGGAATTGTGGATGTTGGTTCAAAATGTCACTGATGCAAAACGTGAGGACAAGGTTAGACAAGGCAACACATTATTCACAACAATGTACCTGTGCTCCTGCACGTGTGCCTGCCAAACCCGAAAACAGGATGAGTGATGAACCGAGCGTTGAGTTCACAGCTTGCATTTCGTAATGCCTGATTCATCGCACCGGCCATTATTTCACCATTTGTTAAAGTACATCCTGGATCCTGTTTTTACGACTTTTCCCAGTAATATTCCATTAATACTTTTCCGAAGAGATGTCGGCAGATTCTGTAGGCAACGGGAGACGATTTTGGTATTTGACCAATTGCACAAACTTTATTTGAAGATTCAACAAATAAGATAATATGCAGCAACTCACGTAGTATAAATAATTCTGAGCTGGACATGAATATAACAGTCTGGACCAAAGTGGTGAACCGACCAATGGACCAACATTGCCATGGTCCAATATTCAAAATATTGTGAAGCAGCAGCGCATAAAACCAAAGTAAAAGTACCTCAAATTCTTTTTACAGTATTTGAGAAAAGCTATGCTTTAAATACAATGTTAAAGCCATATAACAACTCAAATTGTGTTTCTTTTGCAAAAATAAAACTACCTATAAGCATACAATGTAGTGTGTTTCATCATAAATCTTTTTCTTGGCACGCTTCAAATAAAAGCTGCACCTTATGTACCATGTTCTAGCTGTCATCTCATCACTTCTCAGTCTGATTAATTGCATCAGAGATAATTTCCCCATGTCCTTAATTGCAGTTAAATTCCATTCATCGCAATGGTCCTTTGTCCAACCATGAATAATAACTGAAACCTGTTTGTTTGTTTAACAACAAGCATCGACGGTAAAACATCTCCCTTTGTCAAATCCGTGAAGTGACTCGTTAAATCAAGTGAAGGAGAGAGAAACAACAGGAGCAAAGTCAGTTATCCATACAAAGTGAAACATTGGGTGAGCTTTATTAAAAGCCCAGTTTAAAACTTAAACTATGTTTTAACCTATATGACCTTTGAAAAAGGTAAAGAAGAAATAATAGTTAAACATACTTAATCATTTGAAAAATGACAAAAGCATTTCAAAATTGAACTTTTATTATGATGACGACGACGACAGTGAGGCTGCAGATGAGAATGGGTCGTTTTTTTGTGTAAAGTTGTGTCATGCTTTTGCTGATGATGCGGCCAGTGTAGAGGGTGAACAGGGTGGGGCCGAGAACCGACCCTTGAGGGACACCACAAGTGAAAGTCTCAGACTTTGCACCTCCCAAGGAGACGTACTCTGTTCTTCCAGAAACAGTGAAAAGTTGATTGATTGGAAGCCCAGTTCTAAAGTTAAATTATGTTTTAACCTAGATGACCTTTGACCTATCTACACTAAAGACCCTTTATCAAATGTTTAGTGTTGAAACATAGACTAATATTGTGGTGAAACCTAAAAGAATATATACTTTATCATTTGAAAAATGACAAAAACATTTAAAAATTGAACTTTTATTTTCAAGATTTGCATCTCAAATTGTACATTGCCCATGTAGGTTAGGGAATAAAGTTGTACAGTGCATGTAACAAATTTTGTAAAGGTAGCATTTATATACAAGTATGGCATCATTTGAATGGTAAAACTGTAAAAAGACATGTTAAAAAAAAACAATTCAATCTGTCAGAAGTGAAAACGTTGCTGCCGTTTGTTAGGTAGTAGAAACATGTTGTTTTATGTGTCATTAAAAACAATAACAACAATTTTAGCCTGTTTCAGGCTAGTGCTGGTCAAATATGATTCAAGTACAATAAATATTATATAATATATACAGTATATAAACATAAATATTTGTTATCATCAGCTTGCATCATGGTTTCTCAGATTATAAGACTGACTCGATGCTGACGTCCTGTCCTTCTGTGACTCCTCCCACAACAGGGCAGATGACCAGCGGGGCGGCGTTCTTCCCATCATCTTGAACACAGGGGTTAAAGTACGGGTAGATGGGCTCGCTGAAGTCACACCCGCTGTACGTGTAAATGTGGCTCTTTGCTTCCGCGTCGTAGAAGGACACCGATCCTTCCTCGTAGTCCAGGAACACGCCCACTTTCTGGGGCGTTTCCTGGAGGTGGAGGACGACGGAGGGGCCGGTGCAGGCGCTGAGGCTGCCGCTTTTACGGCGGCAGATGGAATAGAAACCGCTGTCAGGACGCACCGCGATGACCCCCTTCCTGTTGATGGACTCCATGGCCACGCCGAGATCCCAGTCTGGTTTATCCCCAACCTGCAACACAACGGACCAAATCCAGAGTCAGACACGCTTGCTGGCTTTAAATGAAGGGATTTCCTATCATTTGTGACTTTAGGTGTGAATGTATTACATGCAGAACTTTCGTGGGAGTTGAGTTTAAGTTGTTCTCCTGTTTCTGAGCTCTTACCTGAACCTCCCAGTAGCGTCTTCCAGATGTGAAACTTTGTTTCCCCAAAACGCAGACGCAGGAGTTGAACCTCTGAGGATTGTCTGGGAGTGGGGCGTTATTCTTCTGGCTGCTGACGGTCACCTGTGGATCAATATGATCAGTTAACATCAACATGTCACCATATTACAGACATTGTCACATTAATGTGGGACTGAACTCTTCACACGTTTCATCTCATGATCATACCTTCTTTCTGTCTGCAGACAGGACCAGCCAGCCTGAAGCCGTCTCAGGATCCAGAGTGACATTGACTGCAGAGACAAAGAAGGAAAACAGTGAGTCAGGTCATACTTATTTAAGTAAATATTGAAAATAATGCTTCTTGAAATGCAAAATGCATGTGTTAATGTGAACATACCTGCATATTGATTCAGCTTGTCGGCTTCTGCAAAAAAAGAAAGAAATGGTTATTTTCATGCACGGATTTTCCCAAAAATCATTGGTCAGATTTAGATGTTCTGTGAAAAGATGACTGACCATCAGCAGACAGTTTGTATGAAAGTTCCTGGCAGATGTCCACCAGCTTGGAGAAGGCTCTGGTCACCGCCCCCATGCAGTTATCTGATTGGACCGTGACCTCAGACCACTCTCTGGTGGACGGGAGGCGACTTCTAGACGGGATGCTCTGCAGGAGGGTGACGGGGTTCTGAGTGAGCTCCAGCTGCTTCAGCTCTCGGCCCCTCGCCTTCAGCTCGTGGATTTCCTGCTCCAGCTCGTGGAACAGCAGCTCGGCTCTCGTCTCGGCTTCCTGCTGCCTCTCCTCCAGATCCTCCTCCAGCCGGGCCTGGTGTCTCTCGATGGCGTTTATCAGGAGCCTGCTGACCTGAGCGCTGCCCTGTATCTCCCTCTCTGTGACTTTCTGTCCATTGGAAGGAGAGAAACATGTTAATTACAGATCCAAACAGACACAACTAGTTTGTCAGCCCTTTAAGTTCATGCATCCATACAACAACTTACTTTGCTCAGATCCACTGAAGTTTTTATCTCCTCCATTTTACTCAGTCTGGCATGGATCATCTGTTTAATGCTGGCCTTCGTTTCCCTCAAACAAGTCTGCAAAAGATAAAAACATTTTTTTTAATATAATGTGCTTTGCAGAAAAGCTGGATTAGGTTGAAAGGCAACAAGGGAGATCCATGAGGGGATTGAAGACAATCAATGAAGTAAAGGCCTCCTCACCTTGACCCTCTTCCTCTCCTTCTCGATGGGGACGGTGTCGTGGCGTTTGTGCTCCTTCTCTGTGCACGTCACACAAACAGGCTTCTGCTCTTTCTTGCAGAACATCGTCAGCGGCTTCTTGTGTTTCCTGCAGAGGTGACTGGTGACGAAGGAGGCCGGATCAGTCAGCCGGTGTTTCTGCAGCGCTGGGTCCCTCTGGTGTGGCGTGAGGTGATGCTCACAATAAGACGCCAGGCAGCCGAGACACGATTTGACCGCCGGAGACTTGACTCCGTAGCAGATGTCACATGGAACCTCATCGGCCTCGGAAAGTTGGATTAGGGAGTTTTTCCTGCTTCCTGGTGACACCACAACATCCAGGTCCTCCAACTGAGTCCTTTTGATTATAAATACATTATGTTAAATCTACATTTTAATACAAATCAAGTTCAAGTTTCAAAAGTGATGCAAATCCAATTGAAAACCAACCTTTTGTAGATTTCCATGATTTCGGCATATCCATGGTTGATCCGGAGCTGTGGACGCTTTCTGAACGTCTCTTTGCACAGCGGACACTCGGGCTTGCTCTTCGTATCCCAGAAGCCTTCGATGCAGTCCAGGCAGAAGTTGTGTCCACATGGGATGGAGGTGGGGTCGGTGTAGACGTCCAGACAGATGCAGCACTTGAACTGATCCTCAAACGGCACGGCGAGGGTCATGTTGGTGGCTGGAACCCAAAAACATCACGTTAAAGTCTTGAACACAACGTTGCATGAGTTTACAAAACACTGCATGTTTGAATTGTACTAGAAAAAGTTGAAGAAACCAGTTTGCATAACTTTTACAATTAGAATTAAATTATTGCAAAATTCACAATAGAAAACAATTAATGAATAAATAGAATTCAAACATCCTCTCTTCCAGGATTTTTAGACAAAGTTTTCAAACTTAAACATTAAAATTAAACAACAATGTAAAACCTTGTTGGGCGAAATTTAAAAAAAAGATTATACTCTATTTAAACTGTAATTCCCACAAAAACCTTGTTTATATTATTATTTCTTAATTATTTCAAATCCTTAGTCCATCAATGTAATTATCCCTTAAAATACATTTAAAATCACAATCTTTTCTTCTTTCAAACTACAACATTTTTATTTGGACTGGAACAAAAAAAATCTCATAATAATAGTAATTAATCTCATTACTGAAACCTATCTTGAAACAATTCTTGAACACACAGCTGCTCATAAAAGAATATTTCGGTTGTACCTGCCCTTTCTTTTGTTATTTAATTATTTCCAATGTATTCAAATGGATGCAATTCAGCATTTAAATTGTAGATGTTATTCTCTTCTCAACAACAATCAATCCGTTATGTTGAATGAAATGAAATGAAGTCTAATGCTAGAGCGTTTTAATCTGTAGTTTAATCTCACCTGCTTGGGTCGTCATGTTGAGCGTCCTGATTGTCCGACTCAGACGAAGTATAAGATGCAAGAAGCAGAGTTCAGATATTTATACACCGCCCGGTCTGCAGAGAGGTTCGTCACATGTCGCCGTCTTCTTACCGTTAAGCTCCGCCCCCCCCCTCCCTCAAACATTCTTGTACATCTTGTTCCTTGTCTTCGACTTTCCCTTGTTTTCATTCTACCTTGAGGTTGTGTGTAATTGCAGCTGCAGACCAAACTGTACGAAGGTTTGGAATTAATTAGAGGTGACTATTCCAGTCGTGTGCGGTTGAACCGAAGCCAAAACCTGAGTGTTCATTGTTCAGGATAAGAAGGTGTTTGTGTACAAAGAACCCGAGATAATGACGTATGAACAAAACGTGCCATGTGCAATGGTAAGATTATCACCTCTATGCATCCATGCCTCTCTGTGACCCACGTCAGTAAACGAGACCATCGGGAGGACAGTAGTACTTCTATGAAGTGCTTGTTATCGGTGCCACCGGGTCAGATTCCCAACAAACATGCAGGGTCACCACAAACTCCTTGGTTTCCAAGAGGGGCCCTCCAGACCGAACCTGCTGGAGGGAAGGGAGGCTTAAGGAGAACCAGGACGAAAGGGTCAGACCCTGCTGCAGGAGGGACCGCCAAAATCCACAAGCTTTTACTAAATTCCTACTTCTAATACATGCAGTTAACATGTTTAGGCCTTTTCAGGCATGCATTCTTCAGGTATTTTATCAAACTGCACTTCTATTTTCTCAGCTGCAGCCCTTTGAGCACTGTTGTACTTAAGGTATCCTTGGTGAACAGCTACTACTTGAGATGAGGACCTGAAGTTGTTTCTATTTTCTCCCTCTTACTTTATCGGCGATGATATGTTGTGGTTTCTTTCTTTCCACAAATGTCGTCTGCTAAATGCCCTAAATGTAAAATGTACATTTCAACAAATATACACTGCAGACAGAGTGCACATCCAGGGCTGTAAAACGACCGTTTAAACATTTAAATTTAGACTGAATTTGTGTTGGAAACCAAAGCTTTAATGGTAACAGAAACAATATTTTTAAAGCATAAGGAGTTATTGAACATTTGGAAACTACTTCCTCCTTTCTAACAACTCAACACACGTGTGGTTATTTGTCAGCTAATTACAACGGGCGACAGCTTGTACTGTTTGTACCGTCTCGTGCTTCTTATGTTACGCTGCATTTTTTACATTTTTTCAGGTCAAACAATGAAAGTGGTGCACGTTTCATTACAGAGACACTGGGAACAAACACAGATTACAGCCTACGTACGCCATAATTACTCCGCGGTCAGCTTTCATACATAACTCGGTGTACCGGTGCAGGACCTATCCATTCCCTGGAAAAACACTCATGCTGTACTTTTTTTTTTCTTTTACCCTTCTATTATTAAAGAGTATGCATGCCTGATGGGTATCCATCAGCATAGATTGCCCCTCTGCCCCCCGAAGGAAGGACGTATAGCAGATTGTGACGTGTGAGGTATAAGAGATGGAGGAGGAAGAGGAGGGTGAGAACAGAAGGACGCGATGACGTGATTAAACGTCTGCTTGAACGCAGGGGTTCCCAACGCAGAGAGAGAGGGAGGGAGGAAGAGATGGGGAGAGGTAAAGATAAAGCTGAACAGGGAACAGGACTCTTGGGATGCTCCAACTTTTCTGAAGGAAGCCGGTTCCTGTGTGTCGCCACAGAGAAGTGAGAGGTGGGTGTTTTATTTAATTTTTTTGGATCGAACCACAATGTCTTTACGCACGTTGGAAGGGTTTCTCTTGTGGATGTTACGGCATTCATTGTGTGGATTCATCCAACTCTATAAAATGATGCAAGATTTCCTCTTTATTGTTCTATCCGCTCCTCTATTCATTGCACCCAATGATGACTCTTTAAGCGTTTACATCGGCATCCTTTTCTCCCTGCCGTGAGTCAGCTGCTGTGTATTACGGTAATTTACTCATTGTGTCGTACTATTTGTATTTATAGTGGGGCGTTCATGGGCATGTTTGCCCACAGATGGCCTCTTGGTGGTGGGATAGTGATAGTCCGCTGTATCCCCCCCCCCTCCTGAGTCCAGCTGGCGCCCTGTTTTCTGGGGCCAAAACGTTACCTCATCACTTCTCCTTCCACTTATTTCCCTCTTCAGCATAATCATTTTCCTCTTAACGGTCAGTGTTGCTCAATTTATTTAAGTACCGCGCTACCAAACTGTTTCCATTTCTGTCACAATGGAAGCAATTGCTGCTGGATTTTCTGAAGCGTCATTACCGTCTATTAGTTGTTAATTCAACTGTCAATTCAGCGTCATCAGAATCTTCTCCAATGAAACGCTCCTCAACAGTTCTCTGGGGTAATATAGAAAGAAAAAGTGCATAATATGTCCTGTGTTTCCTCCTTCAACCAGGCCTGAAGACCTGAGAGCCTCCAAACCAGCTTGTTTGGCTGATGGCCATTCCCCCCGTGGTGCGAGGACCTGGATAACCTCCAACTACACTTATAAGGACTTCCTGTTTGCGGTTAAGAGAAGCCATCTTGGTATCAGCTAAGTCTCCACCCATTGTTGAGGATTGCTTCATCGTAAACCTTAAATCTCACCCCTCGCTAGAAGCAATGCCCTGTCCGTCCCCTCCGTCTCCACCGTACCTCGCTCCACGCTCAGTCTTTTCCGTTGGTCTGCTGCTCCTGGTCCACTGGGGGCCCTCTGGGGTCGGTTGCCAGAATGACACCGAGCCGATCGTGTTGGAGGGGAAGTGTCTGGTGGTGTGCGACTCCACGCCCACCGCCGAGCCGTCGGGCAACGCTCTGGGCATGTCGGTGAGGTCGGGGACCGGCCGGGTGGCCTTCTCGGCCATCAGAAACACCAACCACGAACCCTCGGAGATGAGCAACCGCACCATGACCATCTACTTTGACCAGGTGGGACTGTCGCGTGGGAAGCATGTGCCTCAGCTAAATGTCACCTTTTTAATTGGTTTCCTTTGAACAAAAATGCTCTGAGTGGATTTTAGTTCCCTCTGGTGAAAAAGGAGTATATGTCTGGTGCTTTTATTGTGAAAGGTAAGAACAGAAGGAATGGATCTGGCATGAGCCTTAGTCAATTACGTTTCCTTTTTCAGTGTGATATAAGTGTTTTGTGCCAAAGTTGATAAAAAAAAGCTAAATTAAAAAATATATATTGACGTGTGCATTCATTGCAGAAAATAAGGGGAAAGTGTTTCTTCAAATTTCTTCAAATTTCTTTAGAATTTTGCACAATTTGTATTTTTCTCTTACACCTGTAAAATTATGCAATATTTAATATCTGCAGCGTATGATGATGAAGGAGCCGTAATCAGTTCAATCCGATTGCTTCGGCTTTCGTAAATGAAATAACACTCGAGACAAAACCACCAATGTCGACCTAATGGTGGCGCTAGAGGGTGAAGTCAGATCACCAAAGTCTTTAGGATTCCTCTGAGAGAATTCATGTCTGCATGACCTTTTGTCCCACTTAGAGCAAAGTGCTTGACCGACTTTGTCTCCTGCTGCTGTCACCAAACATCATCGATTGTAAACCCGATCAGACTACACTGAAAGTACACTGTGCACACTGAAAGTACACCGTGTTACTCCGCCGCGTGACTCATCAGTGCTGTCGAACACTGTTAGTTATCACAAAAGTAGGTCACAAACACTGTATGTGCTCTGCTGTATGTGTCACTGTTTATTTATAGGTCTGGACGTATTACAACACAGCAATGCAGAGTGACGATGCATTTAAATTAATATAACCAAGCAGAAACCAGACAAAAAAAATGATTCACTGTGTCTCGTTTGTGTCCTGCAGTCTGCGTATTCAATGTGCTGCCAACACCGACAGTCATATGTTCTGGTGTTTCCTGTCTTTCTTTTCAGTGCCAAAAATAATATTCCAGAACTTTGGTTCATTATGTATCCTCTTCTTCTTCTTCTTAGATCCTCGTAAACGTCGGGAGCCATTTTGACCCGGCGAGGAGTATCTTCGTGGCCCCGAGAAAAGGAGTCTATAGCTTCAGCTTTCACGTGGTCAAAGTTTACAACCGGCAAACAATACAAGTAAGAATGCACAGAAGGGTTGCTTCTGTATTTTTTAAAACATAGGTATTTGCTGTATTGCTGAAACGCTTCAGGACAAAACCACAACATTTTTCACATCATTTCTCCGTCCAAATGTTACAAAATCATAAAGCTCATTAATGTTGTTTTTAAACTCTTAACTGAGGTGGGAACGTAAGTACTAATTACTTTGTTATTAAGTAGATTTTTCTGTATTTATTTTTCTGACAACTATTTACTTTTACTCCCTACATTTTAAAACAAATATCTGCAACAAAAAAAAAAAAAAAGCAAATTAAATAAAAAGAATAAAATACAAATATTTGTACTTTTTACTCCTCACTTTTTTTCGTTGCTTTAGTTTAAATACATCTGAGGGGAAATCTTATTAACAATGACGTGTGTGTCAAACTATTCCTTTAAAAAGAGACTCACCTCACCTGTATCTTTCCCAGGTGAGTTTGGTTCTCAACGGCTGGCCGGTGATTTCGGCCTTCGCGGGCGATCAGGACGTGACCCGAGAAGCCGCCACCAATGCCGGGCTGGTGATGATGGAGAGAGGGGACAAGGCGTCCCTCAAACTGGAGAGGGGGAACCTGATGGGAGGCTGGAAATACTCCACGTTCTCCGGGTTTCTGGTGTTCCCCTTGTAGATTAGCACGTTGAATTCAGTTCAACTGCTTTTAATGCATGAAATACAGGGTAGCAGATATTTGTGGCAATAAAGCAAAGTGTCTAGTCTGTCGAGTCTACATCTATGTCGAGCTATCCAGCTTGCAGGAACTACATTTCCCTTAATTTGAGGGTTTTCGACGCAAACCGGAAGTGCAATTTAAGTGCAGTTAAGTTAAGTTTTTGCTTATATTTGTTTACACAAGCCATTATTCACTATAAAAACCACGCCGAATTAGACATTAGCAGTTTGTGTTTGCAAGGTATCCATTGCTTTACAGTTAACTGTCGTTTAATTGCTTTAATGCTTACGAAAATCTAAAATCCTGACGATTCTCAAGCAAGTTCGGTGCGTCAAAGCAGCGTTTTTTTTTATTTATTATTTCAAAGTAGATTTGTGGTCGTTTTATTCAAGACGGACATCGAAGATAACGCTATCCTCGAGTAGTGTAAGTGACAATGAATCTAAAAATATGTGTATTATTATATGTGTGTTCATATTCGACCGAGTTATTACGAGGGGAAATGGTCGAATGTTTTCTCGCTTTTTTTTTTTTTTTGCAAGCTAACGTTAGCTACCAGCTAGCTACCACAGCTACCAGCTAGCTACCACAGCTAGCAGCTAAGCTAAGTGCCACACAGGCATAAGATACATGATACATATTGAGTGTGGAACAATTTAGATTAATGAATAAATGTGTTTTAAGACCTTAATAAGGTACTAAAAATGAAAGAGGAGAAAAATGAAATGGTGTAAAATTAGTAGAAATGTAAATTAATCTATCTATCTATCTATCTATCTATCTATCTATCTAATTAAATTGTGGTAAAGTATAAAAATATAAATTGAACCACATTTGAACATTGTTTTGCAGTTCATTAGGGTTCATTATGTCCTCTAAAACACCTGGACTACACTTTAAATCAATAAATAACTTGATGCAGATGTTATTACAAAAAAATAGTATGCATCCCTATTGTGGGCTCCAAGAGTTGAGGATGAACACTATAATATTCTGACCAGAAACATGTCCACACTCCATTTCTCATACTTGAAAATATAATTAAAGTATAAAAAACTGCAGCTTTATTGTATATTTCTGGAGAGTTTGTCATCCTGGTGAAATGCAGCGACAGTGTGTGTGTGTGTGTGTGTGTGTGTGTCCCTGCGGTGGATCCGGTGGCAGATGGGAGACTGGCAGTAAAGGGAGTCATCCGGTGCCAGAAACCCTGCCGAGTTCACACCGGACCATCACAGCCGATTAGGATCAACGCCCCGGTGCACAGCAGAGGCCTGTGTTAGCACTTTGGAGATTCGTGTCTCGGGTACAAAACAATGTTTAGAGGTTACTTCCAAAGCAAGATTTACACCATGTAACAAGTGACAGAAAATATCAACCGGAATACAATAAATCAGCATATAATATGTGACATTTTTTTAAATATAAATTCATGTTTTTTGGGGGGGGAATTAATATTTTTTTTATTATTATGCAATTTCAGCAGAAGTGATTTCTCTGGAATATACAGACACAAGTAAGACACCATAGCTGAACAGAAAGCCAAGAGTGCCACCTACAGACAGTCAAGGAAAGTCACCACCTTATTATAAAATGATTTTATGGACACTATTAAAGTCATTTATAAAAATAATAATGATAATAATTAAAAAAGCAACAATTTCCAACAGAATTCCGTTTAAAAAGATAGAAAACAGAAAATAAAATAGCAACATTTTCACATTTAGAGCCCTAACCATTTATTCTTTAATATATTTAACATATTTTAATATCCATATTTGTTCATTTTTAGTTATTAAAGAGATTGCAAGAAATGCAGACCCATTTTAAATAGAGAAACTACAGTCATCGTGACAAACGGAGCCATCTCCGTTCAAGCGTGTCGAGCCAGGACGCACAGCGACACTGCGCAGTGCGCATGCGCGGCTTTCCTGTCAGTGTCATAGCAACCAGATCAGACGGAAACGACCAACATGGTGAGTGTTGTCGGTTATTTTGTGGGCTTTTAGAGGGATATGTGTTAAAAGTCCGAACTGTTACCACTTTCCGGGACGTTATGACGTCTGAACGCTGTCGTTGACATTGCATGCGACGTCACTGTTAGCTCGTGTGGGCTAACTTTAATTAGCTAGTTAGCTAACCCCTGAATGTCAGTTAACCCGGCGTTAAATGGCGTTAGCCGGTTGTCCTGCTAAATGTAGTTTCGACCTAGCTGGAGGGTCCGACTCAGCTGCCATTTTTGTTTTTAAATCACACGAAATAAAAGTGTGCATTACGTTACAGCTTCGTGTGTGTTTACATGTCGCTAGCAGTATCCGCTGTGTGGTCATCTCCCTGTTTAACTGAGCGTCTGCTAATGTCTGCAGGACAAAGCCAGGACTGTGAGAGAGGCACTGGCCAAGCTGGTGAGTGATGCACACAGGCAATACTATGTATACTTGGTAATAACATTTTTAATGTACACATATGTTGTATTTGTAAGGGAAAGTTGATTGTTTAGTTGCCAGATTGTATTGTTTTTCTATATATTAAACTATTTTTTCTTGCTGTATTCAATGTCATTGTATTTAATGTGTGTGTGTGTGTGTGTGTGTGTGTGTGCAGGAGGAGAAGTCGGGGGAGAAAGTGAGCGAGAGTAAAACCATTAAACTATATGGTCAGGTTCCTCCCATAGAGAAGATGGATGCCTCTCTCGCCACTCTCACCAACTGCGAGTGAGTCCTCATCGCTTATTTTCAACGTTTTCAAGGGTTATATGTTGTTGTTTTTTTATTTCCACCCCTACTTAGAGTGAGACAAACTCACTGAAGCCTCTTTGATGTGTCTGCATGCATCCGAAGGCACGTTCAACCGTGAGATTATCCTGGTTTGGCTCATTTTTTGGGATATCTTTGGGCTGAAGCCTTCCCATTCACAAGTTCCCAGAGAAAACATTTGTTTATATCATCGGGATAATCGTAAATATGACTTTTTCTGTCCTTAAATAGCAGGAAAATATTTGTTAATAAAGTGTATCAGACCATGCACAAAGTGCTGACCCCTGCAGCTGCGGTTGGTTACTGTTCGGTTTGTCCTCCACTCCCCAGAAAATACCCCTTTCACACGAAGATGCTTTTATATGACAGTTTACATGACCACGTGGGCTTTGTGGGTATTTACACTGACCAGACGTCAGCCTTCTGTCCCACAGAAATACCCACAATCAGCAGCTGCACACACTGACGCAGCGAAAAACAAGTGAACCGAAACAAGTCGATGCAAATCGGATAACAGTCCAATCACATGACGAGTACCAGCGCACAGCCTCTAATGTGCATAACCGCATATAAACACTGATTAAGCACATGAATTATTGGTTTATACTGAAGTAGATTAATCATGTCTATGTTTTCCCCCCAAAAAACCCAACACAGTTGCTTTAATGTACCGTTTCCTCCACAGGAAGCTCTCTCTGTCCACAAACTGCATTGAAAAGATAGCCAATCTCAATGGCCTGAGTGAGTACTGCCTGTATAAATACACAAAAGCACACGCATACACACGGATGGAAATGTGCTGTCGTTACATGCTGTTGTGTTGTGCTCTTCCAGAGAACTTGAGGATATTGTCATTAGGAAGGAATAATATAAAGTCTCTCAACGGGCTGGTGAGTTTCATACTGGAGATGACAGAAGGAGTGTTTTTTGCACGTTTTCTAACTTGAAGACATGCTAAATATGTACTTTTTCTCTGTGTGTGTGTGTGTGTGTGTGTGTGTAGGAGGGGATAGGGGACACACTAGAAGAATTGTGGATCTCCTATAACTTGCTGGAGAAACTGAAGGGAATTCACTGCCTGAAGAACCTCCGAGTCCTCTACATGTCCAACAACCTGGTCAAAGACTGGGGTCAGCTATGTTCAGAAACATTATCAACACATTATTGAAATGGACCATGTGGTGTTTATGGAACATAAGTGGCTTGGAGAAAATTGCCAGTAAAATTGTCTAACTTCTTAGCTTAAGTCTGATGCCTCATGTGTGTCGTGTAGGAGAGTTTGTGAGGCTAGCCGACCTGCTGTGCCTGGCAGACCTGGTGTTTGTTGGGAACCCTCTGGAGGAAAAGCATTCGGCCGAGGGAACCTGGATGGACGAGGCCACTAAAAGACTGCCTAAACTGAAGAAACTGGATGGTAAGACTGTTTCAGCAGCAGTGTGTGTGTGTGTGTGTGTGTGTGTGTGTGTGTGTGTGTGTGTGTGTGTGTGTGTGTGTGTGTGTTGTGTGTGTGTGTGTAAGCACGCGGCGTCTTTGTTCGGTGACTAAAACACAATCAGTCAATCGTGGTAAATTTCCGTTAATGGGATAATCGTGTGAAGTGGAAAAGCCGTCTAGCTCACTATCGTGTAGAGAAGTGAGCAGCTTGATTTAAATTAAATAACATAAATAGGACTCCATGAATAATTCAGAATGACAGACTCGCATATTGTTACTATTTAAAAATAATCAGTAATAATGAATTTTTGTAGGTCAGCTGAGGTGAGGTTTCCACAAGTGAGTGAATAATGGTTGAATATTTCCTGTGGGTTAAAAAGGGAATTCCTATTTCCTCATTACAGACCTGTAAATGTTCCACAAAAGGCAATGACGAGCTTTACGTCGACACACAGCAGCAATGAGTGGTTTCCTTGTGTTTCCAGGAACCCCCATCGTCAAACAGGAGGAGGACGAGGGCGACGGAGAGAGCTGAGACACGCGGCTGTCTAACTGCAACCGCCTTCCCGGAGAGTCTTCCCTTTTTAAAGGTTTTGCATGGTCGGTCACGGCCCGTTCCTTTTATGTAAAATCATTTTTACTACATAGATTGGTTGTAGACGGACAAGCACAAGATGACCAATAAACACACCGACGTTTTTATAATTAGAAAGGTCTGTAAAGTTGACACTACGTCAGGCCTTGTGGGCTTAAAATAGGTTTATATAAGCACAGTGCTATTAGTGGACCAAAAACAACCGTCCTCCCTCCATATCATCCCCATGAAGCTACATATTATCATATGGTACTTTAACATATGGCTGTGGTACTTTAAAATGTTATTACTGAAAGGTAAAGGTACTAACTAGGCATACAAGTGTGTTTGAGCTCATGGAGAATGTGTCTGAGCGTTTTGAAGGGCAGGAAGTCGCCTTCGCTGACGGTTCTCGGTTCATTTTGGATCTTTCTTTTAACACACGTCCTCATTAATTGCACACATTGTCTGCGTAAATTTTTTTTTTTTTTAATGCTGTTTTAACTTATGGGTGTTTTATGTGTTTTTATGATTTTGATATTTGAAATAAATACTATTGAAGTACATCGCTCGATCCCTGTCCATTTAAATTCAATACTTGGTAATATTTGATCATATAGAATAATTTAGTAGTATGACTACAAGATAACAAGATGAATTTATTGTCTTTGTACAACAGGGGAAATGCATATTTAAATATACACAGTATATTTTGATGAGGCAAAGATAAAAACAATAAATCGACCAGTTTTGATTAATAGTTTTGTCACCTGACTGTGAGCACCGAGGATATATGTTGGGGGGGGAGTCAAACCATATGACCAGACGTGTCTCACATTTCTACCGCTCATAAGGCAAATGGTGAATAACAAAACAAGTGGAATAAATACTAAAAAAATAGCAAAGCATAATTTAAAACGCCGGCCTGCAACTAAAACATGAATCTTTTCCAGATTTGAAAAGGCAATAAAAAAAAACGGAGAACATTTAAAAATCCAGGGAGCTCTCTTGCAAAACGTGACCTTCCTGTTGTGCAAGAAAGGATAAAGCGAGCGGAGAGAACTGTGAGAGAAAATTGGAGAACTTAAACTGGGGACGGGTCCGGTGAACTCAGCGGAGTCCCCCCGTCTTCTCCTTCCAGCTCGCCGGGTGTGCCGGCTGCGGCAGGTCGACTCTAGGCGGCGCCGTCGGGTGCCGTTTCCTGTCCAAGCGCTCCAGTACTTGGATGTGCATGGTGTTGTTGTTGCCGTGCTGAAATCCGGTGACGTTGCTCAGGTGGATTTGGATGCCGCCCGATGGGGCAGGGTGACATGGGAACGAGTCGGGGCTGGAAAACTGACGCTGCGGATGGAAAAAATACGTTTACCATAAAAACAAAAGCACCAAATGGAAAATTGCGATTTAAAATCAAAAATCTATACTTTAAATCCCCCTTTATACAGAAAATGCAGTGTGTGGAGCATGAATTTTACACCCACTTGGTACTGTGGAGACAGGTTTTCCCTAAAAGCCTGCTGGGAAGGGTTCGTGGTCCGGCCTTGAGCTGACTTGGCGGTCGAAGGGGACGGCGGCGTCGATCGAATCGGGCAAACGGACGACCTTTTCACTTTATCGCCCACCGCCGGACCTGAAAATGATGAAGGCGGATCTGGAAAAGGGATGACACACATGATTTGTTTGTCTGATTTTCGCTCTTAAAAACCAAAGTTCCCCCCTCCCCCCCCTACTTCAGTGGTTTCTACGCCGCTTCCTTTTTACCTGTGACTCTCTCATTTGCAGTCCAACCACCAGCCATTTCCTGCAGCAAGAGAAAGTAGACGTTGTTAACACACACACAAACACCTCTTCTCTGATTGAAAAAACTACGTTTGGAAAGTTTGTTATGCTTTGCTGTCGGAGAAAAAAAGGAGAAAACGTAGGAAATAAATGATTCACAGGAGGTAAAGTAAAAGTTACAGACATTTGGGGAAATAAATCTGCCTCCTGTAAATCCACAAACTGTTGTTTTTGAATTTGTGAGCTTCAGAGGTGATTTGGACAAAGCCAGGCTAGCTGTTTCCAGTGTTTATGCTAAGCTAAGCTAATCTTGATTTTATTCATATTTACTTTCTAGTGCTGATTGCCCAACCCTGATCCAAACATTTCATAGCTTATTTTTAAGTGAAAATTCCCCCTGATGCAGTAAGAAGTGATGCATGCAATATTTCGCTGAGGCAGCAAAAAAAAAAAAAGAAACACGTGCAGTGTAGAAATGCCTAACTATTGGGCAATTTCTGGCAAAGAAAAGCTTCCCAGAAAAAGAGGGAATGGTGACGTCAAAGTGTTCTCCTTTCAGGATACCTGGGTAGTATTTTTTGAAGTAATTTAAACAAACCTGGGTGTCAAATACACTAAAATAATGTCTCGGATTGTCAGTGAATCTCACCTGAATTGGTGGGCGGCCTGTTGGCACACTATCACAAACTTGTGCAAATGTCTCTGCAAAACACACAATTATAAGATGTGAAATACATTTCTTCTAATTCGCCACATAACTGGAAAAAACAATGTTGCGGAAGAAAAACCATCGTCATAAACGGGAAAAGAATTGACGTAAAAGCAGACCTGAAGGCTGGGAGATATGAACCCTCTCCACCCGCTCAAGCATTCGTTCTTCTTCTATTTGGTCCTGAAAAGAGGAAGAGAAACACATACGATGATAAAATAAAAAATATATGTCTTGCTTCATGTCAAAACTTTTGTGTAGTAAAGACGGGACGATGAGAAAATGTCATGTCATGATTATCCCGGCCAAAAACAATTGTGAAATATTCTCCTCAAAAAACTCATATTTTATTAAAAAAAAAAAAACAGATCAAATATATCATAAAAAAATAATGTATGAATATAATTAACTTTTCTACCATTATGTAAAGCTAGCCAGCTTTTTAAATTCACTCAACAATATTCACAATTATCCTGATAAATCCTGATTAATTTATCGTGATTATTTTATTTTTTATCGTGACTTGCGATAAAATCCCGTATCGTCCATAATGAAGACTCCTCACCAGTCTCTTCACCACTTCGTGGACGGCGTCGTTGATCGCATGTTTGTGCATCTTGTACAGCTCCTCCGTCTCCATCGTACACGCTGCAAGTCGAGACGTTAAAACGTTAAAACGCGATTTTAACGTTTTAACGATTTGCGATTTGCGTCTCAGGGTGGAGGGAGTGTTTTCTCACCGAGGGCGGAGGGCCTCTGTTGGGGCCGGGTGTCCCAGCATCGCTCCATGAGGACCATCATCCTCGTCAAGCCTGCGATCCCGGCGGCGTGGCGGCGGATCTCGTCCATCGACGGCCGGTCTCCCTCCGGGATGCGAAGCCGCACCAAGCTGGACTCTGCAACTGTAGCGGGGGGAAGGATCCACCTTAATGTGAGGTCTGGACTTATAGTTATTAATCAGTGTTTTTATTTTAAAGAAGATTTTAAAGAAGTTAGCCTCGCATTGGCTCCCATCAACAACAAAAAATGGATTTTGGATTAATCGCAGAAAACAAGCGCTGTGGAAAACATACGTTTATCATACCTGCATGTTGTTTTTTTATTCAGCAGGATAATCTCCATAAATGAACTCCACTGTAATAATATCTTGATGCGTAAACAATAAAAAGCTAACATAAAGCTATAAAAGAACTCAAAGCGAGCATGAGTACACATCAAGGCTGTAAAAGTGGACCCCATTTCTTAACCGCCGCCTTTTTTAAGACTTCAGCACGACTAAAAAACTTCAAAAATCACGAGGAAATGTATTTTTTATAACGTTGAACAAAGCCTTAAAATTTAAGGCAAAAAACAACAAAACATTGCCTTCAAGAAGTGCATAAAAAAATATACTTTCAGCATAAAAAACTGAAAACGTAGCGGAGCATTCAGCAGGGGACAGAGAATTTCGTTGGGAGTTGGTGGAGACCAAAATCAGAGCAAAAAGTTCAAGAGCAGTAAATTCATCCACATAAACACGACTAATAAAATAATAAATAAACACTTATTAAAGCTTGTTTTGAGCATCAATAATTAAGAGATGCCATGAAAACCACTCACATGGATACGGCTGCTTCCCGGTGACGATGGACCACAAGAGGATGCCGTAGCTGAAAGACAGGTTAATGCCAGGGTTAATAATAGTTTCATAACAATCACACCCTGGGTTTGTTTTCGTCTTTGGATGTAGGACATTCAGTGGCAACAACAACATCAGTGCCAGAATATAAATATATAATACTTGGAGAGGTGTTGAGGGTGTGAGTACCTGGAAGTCCCATCCATCAGGGTAATTGCGTTTACTGCGTACTCCAGGACTATGCCAAAGGTAATTTGACTTACCGCCATGCAGGAGACGAAGAGGAGGGACTTCTTGGAACTTTTAATTGAATACAAATAGCAATACCACAGTGTAGGAGTACTCTGTTCCAAGTAAAAATATGTCTACTTTTGTACTTTTGACTTCAGGATTCGCATCAAAAATCAACTTAAAGTAACACACTTTAAAGTACGCGTTATGTATATAGATTTAATTCTAGATATTATTGATGATTTAATGTGTTATCACTTTAATGTTGCAGCTGTTAATGATGGACCTCTAATAACATGTTCTCTTATACATCTAAATCTGGAACTAATAACTAAACTTATCAGTAGAGGTATTAAAAAAGCAGAAATACTCAAGTAAAGGACCTCAAAATCGTACAGTTAAAAAAGTACTTAGTTACTCTCCGTCACTGAACCCGTGATTAATTAAGTGTGCATACGTGAATACTTGCTTGGTGCTTATGTGTACTTGTACTAAAAGTACAATGTCTCTTATGTTCAGAGCCGTCGTACCTGTAGATGTCGGAGGCTCGCGTCGGGCTGTACGACAGGTGAAACGCCTCGGGCGGCATGTAGCTGATGGTCCCGCCTTCCTCCTCGCTGTCCTTCCTGGAAGTCCTCGTGATGCTGTGGTAGAGCCGGGCGAGGCCGAAGTCCGTGAGCTGGGGCAGGGAAGGAGGGTTTAACTACTCCGACTGTACCACGGAACGTACAACGAGCTGGGAAAGGCGCAGCGTCGGGACCCACCTTGGCGTTGAGGGAGCTGTCCAGCAGCACGTTGCTGGGCTTCAGGTCCAGGTGGAGCAGCGGGGGGGTCAGAGTGTGGAGGAAGTTTATACCCAGGGCCACCTGGTGAGCCAGTCTGAAGACCAGGGGCCAGGAGGGTACGCTCCCCTGGAAGAGTGTTGCCATAGTTACACATCCACAAATACTGTCTCTTTTGTACACTATAAATAATATCTATAATTCCCCTCAAATGCATCAGAACTAAAGTAACAAGCCTGTAACAGATACCTGCATATTCTACTTTAAGTACAGTAATTAAGTATTTCTACTTTGTTACTCTCAAAGGGTCTTTTCTGTCTCACAGATACTTTATTTTTACATGACAGAGTGGTACTTCTAACGTAAAACCTGCTTCTTACCTGCAGGGAGAGCAGGGATCCTCTCTCCATGACCTCCATGACCAGACCCAGCTGTGTGGAGGGACCCGAGGACGGCGTCTGACCCCTGAAGACCCCTCGGACCTGGATGACGTACGGGCTGCAGCCTTGGCGCATCATGTCGATCTCACGCAGCAAAGACGCGCTGTTCCTGTGTTGGTGTTGGTTCGTGAGTAAACACTTAACTTTTCTATATATCTGATGAGACGTTTCGCGAGCGTCTCACCCGTCGTCGAAGTGAAGCACTTTGATGGCCACGTCGCAGCCCCACTGCCGGTGCCGGGCTTTGTAGATCTGTCCGAACCCCCCGGAGCCGATCACCTTCCAGCCCTCCAGGCTGGAGTCTCCGATCAGCGCTGAAGGGTGACTGATCAGCGCCATAGTTCACTGGGGAGGAAACCACCAGAACCTTTACCACAAAACAATACAAGTTCCTCTAAAATAAAAGAGGATCTGAGCAGGTTTTACAAAGCATCCCTGAAAACATCCAGCAGTTATTAACATGGATGTAGTCAATCATTTAGAATTATATGGTGCACAGTATTAATAATATTAATATTAATACTTCAGTGCCTTCCTGGTGGTGCATCAGTGTTTATTGTTTTTAAAAATGACACTTTGCTGAGTAATGATATGAAATCCTGTCGAGAATCTTCGTTCTAGACTTTATTACTGTATTGTATATTTTTCGTAATTTTTTTAAAATTTATTTTTACACAGAATTCAAATAAAAGTCAATTATTTGGTTTAAAATGCCCGTCAGTCTTATTCTGCTGCCTTGAAATTCTATTTTTGTGTCCGAAAATCGAAAAAAACATCAATTAAAAAAGGATAAAGAGAGAGGTTTCATAACCTGAAAGCCGTGAATGTTTGCCTGATTAATAACTAAATCGATAAATAATATAAACCCGACGTCTCATCAACAGAACTCACCTTCTAACGTGCATTTTTTAAATGGCCCACATGCACTAAACTCACCGAGAGACAACAGGAAACCACATTCTGTGTCGCTCACGCCACCTGACGTGGATCAGAAAGCCCCGGTGGGGTGGACAGAATAATAACAACGGCTGTACTAATAGAATAATACTCACTAATGCTGGCCTCGTTGTGTCAGTTTGAACTCTCGTTATGATACCTGCTCACTTTTCTGCCTCTTGAGGACTCAAATTAAGCATTTTATTATGTAAATCTACTATATTTGACTTTGGAGACATGAAAATGTCCGTCGATCACCTAATGCAAACAAATCCACGCTTAAAACACTCTGTCATGCTATCACGGTGATTTCTTTTTTCTTTTTTTTTAAAGGGGAAATCACTTACCCTCGAGGATGTAATCTTCTTTCTAATCATTCAACTGTGTAAAGAGAGAAAAAAACACCCCGCTGCTCATTCAGTGACTTTCTACTGGAGGCAGCTGCTCTTCTTAGACCTAAACCGGCAAAAGAAGAAGTGAAACCCTTTTTTTTTTTTTTTTTTTACTTCTGCTTCTGAAGGGTTCAGCAAACAGGTTTTTTTTTGTTTTTTTAAGCCATACCCTGTCAGATTGAATGGCTGCTTCCGTGGATGTATTGTTGTTTTTGGTGGTATTCGTTTATTTATTTTATAATAGATTAGAGGAACTAGATTATGGTTGTAACGTAAGTTAGCTGTAACACTTTAATGACCTCTAATTATGAAAACATGATGATTAGATGGACGTTTGTAAAGAAAACAGCACATTTTATTTGTTTTTGTGATTTTTACTGTCAAGATAGATAGATTTATGTCCTTATTTAATCATAAAGCAGGCGGTGTTGGGGACAGAGGTGTCAAAAGTAAACACATTATACCCAAGTACAAGTACGCACATGTTTAAAAAGACTCTGGTCGAAGTAAAAGTATTCAACTTCTTCACTGAAGTAAAAGTGGAAAAGTACAGGCTATAAAATATCCCTCCGAAGGAAATTTCTGCTGGCTGTTTGTGGGTCGTCATGGTAACAAGAAGCCACCGAGACACTCAACTTCATGAACACCAGCTTCCACATTTTTCACATTTCAATCCAGCGTTGGAAAAAAAAAGAAGGCTTATAAAGGCTATTCTGAGTTTTGCCAGCAGAGGGCGCAGTCTGCGGGATCATTTACAGTAAATGGGTGAGGAGGACGTTTAAAAGACCTGATTTAACGCCACAGCTGGATGACGTAATGCGATCCAATACAACTGCTGTCACACTGAGACACTTATCTGATATGTTTGTGTTGCTTTTGCTGATTCAGATAAATAAAAATACATAGAATCAACAAATAAAGCATTATAACAGATTAATTTTGACGATATAAGGAAAATAAATAGAGAATATCATCCTTAAAGTGAGTTTTTTTAATCCATTTGATGTTTCAGACCTAGACAGGATGCCGTGATGGAGGTAATGTCTCTTGACACAGATAAACTCACAACAAGGAAACCACATTAACAGACAATTAAAACAAGACGAATCTCTTCCTCCGCTTGGTTTAGGAGACGTTTAGCACAGAGATCTGTTGCGTCCCGTTTACAAAGCCCGCCTGTCACTGAGCACAGTTTAAAAAAGAAATAAAAGACAGAAAACCCCCGCTTCTGACGTCAGTGGAAATCCCCTTATCTCCAGTTTGACCCAGACACAAGTCGACATGACATTTTTTTTTATTCTTAATATCTCAAACACACCCTGTGAATGTACATCGTGTACAGTTTATCATATTGTTTGCTGTGTATAATAATGATAATTAAATGTGTTGGATAAATAGAATTAAAGGGGCAGTGTGCGGTTTATTTAAGGAGGTTAAAATGCGTTTTGACGTCATAAAAAGAGATACTTTTAGAGTTTATAATGCGGATTAAATGAATATTATATATCTGTGTTGAAGCGACCGCCCTCACCCTTCAGCTCGGCTGCTTTTCCGTTTAGTTTCGGTTTTGTCTTTCGGGGTTTCCACCGGTGGTGCGCGCGACACTTCCTCACCCGCCACCCCCGCTGCGCGAGCTCGCTCTCTACCTCTCTCTCTCTTTCTCTCTCTCTTTCTTTCTGTCTCTCTCTCTTTCTCTCTCTCTCTTCCACAAATCTCCAGATGATCACTCTTTAGTTGTGTGTTGTGTTTCGCTCGCGCGCGCGTGTGCGCGTGTGCGTGTGTGTGTGTGTGTGTTGAACTTTGTTCCTCCGTGTTGTTGTTTTTCGGACTCCGGAAGCTGCGCGAGCTTCTCCGTCACCGTCGCAGACGAAACAGCGCTCGAGCCCTCACGTAAGAAACTACACGCACACACATCGAAACTTACGTTTTATTTCACGTCTTAGTGATTTATTTATTTATTTATTTATTCAGTAAATACTCGTATCAGCTGTGTTCCGTGTGTTTGCTTGTTTGGCTGTTTGTTTACACCCGGATTCCGGTTTCACAGTCTGGCTATGAGCCCTACTTTATTTAATACACCTATTATAAATCCTTATTTATATGTCGTTGAACGAGAGTTATGGTCTCTGAACGACTTGTTGACGTCACATCAGGTGCAGTCTGACATTTAAGGGGGAAACCGTGTATTTATTTTTTAATTTGACACGTTTTCAGATTAAGATTTGAACGTGAATATCACGTGAAATGCTTGTAAGACACTGTCAGAGATGAAATCTGTCGTTTTATTATAGTTGTCTTTCACTAGGAGTTCATTTGACCCACTGTCTTTTTCACTTTAATTAAACATGTTATTTATAGTGTCGTATTACAACTAAAGGCTACTTAGGAGCCAATGAACCTGATGCAAAGTTAATGAGTCATGTGTGTGCTGGTTTAGCTGGTATTTTCTGTCTCTTTGCGTCACTTTTCTGTGTCTCTGTAGTCAAATCATGTTTCTTTGTGGTCATTCTGAGTCTCATCCTGGTTGGGTGAAGGCCATGGGAGCCCCCCGTCGCACACTGTGGGCCCCTGAGCCAAGAAATAATGAAGAAATGTCTTTTATTTTGTATCTTTCCTTTAGATAAAGAGAAAAATACGACAGCAGACAAAAACATAGCCGTAAAAATGTCATAAATGCAACGGAAATGAAACTTAATGACGTGTTTTCTTCAGTATGTTGGACCTTTAGACGGCGGTGTGAGAGCGAGGGATGGACGGTGAGAGGAGTGGAGGAGGAGGAGGAGGAGGTCCGGAGGTGGAGGACGAGTTCGCCTGCGCCGGCGTTCTCCGGGGGTCCCTGAACTCGCTGCACGCCTCCGTGGAGCGGGTCTTCAGGGTGGCGTTCGCCATCGGGCCGGACGACTGGTCTCTGGGGAACAACGGGCAGATCTGGCTGAAGCTGCGAGGGCAGAGCGGCAACGTGAAAGCTGCCAAAGTAAGGGCCGGGGTTTTGTTTGGACATGGTGGCGTTGGGCGATGCTGCCCGGTCTAATGTTTCTGCCTTGTAGTTGTTTGTGAAGGGGCTGGTGAACCAGGAGGAGCAGCAGGAGGTTTCCTACCCCGGAGTCCTTCACTGCATCTTCTGTGGGGCCAGAGGGCTGTTCATGGACTGCCTGACTAAAAGCACCTCGGCACACATCGTGGTGAGCGTTGCATTCTGGGTGTTCAGAAGATGAGGATGGGAACCTTTTTTATCTATTTATTTACCCAGAATGAAGGAGAAAAGTGACAAAAATACACGACTTCAGCCCAGATTTCTGCCTATATTTGTTTCTATTTTTGGTAAATTTGCGTTTAAAATATGCTGAATTAGCTGTTAGCAGCTGGTGTTTGCAGTGAAGACATGGACATGCAGTTAACTTTAACCGGGTCGCTTTTATTTTGGAGAAAACGTAAAAAATGGGATGTTTTTCAGGTCCTGGAGTTGCGTTTCTTCCGAAAGAATTTCTGACTGATGACTCAACAATCGCACTGACTCATAACACCAGCCCGTTCTTATTGCCCTCAAAAGAAATTACATTATTAGTCAATGTCACGTCGTCGGCTAGAAATGCGTCATACCCTTCTACGAAGTAACGGCTACCTCTAAACGCTGCCGTGTTGTCACTGGAAATTCTCAAGCTATTTTTAACACGTCTTCTTATTTACGACTCGCGGGGGGAAGTTTTATTATGTTTTAAAGAAAAACTTTCACTATGACGTCGCTGCTTGTTGTCGCTACAAACTGCTTGGAAATCCCTCAGACTTTTATGGGAACAATAATTTCATTTCAAAGACGGCGTGGTGGAGTATTTCCACTTTAAAGGCCTTTTATTTTGAAGGTGCAAACATGACAACGGCGTAATAAAGGATGCTGTTCTCCTCTCACCAAACCAGGTGGGCTCGACAGGATTCCTGCTCATATCGGGTCTGGCGGAGCCGGTGGTGCGGGCCTACTCCCTCATTACGGACCTGGTGGAGCGGGTCGAGACCACGCAGTCCAGACGCCCGGAGGCCGGGGACAGGGGCCCGGGAGAGTCTCTGGATTCCCGCCGGGCGTTCAAAACCCTGGTGGAGAAATTCGAGGACAAGCACATCCTGGACCTCCTCGTCCTGCCGGGGTCCGTGAAGGAGATCCTGCTGGATTTGGTGAAAGAATCTGGGCTCGGGTCCGACCCGGCTCTGACGGGTGGAGGTGAGCTCAGGTCGCTGGAGGATTTGGACGGTTGTTGGGACATTACGCCCAAACTTCCTGAGCCGTCCCGGACTTTTGATCGGTGGCTCGACGGGGCGGCCGCAGGCTCGGGAATGGACTCCGCAGCCAAGGACTCCTCGTTCCAGTTTTTATCCACGTCCGCGGGCGGCCGAGGGACAGCAGAAGGTGCTGAGGACAATCTAATGCATTCCCCGCAGGAGGTGGGAGAAGAGCAGCCGGAGCCGGCGGCGACCCCGGCGGCGGCGTTGCTAGGAGACCAGCAAGAAGCGGAGCTGCAGCTGTCGGTGGGGAACAAGGAGTTTTGGCTGCTTTTGAAGTTCTTCACGGCGATGGGGTACACCGAGGACGTGGTGAAACGGGTCCTCGCCCGCACCGGGCTCCAGGAGGCCTCGCAGATCCTGGACCTGGTCCAACAGGAGCAGGATCGCAGCGACCAGGAGGAGGCGAGGAAAAACCGCGAGGGCTCGGCCCCGAACGGAGGCGAGAAGAACCGACCCTGCGAGACGGAGCACAGGGAGGAAGAGGAGGAAATGGAAGTCGGGAGAGATGAGGTGAAGATGAGTAACGGCGAGGGGGGAGCGACAGGGAGACACTTGATGGAAAAGGGCGGCGCCGAGGACGAAGACGAGGGACCCGAGGAAGACTTTGTCCTCGGGGTGGTGAAGAAAGCCGCCGCCAGCTGCGGCTACATGGAGCAGGAAGTAGCCAAAGTCTACAGCATGCTGCCCGACCGCTCCACGCATCAGCTGCTCCTGGAGCTGCAGAGGGAGACGGCGGGCCCGAGGGAGGGGCCCCGAGAGATGGACGACGTGGTGCTGGACAAAGAGGGGTCGAAGGTCACGCCGTCGGCGGACAAAGCCAGAGAATTTGGGCTTTTCGTTCCTGCGGAAACGAGAACATCGGATGATAAAACGCCGCAGGAGGAGAATCTAACCGTGGCCGAGTTTAGTAAATTCCACAAACCTCCAAACTCACAAACGCAGCAGGTCGTCCCTGAAGTCAAAGGGCCGCCCATGCCGACGTACCCCTCGTCCCCCAAACACCACCAGCCCGTCTACTGGCCTGCAGCCGCCCACAACACCGTCCTCACCGTGAAGCCCAAGGCTTTCAACTCCCTGAAACAAGCGCTCCAAAACCCTCCACCGCCCGTCTTCTCCAGGAACGACTCGTCTCCCACCAGAGCCAGGGAGAGGCCTCGTCCTCCTCCTCCTCCTCCTCCTTCTTCTTCTTCTTCGGTGGTGGTGACCGGGGAGCAGCGTTTCCTGGAAGGCCTGCAGATGCCCTTCGACCTTCAGCTGACGGACAAACCTGGCAACCCCAAAGTGAGGACGATCATCATCGACGGGAGCAACGTGGCCATGAGGTCAGACGATGCAGAATGAGTGTTTAACTAGATTTAATGAGCTTTCCACTCACCGCTCCTCCCCGGTCTCCACAGCCACGGCTTGGGTCACTTCTTCTCCTGTCGAGGGATCGCTCTGGCCGTGCAGCACTTCTGGGACCGAGGGCATCGCCACATCAGCGCCCTGCTGCCCCAGTGGAGGCAGAAGAGCGACCCCAAGATCAAAGGTAGCTCGTTTTTAACTGGATGTTAATGTTTATCGCGGGGTTTGTAGAATTTCACCATTTATTCCGTTTCAAACATTCTTACATTAAGAAGCTGAATCGGGGCCATAGTTTGAATTTCTGTGGGTTAAACATTTAATTATTATTAAAAATAGACAATCAATAATGTTCTGTATGTCCGGCAATCAGCTATCAGCAGCAATCAACTAATGATTTCACTTCTATATGCATATGTATCCCATTTATTACATGGAATGGTGCATTTTATATATATTTTAAATATTGTGAGAACGTGATGAGAGGTATATGACATTTATAGGAAATAAACTAATCTTATTGTTCCTTTTGCACAGATATTAGAATTAAAAAACACTTTTACGCCCAACTTCATCATCTGATTGTCTCCTCTATCATCTAAAAATGCTTTTTAACTCCCTGAAGGAGAGCAGTTTGCAGTCCTTTGTTCTCAGATATTCAAATTCAAAATACTTTATTGTCCCCCAGTCCTTTGTGTGGTTTTAAATTCTGCCTGCCGCTTGTCTTTGAGTCACGGAGACGGAAGACGAAGCAGAAAGTGTGTGGGCTTTTTGTTTTTTTCCCCCTTCGGTGCAGACTAAACATAGCGTTGTGTTCCTCCCCCTCAGAGCAGCACTATCTGACGGAGCTGCAGAGGCTGGGCCTCCTCTCCTTCACCCCCTCCAGGGAGGTGCAGGGCAAGAGGATCAGCTCCTACGACGACCGGTAAGGCAACCATCGTCTGTGTCACATTCACCGTATCATCCTCTAATCCCCATGAAGATGTGATGCAGTCTAATTATACACAGGATGTACCACACAGAGTACTGTTGCAGAAGTTAGTATGCATTTCTTCCAAACAGGAAGTGATGACGAATGTCAAGTCACAGATCTTTTTTTTGTTTTGCAGTCATGAGTAGCTCCTTCATGCCCTTTGTGCTTTGCATTGTGGGAGAATACTCTGCACCCACAGTACATTTAGTCTGGTTTGTATTCAGAGGTGTCAGACGTACAGATACTTCAAAAGGAGATTCTTTACTCCAGTAAAAGTAGAAAAAAGTACAGACACTGAAATGTACTCAAAGTATGAAGGATATTTTCTAGTGGCTTTCATATTAATGATAAAAATAATAATCAATAACTCCCCCCAAATGCATTAAAACTAATGTACTTGTCTGTTTTGAAAATGTAGAAAGTAGAAAGTACAGATATTTGTTTTAAAATGTAGGACGTAAAAGTCAAAAGTCCAAAAAATAAATACTCAAGTAAAGTAGAGACACCTGATAATTATACTTAAGTACAGTCGCAAAGTAGTGTTTCTTTTAGGCCTTTCATAGATGTTGGCCAGCACCACTAGGGGGCGCCAAAGACCAGGAGATTTGAGGTTCTTGTCCTCGTTTCTGCAGATTTATGCTGCAGCTTGCACAGAAGACAGACGGCGTGATCGTAACCAACGACAACCTGAGGGACCTTTCTGACGAGTCCCTGGTGTGGAGGGACATCATCAAGAAGAGGTATTTAAAAAAAACTCGCTTTTTAAGTCCTAATTAAAGGGCCAGCTCGCCCTTTTATCACAGTGTGACGTGACGTCTCCTCCCCACGCAGACTTCTTCAGTACACGTTTGTCGGGGATCACTTCATGGTGCCGGACGACCCTCTGGGCAGAGGCGGGCCTCACCTGGATGACTTCCTGCGCTCGGAGCACAGGTATCAACAACCACACACATATATATATATATATATATATATATATATATATATATATATATATATATATATAATTCTAGTTTAGTTTCATTTGTATATGAATATCTACGCCTCGATTTCCTCCCAGGACCCCTGACCCGGGGAACCACTCGTTCGCCGGCGTCGCCACCACCTTCCCGTCCTCCAAGGCGCCGCCGCGCTCCCAAACGGAGGTGCTGAACTTCCGTGACCGGACACCAGGGGGCAGTAGAGGGCGAGGACACGGGAGGGGACACAAGCAGAGGCAGCTGGGGGCCTCGGGGCCCCAGCGGAGCCCGGAGGAGACGGCGGGCCTCAGGGAGCAGCTCAGCCAGGTGTTCCCGGGACAGGACAACATGGTGGCGCTGGTGCTGCAGTGCAACCCGGCAGAGACGGACATGAACGTGCTGTCTGATCTGATCCTGGAGCAGTAGATGGATTTCTTTATCTTCGTGTTTTTTCCCGGGACTTTTCCAACAAATCACACCGGATTTTACAAAGTGTTTTTAATCTCACGTATTCCCTCCCACGTTTGCTGTTTCTCTCCACTGGAACAAACTTTACATGAAGAGCATTTATTCCGAATATAGAAATCCCTTGGAAAATAAATTCAGCATTGAAAAAAAACTGCTGTTCACACAATGTCCTATAGGGGTCGCCACTATTTTATCTGAAAGCTGAGAAGAGAGTGACTGATCCATAGATCACATTGAAGTGTGCAGCATAAGGAATCACCACTGATGCACAAATTTAAGTGAAAGTGATAACAAGAAAGTGTGCAGAGGTACGGAAGAGGTTTAGGGCCACATGTGAATTTTTTTTTTTTTTTTTAGTTCTGACTTTAAAGTCAGAATTCTGAGAAAAACGTCAGAATTCTGAGAAAAAATCTGAATTCTGAGATTAAATTCAGAATTCTGAGAATAAAGTCAGAATTCTGATATTAAAGTCAGAATTCTGAGAATAAAGTCAGAATTCTGAGATTAAAATCAGAATTCTGAGAATAAAGTCAGAATTCTGATATTAAAGTCAGAATTCTGAGAATAAAGTCAGAATTCTGAGATTAAAATCAGAATTCTGAGAATAAAGTCAGAATTCTGATATTAAAGTCAGAATTCTGAGAATAAAGTCAGAATTCGGAGAATAAAGTCAGAATTCTGAGATTAAAGTCAGAATTCTGAGAATAAAGTCAGAATTCTGATATTAAAGTCAGAATTCTGAGAATAAAGTCAGAAATCTGAGATTAAAATCAGAATTCTGAGAATAAAATCAGAATTCTGAGAATAAAGTCAGAAATCTGAGATTAAAATCAGAATTCTGAGAATAAAGTCAGAATTCTGAGATTAAATTCAGAATTCTGAGGAAAAAGTCAGAATTCTGACTTTAATCTCAGAATTCTCACTTTAATCTCAGAATTAAAAAAAAATTCAAATGTGGCCCTAAACCTCTTCCGTACAGAGAAAAAAAAAATCAAATTACACAATACCTATTTTCATGTTCACAGAATAGAAAGTGGAAGCCTTTGTTGTTGTTTTTTCATTCCTCTGAAGAGGACTGAAGTCCGTCTAAGAATAGATATTAAACCGGTCGGGTGAGCGGGGAACAATGGTTGAACCAGGCAGCGTGTCTATCTCGGGAACATCCTGAGCTTAGACACTGAATTCTCAAAGGTCGCTCACTCGACGCCTGTCTGAGTCACCTCTGCAGACGTTTTAGGCTGAAGTCACATGGAAAGAGGGCGGCGGCTGTGCGTCCATTTGCATACCGTAGCAGTACAGGCGTGCCAACAAGTAAACATCATGAGAGAGGAGCATTGTTTTTACTGGGATGTTATTAGAAGGGCACCACGGGTCCAAAAGAAAATTATAAATCATTTATCATGTGGGTGCAGAGGAAAGCCAATCAGCATGCAGCATGGTAACGGATGAGACGATACAGAGATGCTGGATATGAATTCATCTATTTAGGTTAATAGTTGACCCATTTCATGGTGATTTGTCAAAGATGTGGTCTGTGGTGTATTCCTGTGAACATGTCACTGTTTAGTTGCCTGTTTGGGGTTATATCCAGTATTCACAGTGGTTTACTTCAGTAAAAGTGGTAATACTACAGTGTAGAAATACTGTTATTACTATTGTTACAAGGAAAAGTCCCTCATCACAATGTCACTTCAGTCAAAATGCACCAGAAATTAGAAGTACATGTTACAGAATAATTCACTTTAATGTTGCAGTTGGTGAAGGTGGAGCTCTTTTTAACTATATTTTCTTAATGGTAAATCGTGATTTATTTGTGGATTATATTTTGTATTATTATAAATAATACTAATATAAAAAAATATTTAATTAAAAAAAATATATATATAAAAAAAAATGAAGATATGTTTAATTTATATGTTTTTAATCCGGCACTGAAACCTGCTGCCGCGTCATCCTCACAATGTGTCTGTGTGTTTGCTGATGTTGTAAAACTACTTGTTTGGTGATATAAGAAAATATTGGGACGCCAGTCAAGCGTTCGGTGGACAGAGGAGAGGACATTTCTTTTGTTTCTCTATTTTCAAATTTACTCCCCCCTCTATTCAGGAGTCTCATTTTGAGTCTTAACAGTGAGTTGTTGTTTCCATGAGATTTGGTGAAACACTACTTTATTTATTCAGTGTTTTGTTTTTTAACTTAGAGGTGATTATATAATGTTGTCCAACCTCAATTTTAGAAACAATAAAATCAAAAATTGTCCTGTGCCTGTTATATGACCACATATTAAATATTACATATACTTGCATTGATGTAAAAGCAATTTCAGCTTATATATGAACTATTAATTAAATCAAGAATAATTCATATATATATATGATTATTTTCAGATTTTTTTAAAAAAAAATTTGTAATTAACTTTTTATTATCTGATTTTTAACTAAATAGTTAAACCGCTATATATACAAATAATTAAATATATATATATATATAATTCAATAATAATAATTTTGTCTGTTAAATAAATTGTTAATAATGTTAATAATAATAATGTTAATAAATGTTAATAATAATATAATTAAAAATATATATATATACATATATATATATATATATATATATATATATATATATAATTAAAAGTTATATATATAATATAAAAGTTATACAAAGTTCAATATAATTAAAGATACATTATTTAAAATAAAAATTAAAGGAAAGGATCCTCACATTTGAGAATATTGAACCGTGAAAAACATGCCACTATATTTTTATTTTATTAATTGTTTCATAACAAAACATTATGTTTTTAAACTTTCCGTATGTTTCGTCTGCAAAAAAAAAAATCTAAATTTGTGAAGCGACTCCAGCTGTCAGATAAAAATACTCAAGTGAAGTAAAAGTACCTCAATTTGGAGGTAGTACTAGTAGTAAATGTACTCTCTCTCTGTTTACCCCATCCTATTTGCATAGCCGGACCGCGACGCTCGTGCTCGTGATGCCCTGCGCTCGCCCCCGCGTTTGCTCACCTGCCCCATCTCGCTCGAGCCTCACACACACACACACACACGAACACACACACACAGTCGCTCGTGCGCACAGACGCGGAGCTGCCTACTTTCTAACGTCTGTGTTTTCTTCTTCTTCTTGTTTTTCGTCGTTAAAGAAGACTTCAACGGAATTATTGTTTACACATTTATCCGGTTTTAACGTGCTTTTATTTATTTTTTGAGTGCTCGGTGTGACGTCAGTGGTCAGCGCGAGGAAGCTGAGAGATGGGACACTAACTGACGTCTCGTGCGTGAGCAGCTAACTGACCGGCGTTAAGCTAACCGGGACGGTAACGCTCATAAACAATGAGGTAAGAACGTTATTTATCACAACGTTTACGTCATTTACGTCACTTTTCGCGCTTCAGCGATTGTTTTAATGTTCGTGTTCTGTCACGTAAACTGTTATTAACGTGTAATAAGGGATATATTCACTGTTGGCTAACGTTAGCTTATGCGAAACGAGTTTTTTAGTCCTGTGCGGTAATTAAAGGTGTGTTTTTTTTTATTAGTGATGATGCTTTGACCTTTAACTTAACGTTATCTAACAAGCTAACTCATTCAGGTGACTTTTAAAGATGAACTTTCGGTGATAACCAGGTTAATTAACATATAACACCCCTTTCACATTCATCAATTCACCCAATTTACCCAACATTTTGCAAGAAAAGTACTTTTTTTTATGTAATCACTACAACCACTGAAGAAATTTGATAGTTTACGTGCATTTCAATAAAAAGAGATAATAATAAAGCGTATTCTAGTCCTGCTCAATGTGAGATAACTTCTTCTTAAAGCTGAATTATTGTGAAGTATTTGTTGTCTGCACCTTTTTGTTATGTCACCTTAAGGTTGAATTAACTGCATTGTTCTTAACTGCAGAATAAACTGGATTATCTGCATTCAGTTCTATTGAATACAAACACAATAACAAAATGTCACCAGTTTGATTTTGTACTGAACTTTTGTACTACTTTTTGCAAAAGTGCTTCACCCGGCAAGGAACAAGAATGAACGTGGAATTTAAAGTGCTCAGTCCACCTTAAAAAAACAAAAAATGTGTTGTGATGTGAAAGAACACACGAGTGAAAAGGTTGATCTGCTTCAACCGGGCGGGTTAATCAAGGAAGGGATGAATCAGATACGTGACTTTACCGTCAAATCCGGTGTGTTTAAGTCATTTAAAGAGGGTTATGTTTCTAAAAACCCTCTGAATACAGGTGACACTAGAGCAGACTGCTTATGACGAAAAAGCAACAGCGAAGACGCATCAGCCTGTGAGTGTAGGTGGTGACTGGAAAAAATGTTTTTAATGTGCACTGGGTGCGTCGCCGACATGTCATTCCAGTACACACCTGAACAGTGTGTACATGTGGGAGCACTCGACGCAGGGAAGGAGCCTGCAGCTAGACGAACAAGTTTTTGACATAATGGGGGAATGACTGGAAGGAGTTTGTCATTAAAATGGCATTAAAACCACGCGCGGGTACACCACCAGCTCCTCGCTCTCCTTATCAGTTAAAAACAGTGGATTTATACGTTAGGATCTGTTTATTTTCCTGCTCTGTGCTGATTGTGTGTAACTTTTTAAATTGTTTTTTTCTTCTTTTGGCAGCGAGGTATGCACCAGCGCTCGTCCAAGGAGATTTCGCTATCGTTCAAGGTTTCCAGAACAGCAATCTTTGGGACCTTAACGGATGTATGAACCTCTGAAAGAACACCATCTTTTGGTATCTTTTTAGCTGTAGGAGACGAAAAAACAGAGGAGCTGGACTCTCGCTGGAACAGGTTTTTGTTGTAGTTAATTTAATCCGACAAAAGGTGGAGGTTCTTCCTGCTACGCAGACACAAAAAGACAAAGAGGTACACACTCTCCCGGTGTGTATTTGTCATGTAGACAAGTGGACGGAAGGGGGGAAAAAGTGACAGTCCGATAGATGGTGAGATCACTCACGCAGGTCACGATGCCAGACGAGTCGCAAGCTTTTCAGGAAAAGGGGAGCGCCGGAGAAGAAGCCCCGCAGGTGTCCCCGGCCCTCTCCGGCGATGGACACGGCGACATCATGGAGCTTGACGAGATCGGCCAAGAGAAAGACAGGCTCAAGCGGTCCGTGCAAAACGGCGTTCTGCAGAGAAATGACAAGAACGGCGTGAAATCCAATGCGAGCGATCCTCCTGTCAAGAGCCGGTCAGGAGTCGGTGAATCTCAGGTAGAGGTCGGTGTGGCGAAGACCTCGCAGGCCCCTAAACCTCAGGAGCCAAACTGTTTGTTAAAGGGACCAGGTGTGACCTCGTCCCCTGCGGTACCGCCAACAAATGGCTGCTCAAAACCTGCTGTCGGCGTTAACGTCTGTGACAAAGAGCTAACTGGACCCAGTTTTAACACCAAAAGCAGTCCAGGCGGTGATAAAAGAGTTCCCCAAATAGACTTTACATTCAGACAGAAAGCAGAAAGCTCGTTCTGCACCAGTCCGACCGCGTCCAAGGTGGGCTACACGAGGACCAGCGTCGCCAGCAGCTGGGACGACGGGTACGAGCAGGAGGACGGGGACCAGGACGAGCCGAGCACCCAGCCCAAGAAGTGTGTGAAGGAGGGGATGAGCAGCTGCTACCAGGCGTTCCACAGGGCCATCCTGCAGTGCGTGGAGGAGACGCCGGCCATGCTGGCTGGACTGAAGCTGTCTTTGGCCTTCTGTGTGGCCCTCATTGTCCTCATTGCCACCACGGGACGGGTAAGAATCTAAACCCTGATGATGTCATTCAAATATAGCTACACTACAGCGCTTACTTCATAATAATAACAACAACACATGTGTATCTAGCCAATCATCTGGCCAAAAATCAAAAAGGTATTCAGTTAACTACTATATACCACAAAGAAAAGCATCACTTCCTCACCCTCACACTTTTTAAAAATATTTTCTTTATCTTTTATTAATGCTAGAAGGGATCGAGTACGAGGAAGGTAGCTGTGACGTCATGCACACTTTTCGGTTACAGGTCACCCTCCTTTACGTCCATCAGTGGAGCGACTCAACCCATGCCAACTTCAATGGGGTCAAAGGAAATTAGCAGCATTTAACACCAATTAGAAACCCTTAATGACTTCTCATTACCTGAAAACGGTGGCACACATGAAAACAATCCATATGTAGGTCATCAATGATAAAGAAACTGAATATGTTCATGTGAACCTTTTATATATATCTCACCAGCCAATCACACGGCGCTTTATCCTTCACTTATTGAAGTACGTCCAGTAATTGTACCGCAAACACATTAACCTATTAATCTCACTACTATCATTAATATCTCACTTCATTAGTAGGCGAAGTAGGTCAACGTCAGCAACGACTGTGTTAGTTTCCATGATGAAAGAGAAAGTATGTTAATGTCACGTTGTCTCATTGCACATGTGAAATACCTTGACTTCAAAGGAGCCGATTAGAAAGCATTGCTCCAGCTGTTTGAACCCCAGCCTGGCTGCTTTATGGGGAACAGACAGCCTTTTGATTATAGTAACCAGCTGAGTCAAGGTGGGACAATGTGAGGTTGGTCTTTGTAAATGAACAGGAAGTCAAGCAAACCTCTGAAGATATAACCGCCTTGACATTTTTGAAGGTTTCTGCCCGTTTCATCCTCTTTCAACAACAAATCAATGAATGAGTTTTTCGCCATGTCTTCACAGAGCATCGACGTCCACGTGGGCGCTCTGTCGGCGCTGTGTGTGGTTCTCTGTCTCAGTGCCATCCTGCTCGTCTGCCTGCCCTGGCTGGCCACCGTGAGGCGCTGCGGGGGAGCCCTGGCCCTCTTCGTCTGGGGGACGCTGTGCGTCATCGCCATAGTCTTCATTTTCACCGGGGGACCCGTCACCGCGTGGGATCAGGTGAGAAGGCGGCGAAAAGACGGGGAAATAAGTGAGTTTTATCTTCGACTCCTAACATTTTACATTCTCTTGTCTTCTCAGGTGGCGTTCTTCCTCTTCCTCTCCCTCAGTGTGTACACGGTGCTGCCTCTCTCCATGGCCTGGGCCCTCATGGTGGGCATCGGGACCAGCGTGTCGCACATCATCATCATCAGCGTCTACGTTCCTGTCACGCAGCCGGAGACGCCGGACCTGGCTGTGCAGGTACAGTGAATAGTTTGTCGTTTTGTCAATGCCATGTGTAAGGTAGATTAGTACGCTAGTTTTTATAATGACAGCTAAGATTGTCAGTACAAATGCATTGTTTAGTATCGGCAGAAAAACAAATACGTTTACATAATAGGGCTTCGGATGTAAATGTGGACAAATATTTGCAAATTCAAATGTCCATGCATGGCGATACTGTCCCGTGGTTTTACATGTGTACTGTACACTGGAACATATTCAAATCATCTGTGGGTTCATGGAAAAGTCCAGAACCTGTTTTTACTCAACCCGTTGTTTGTCAGCAGAAAACAAAATAACGATGCACAGAAATGAAAAGCAGTGCTGTCCGTATGACTTAATGGATGATCAATAATCCCCCTTTCCTTCTCAGCTGGTGGCGAACGCACTGCTGTTTGTGTGCGTGAACTGTGTCGGGATTTTCCACCTGTGGATGACCGAGCAGGACCTCCGGATGTCCAATAAGAAGAGGGAAATGTTCAGCGCCATTCGCTCCAAGAGGGAAATACGGAAATATCAGCAGGTGGGGTGAAACTCGTCAGGTGGTGGAGCTTTTATTTAAATGCAGAAATTAAAAATCCTTATCGCTTCCATTAAAGGGCTCTCTAACTGGACAGCCTGGCTTGAGTTGCTGTATGCCTTCCTATTAGGCCAATAGATTAATCATTCACTTGTGTGGAGCTCAGCAGCCACAGATTAGGCAAATCCAACTGGACACCATTCACAGCAAGTAAACAAATAGATGAAACGTGGTCCGCTGGGTAAACACGGCATCCAGGGCTTCCTTTTACAGCCTGTGTGAACAGATTGTCACATCTGTGACGACCCGGTCTAATCCTCCTCCTCCTCCTCTGTGTCCTCGGCAACAGGAGCAGCTCCTCCTGTCGGTGCTGCCGCAGTACATCGCCAGGGAGCTGAAAACGGAGGTGATCAAGAAGCTCTTCAAGCCCAAGAGCAACGAGGAGAGCAACCAGGAATCCAACCACCACAACTTCCACAGCCTGTATGTCCGGAAGCACAAAGACGTCAGGTGACCAGCACACTGTGATCAAGGTTCTCTGGCTCCCTGAGCGCCGCACGTGGCCTCACACACATGTGTGTGTGTTTGTGTTTAGCATCCTGTATGCGGACATCGTGGGCTTCACCAAGCTGGCGAGTAGCTGCACTCCAGAAGAGCTGGTCGCCATTCTCAACAAGCTGTTTGGAAGATTCGATGACATCGCCAAGGTGAGTGGACCAGCACATCCATCCTAAAATCCCACGTTTACTCCCTCATCTGACCCCCCCTGTCTGTTTCTGTCCTTCCACAGAAGAACGGCTGTCTTCGCATCAAGATCCTGGGCGACTGCTACTACTGTGTGTCTGGTCTGCCGGACCCCATCCCCACCCACGCCAGGAACTGTGTCCAGATGGGGCTGGACATGTGCACCGCCATCAGGTCCGTCTTTCTTCTTCCCTGGTTATTTACAATAGTGTAACAGGAAGTTGGTAGCTCTCTTTCGTTGTAATTTCTCTTTTTCCAGCCATAAAAACAACGCTGTTCTCCGTCTAACTTCCCCTCTTTTATTTCTCCTGTCTTTCCTCTAAAACACTAAAAATAAGTTCTCACGCTGCTGATGCTTTTCCCTGCAGTAAACTGCGAGAGGCGACGGGGGTGGAGGTCAGCATGCGGGTGGGCGTCCACACGGGCAACGTGCTCTGCGGCGTGATCGGCCTGCAGAAGTGGCAGTACGACGTGTGGTCACATGACGTCACGTTAGCCAACCACATGGAGTCTGGAGGCCTTCCCGGGTGAGAAGATCCTACGTTCTGCTCAGGGATGATTAGAAATCCTGTCGGACTTACTTGTTATAATCTATTATATGCAATTATTTGCTCAAAAAGGCGAGTCCACATCTCAGAGGAGACGATGCAGCACTTGAACGGAGCGTACCAAGTGGAGAAGGGGGACGGGGGGAGTCGGGATCCTCTCCTCAAGGAAAGACAGACCTACCTGGTGGTTGACCCCAAGCCGAGCAGCTTCTCCAGGGCACTGAACTTGGTACGTCTAACATTAACCGAACTAACAATAATGGACTCCTAGAGCATGCAAGTATGCATTTTCCTGACGTAGACTGCATGAAAACAAACAAAAGAAATCACAATCTAGTAACCTCCATCTTAATTCCAGGCAACCCCGGGGCAGAACAGGCAGCGGGCGTCCATGCGGATGTCTCTGTACCTGCAGTCCTGGAGGAACATCCACCCGTTTGCAGACCTGAGTAACCCGGACGCCTCGCCCTCCAAGCAGCCGATCACTCCCACCAACGTCACCATGAACCAAGCTCAGCTCTACACAGTAGGTTTATGTCCTTCCTCGCTGCTTCCTTTCTCCCACATACTACAGTAAAGTACAAATACATAAAGTATACACAGTGACTTCTTTTGTTCACTCTAGTCTTCAGTTGTTTGTCATTTCTTTGCTTCAGGAACGGCCGCCTTGTCACAACAACCCCAGCAGTTTGTTTGTGGATCACTGCGTTCGGGGATCGCTGGACACGGAGGAGATCAATACGTACGTTTTCATCGGTGTTGATTTAAGTTGACGTGAGAGAACGATTACCAAAAAACGATAATTCCATCAGTATCTTCCTTATTTTATGGTCATTTTTCTGGGATTCTCTTCTCGTCCGTTCATGCTTTGATTTCTTCGTTGAAGGCGGAGAGCGAAGAAGCTCAACTGTTTGACTCTGCTGTTCAACGACCTGAGCTTGGAGAGACAGGTAGCTTCATTAAATGAGTAATATGTGTGTATAAAAACACATCACTGTGTGTGTGTGTTTGCTGAATCAGTATTTCTGTGTGTGTTCCAGTTCCGCTTCACCGAGGTGAAGGGTTTGCACCACTCCATGAGCTGCATAGCTTTGATATTTGTGACTCTGTTCGCCGTCCAGATGCTCGTCTCCAAGAAGTGAGTAAAAGCTGCTCGTCGTTCAGTGGATCCGCTCCTCTTGAGTGGTGGATATTGACGTTTGATTATTGGTTTCCACCCCTGCCAGTAACTTTGAGATGGCGGTGTCCTACGGTACAACCTTCCCAGTGCTGGTGCTGCTCCTGTCCATCGCTTTCACCGGTTACCTGGAGGTAAGTCCGTACTTCAGGTCACGACCCCGGAGCGGAACACATGTGGTCTTAAAGTTAAATGTCTGGTTGCGTGTCGGCTTTCAGAAGTGGCGTTCGAAGATGCCGCCGAGCGTTCAGTGGATATCGGGGCTGTCCCGCGGCGTCTCCACCAGGGCGGCGCTGCGATTGTTCGTGGTCACTCTCATCGTGCTCATCACCCTGCTTATGGCCATCCTCAACTTTGTGAGTTCCCCCCCCCCTATCAGAACTTTCTTTAGTATCTTCCTGTTAGCACTTCCTGTCTTTCCTAGATGCGTTTGCTGTTCCTTCAATCATCCTGGTTCTGTGTTGTTGTCTTTGTGTCTCAGGTCTTCCTCCCGGGAGACGACTGCATGTCGATGACCAACACCACAGAGCTGGAGGCTCTCCATCTCTACACTGGGCCTGTAAGGACCTCCACATTCAGTCCATGTGTTTCTCCTGGAAGGCATAGTGACGACAGATACACAGATTTTTGACTACCATTTACAGCACAAACACTTTTGTAACTTTAATTGTAAAATGTAAATCCAGTTATATGTTGGTAATAAACCACCATGAAGTTACAGGAGCGTCTCTCAAACACATCTCAAAGTTGTACTTCCTGTCTTTTCCTTGGGCTCTGAAGCTTCATGTCTCTCTTGGCTCGGCTGTCAACACCGTAGCTAACTTGTCATAACACACATTCTTTGTCCTCCCCCCGTCAAACATCCAGTACTACCTGTACTGCTGCCTGCTGGCCATGCTGGGAGTGGTGGTGTTCGTCCGGATGTGCTTGTCCATGAAGATGCTGCTGCTCACCCTGGCCGTCGTGGTTTATCTGGCCCTCTTCCTCCACGTCTACGCCCCGAGGTCCCACTGCCTCGTCGACCTGCTTTACAACGACACCAAGTGAGTGGGAGCTGTTAAACGTCCTGCCTCTGGTCAGCCGCTCACAGTCCAGGTTGTGACTCCATGTTATTCAAGGCTTTCTGTCGTGCTGGTAGTTGAGGATCTAAGGCGTGTGAATGTGTTTCTCTGTAGGCCGGGAGTCCTGAAGGACCCTCAGATCATGTCCGGGGTCTGGCTCGTCATCTTTTACATCGTCTGTCTCATCATGGCCAGACAGGTACGTGTCTACAGTAAAGAGTGTGCATTCAAAGGAGGGGGTAAATGAATCGTGTGTTCATACGTGTGGGTGCTCTGCCAGGACGAGCTGGGCAGCCGCGTGGACTTCTTGTTGGACCACTGTTTCAAGTGGGAGAGGGAGGGCATGGAGACCATGGAGAACGTCAACAAGCTCCTCCTTCAGAACGTCCTCCCGCTCCACGTCGCCTCTTTCTTCATCGGAAAGACTGTTCGCAACCAGGTAAACAAAACGCCGCACAGTAGATCCCCCGATAACCGCGTTTCCTCGTCGGCCGGTCACGTACCATTTAGAAAACCTCTGAGGTCACGCTGAGGTGACGGATGTGGGTCACTATAAGGAGGACATTCATGAGCCGAACACGTTTGACAGCAGAATTTGCAGAATGCAGGTTATCTTGCAATCAAGCCTGCTTGTTTGCACTGTTTCTCAGGACCTGTACAGTCAGTCCTACGAGTCCGTGTGTGTGATGTTCGCCTCCGTGCCTCAGTTCAAGGAGTTCTACAGCGAGAGCAGCGCCAACAGGGACGGTCTGGAGTGTTTGCGCTTCCTCAACGAGATCATATCGGACTTTGACGAGGTATGAGGAAGCAGGTTTCATGACGGGCTGTCAGTGTCACCTTCTAGTCTGTGTCTCTTAGAGTCTTTGTCTCTCACGCAGCTCCTCTCCAAGCCCAAATTCTGCTCTGTGGAGAAGATTAAGACCATCGGCAGCACGTACATGGCCGCCGCCGGGCTGAGACACGCCCCTGAAGGGGACGAACAAAAGGTTGGCTGCGTTTTTTCACTACTTTCATCCTCATTTTTGCCGTTTTGAAAGTCCTCGCCATGTAAATGAATGTGTTTTTACATGCTGGTTTGACACCCTGCCCTCCGTTAACTTGATCTCTGGCGCCCCCTGCAGAAAGTGGAGATGTCCTACAGCAACGTGCGAGCGATGGTGGAGTTCGCCATCGCTTTGATGGTCAAACTGGATGTCATCAACACGCACTCTTTCAACAGCTTCAAACTCAGGATCGGTGAGTCTTCCTCCATCCTGTAACATTTCATGAACGGGGTTTTCTTTCTCATCGTTTTCTTAATCCTGTGCAACAAAAACGCTGTATTTGAGATTAAAACATGTCCTGAAGACTGAATGGATGTTGTTTTCCTGCAGGGATAAACCTGGGCCCTGTGATCGCCGGAGTGATCGGAGCTAATAAACCCCAGTACGATATCTGGGGGAACTCTGTTAACGTGGCCAGCAGGATGGACAGCACGGGAGTGTTGGACCGGATCCAGGTCAGTAAGGAAAAGGCTGGGAGGTGGCTCACGTTACCGGCAGCCACCACCAGAGGGAGGCTATGAATTAAACACCTTCTCTGCTCCCAGGTGACGGAGGAGATGGCCTCCATGGCGGAGAGCGTGGGCTACAGCGTCACGCTCCGGGGAGTAGTCAACGTCAAGGGCAAAGGGCAGCTCACCACCTACTTCATCAACACGGAGCAGCCGTCTCCTCACTCCTGACCTCCAGAGACTTATCCATGACCCCGGTGTACCCAATGTGACACCTGCACTGACTCATGCTGAAGATGTAGGAACACTCTTCATCGCTTACATCGGAGGAGCTGCCTTTTGTCTCTTAGGATGAGACGCTAAACGAAATCCTGACTATTTAAAGACTACAGCGTTCTACTCCTGGACCATTTAATGGCTAACTGTGTTGCTCTCTGTATCTGGATTATCCTGTGAAGCAGATAGGGGGGTCGGATCCACTTCCCACTGTATTATTCTGAGAACATATAATCTGAATTTGTATTTTTGGTACATTGAACAGGCCCTGTGATAGACTGGCGTCCTGTCCAGGGTGTACCCTGCCTTCGCCCAATGACAGCTGGGATCGGCTCCAGCCCCCCCGTGACCCTGAATACAGGATAAGCGGTAGAAAATGGATGGATGGATGGATGGTACATTTAACATGGCTGAAACGTTACGCACTGTTCAACTGTGTTTGTGTGCGATTAATTTATTGAAAAATAGAAGGTGTCCATCTTGGATGTACCAAAAGATGTTGTTTTATGAAGGATATTAAATATAAGTCGTTTTATTTGAAGACATTTTTCCACTCTGTCGTGGTTTTACGAAGTTACAAAAAACGCTCAGTTTTAAATGTTTCATGTCAGAGTCTCTCGATACAGAACAGAGTGTGTGTGTGTGTGTGTGTGTGTGTGTGTGTGTGTGTAGAGGGGGTAAAAAAGGGCAGATTTGTGTGCTTGAAAGCCGTGAAAGTTCTGTGTTCTCTGCACCCTGAGCATAATGATGTGCCATGAAAATCACAATAATGCACATTTGACTTTGCACTTTTCATATATGTTGTATGTTTTTAAAATCCAGATGTTGATTGGACGCAGAATATTTCTCCTTTTTCTGTAAGTAGAAGGATTTCTGTGAGGGAGGATGTGACGAGTGAACGTAGAATAGGAGCTTAACTGTTCAGTGTATGGATTTTTGTTTTTAAATCTTATTTATAAACTGATTAAAAAAATAAAACCACTTGTTTTGTGTGTGTGTGTGTGTGTGTGTGTGTGTGTGCGCGTGTTATCACAGGCGTGTAATGTGTGATTAACTTGCCTAAGAAGAACTGGAATTTCCCCCCCTGTGCCGCTGACTCCCACACGCGCTGTGATTGGCTGACTGCCTCTCCCCCGCTGAACTTTCCTCTCTTCCCATTGGCTCCCGCCGCCGTCAGTCAGGCCGCTTCCTGCTTCCATCGGGGAGAGTTTGTTGTTGAAGCGTAGCGCCTTTAAACGCGAGGGGAAACGTTGACGGTCGGAGTGGATGAAGTTGGTGAGTGTTTGATGGACGCCCACACTTTTAACTTCGTCGACACTTAAGTGGAAATATATATTTAGATGTTTTAATGTTTTTACCCGAGTTGACTTTTCCGTGAACACGAATGAAGAAAGTTTAAACGTCAGTTAGCTAACTGTTAACGTTATCTGCGGTCTTTTATCGTATATTATATCATTATATTTAGTTTATTTTAAAGTTAAAGTGACGGGTTTGATTCCTCTGTGAACCGGCGAACTACAGAGACGCGGCGCACGAGATGTCAGGGGCTCACGAGCAAACCAGGAAGCGCCGCCCCCCGAAAATGTTCTTGATCTCGACCGACCTGAAGGTCCAGGACCAGCTGGAAGGTACCATTCGGCTGCAGCGGGGGTACATCTGCCTGGAGCAAGACTCGGGCAAGAACAGAGGTGACTCCGCTTGGGTCAAGGTATTCACACACACTGAGCTACATTAGGTTGTATTTAATTCTTGTTATGAAACTATTAGTTTAATTAATTAGCTGTTTTTTTAGTAAACAATAGTGACAAGCACCGTATAGACAAAACAAGTAATAGACACAAGATAAAATACACATTGTAAGAAACATACTACGAATATGTTATGAATATTTATATTACATTTGTAATTAATTGTTATAATAATATATTTTAATTTAATTTTAATAATTTATTTTTTTGTGATACATTTTTCTTCCCTTTGTCTTATGTTTTGTTTTCATATTTATGTATTTTTTAATATATTTTTTCCTACCATTGTTCTTTTATAAAATAACAATAATATAAAATAAAATAATAATTACCTAATGTTGGAAATGCTTGAAAATAATCTCTGTTTGTTCACTCTCGCCGCTGATTTCTTTCCCATTCTCGCCCTGATATTTGTCTTTCTCTCCACCTCCTTCCCCACCCACAGGTGTTAGACAATGGCGTCATGTTAAAAATGGAGAGGAAGTTCCTGCTGGAGATCCCGACTGACCTCAACGGCCTTTTGGAGCCTGTATCTGATCCGGAGGCTCGCCTCAAACTTCTAAGTAATGCATTAATAGCTGGTTGGTAGTCGTGGTGGCTGTAGAAATATTGATAAAAGCGATAATTATGGTAGTTATTGTAACGATAATGGAAATAATGAAGCCAAATAATGACAAATGTAGTAGAATGAGTATAAGTAAACAAAAAAGCAGGAGCATAATGAAGAAAAACCTCAACTAATTGTAAAAGTAATGCAAATATTGCCATATTAACAAACCTAAATGTGATGTTTTTGTGGTTTTACATGTTTTAATTGTGTGGGAAGTAGAAGTGAGTGATCATGTGATCTTTATGACATTAAAATGGGAAGTAAAGATCAAATTTAATCACTTAATGCTCACGGATAAACTACCAGCACAAGCAATCAGTTATTTCCTCCCTTTGTTGTGAGGTTTTCATTCTTTTTTTTCTTTTTTTGGCAGGCAATCCTGGGAAACTGCAGCATTTGGCGACGCTGCCCGTCGATTCTCCGCTCTGGGTCCAAATAGGCCAACAGGACGAGCTGGCGGAGGCGGACCTCAAATACATCGGGCCTCTGACCAGAGGGAGCAGCGCTGTGTTTTTTGGCGTCCAGCTCAAGGTACTGTTGAGGATATGAGTGGAAACCTTTTAAAAAATCTCATTTCCTGTGAATCCCTTCGTGCAAAGTTAGGTAAATAAACCCTGAAATGTAGCCGCCAACAATAAAATAAGTGTGGAGGGTGAAAGATTTCTTGTGACAGGATCCCTGTGATCACCTGTGATCGGTCGGAGGGTTTACCTGTGACGCCGTCTCCCCTGCAGGGCTCATCGGTCGGTAAAGGATCGGGGAACGGATCCTTTAAGGGCCACCGGCTCTTCGCCTGCCCCGACGCCTGCGCCCTCTTCCTCCCGGTCAGCCACGTCCGGCTCCGCCACTGGTCCCGCAGCAACGGCGCCGACGCACACGAGCGAGTCCGGGATCGGGATCACCACCACCACCAGCAGCCCGGCGACGGTCACCACGGCAACAACGACCGGTCCAACCAGCATCAGCACGGCCGTCACATCAGCTTCCACCACCGCCCCGGCAGCCCTCCTCACTCGCACGCTCTGGGCATCCTCCCTCGGACGGCGGAGTCGGCGCCCCTCGCCGCTCAGAGCCAGAACCAGGTCCGAGCCCCGGCGTCGCCGCCGCCGCTCCACGCCGGCCAGCGGGTGTGCTTCCCCCTGGAGAACAAACGTCTACGGCGGGGAGGTGCGCTTCTGCGGTCTGCTGCCGGGCCGGTCCTCGTCGGGGACGTACGTGGGAGTCCTGCTGGTCAGTACGGACCGCTCTGACCCTCCACTCTGATTAAAGCATGAAACCCTCCACATGAAAGCATCCTGACATGTGTGATTCAATGCAGGACGCTCCGGTTGGGAACTGGGACGGGCTTTATAAGGGAGAGAGGCTGTGTCACATCCACAACCCCGTCTATGGACTCCTGCTGCCCATCACCAAGGTTTCCCCCGGTACGACTACGTCCAGATACGTTATTATTAGTGATTACTCATTTAAAATAATGTACTTCTCCTACTGGGATCCATCACGATGTGTGCTGTGGAAAAGGCATGACCTCTAAGGTCACATAAGAGATTCAAAGGATGGAGGAACAGACATGAAAACGCCTTTTAGTGCATCTGTGTAACAATATATCCCCAAAATCATCATCTTTTCTTCCTGTAAAATAAAAGATGCTCCTTTTTTGTCCCCAGAGCCCAAATCCCAGCGCCACAACCCTCCTCTCCAGATCACCAAGTCCATCTTGAAGCCGGCGCCGCCCCCGCTCGCCAAGCCCGTCCCCGTGTCGCCGTCCTCCTCCGCCCCCAAGGTCGCCCTGATGCCCCCGGGCAAACTAGCGCTCAAACCTCCTCCGCTGCCGCCGCCGAAGCCCACGCACAAAGCCCCGCCCCCGCTCCCGCCTCCCAAACCCCGCAGCCCGACCTCGCCGACCGCCGGCGAGCCTCCGCAGCACGCCAACGGCCTGCAGGCCCCCTCGCCGCTGAGGTCACCCGACGGCAGCGACGGCGAGAACGGCGAGAACGCGGGGCCGGAGGGCGAGCTGGAGGTGGGCTCGATGGTCGAGGTGAACGAGCCGCCGCTGTTCGGGGTCATTCGCTGGATCGGACGCATCAGCGGGATCTCGGAGCCGGTGGCGGGGATCGAGCTGGTGAGATGAAAGGTTGGGTTTTTATGAGGGTTGAGGTTGTTTGCTTACATGACGTTCCATCGCTCCGATCTAAAACAGGACCAGGAGCTGTCTGCGGGGACGGACGGCAGCTACCTCGGGGAGCGCCACTTCCGTTGCCCGGCCAACAAGGGCCTGTTCGTCAAGCTTCGCAACTGCAGACGGGACTCCAGGTTCCCCGCCCCCGAGACGCCCGTCAATCAAGTGGAGCGCTGCAACTCCATAGGTGGGACGTCCTTGCTGGAGTACTGAGGTGTCTACGCGTGCTAGATCTAAATCATGTCCTGTGTGCAGCGTTTGCAGAGTGGGGCAGTAAGCGTGTGGAGGAGCACACGCCCCCGGTGGACGGGGACGAGGCCGGCGAGCTCTACGAGGGCTGGAAGAGGGGCATCCAGGGTCACCTCAACTCATGCTACCTGGACGCCACGCTGTTCAGGTGTCTGTTCATCCATGTCGCCGTGATATAAGTGTTGCTGCTGTAGAATCCGTGGTCACCTTGTGTCTCCTTCTCTCTGCAGTCTGTTCTCCTGCTGCAGTTCAGCCGACTGGGTTTTGTTTTGGCCTTCTGACCCTGAAACTGAGCAGGACTCCGGTCAGGCTCAGGACCTGCTGCGATGTGAGATCGTCAACCCCCTGAGAAGGTGTGTTCACTAAGACTACAAGTACGGAGCCGGGGAGAAGAAACTCAGAAGTCCTGTTATAAATGAACAAGATTAAAAACATGCTTATATTCTATAAGTCTATAACTATAAATCCTGAATTTGCATGGAGAGTAAAGTTAGGCTTTAATGTGAGCCGCCGTGTGTCAAATAGATCAATTATATAATATTCATGTTTATAAAAGAAGTATGTATCTTTCAGGACCTTCAGCTCACTCAGAGGCGACCTTAAGGATTGATCTCATAATAATAAATAGAAAGGTCCATCATGAGGATAAAACATACTGATTTAAATGTTCATGAAATAACACAGAAAGGTCTTTCCATGGTGTGATGATGTTGATCCTGATTCCTTTTTTTCAGACATGACTTTAATCTCTGATGATTCCTCTCTTTTTTAAAAAAAAATGTACATTATTCTCAGAAATGTAGATTTTTATTTATTTCTGATTATTATAGTTTTGATGAGAGAATGATTGTGTGTTTAAAGGTACGGCTACGTGTGTGCCAGTAAGACCATGGCACTGAGACGCCTGCTGGAGTCGGCCAACAGCGACACGGGCTTCACCAACCAGGAGAAAGGTACGTGTTCTTATGTTCTCATGTTCCACTGTTCATGTGTACTCGTGTTCTCATGTTCTCATGTTCCACCGTTCATGTGTACTTATGTTCTCATGTTCTCATGTTCCACCGTTCATGTGTACTTGTGTTCTTATGTTCTCATGTTCTCATGTAATGTGTACTTGTATCCTCGTCTTCTCATCTACTCATGATCCTGTCCTCCTGTTCATGTGTTCTCGTGCCCTTGTGTCCTTGTGTTCTCGTGCCCTTGTGTCTTTCTGTTCTCGTGCCCTTGTGTCCTTGTGTTCTCGTGCCTTTGTGTCCTTGTGTTCTCGTGTCCTTGTGTCCTTGTGTTCTCGTGCCTTTGTGTCCTTGTGTTCTCGTGTCCTTGTGTCCTTGTGTTCTCGTGCCCTTGTGTCTTTCTGTTCTCGTGCCCTTGTGTCCTTGTGTTCTCGTGCCCTTGTGTCCTTGTGTTCTCGTGCCCTTGTGTCCTTGTGTTCTCGTGCCCTTGTGTCCTCGGTTCTTGTGTCTTTCTGTTCTCGTGCCCTCATTTTCTCGTGTCCTCGGTTCTCGTGTCCTTGTGTTCTCGTGCCCTTGTGTCCTTGTGTTCTCGTGTCCTTGTGTCCTTGTGTCCTCCTGTCCTTGTGTCCTCCTGCTCTATCAGCCGGTGTGTGTTCTTGTGTTTTCCTGTTTTCTTGCCCTCGTGTCCTCGTGTCCTTGTGTCCTTGTGTCCTCCTGTCCTTGTGTCCTTGTGTCCTTGTGTCCTCCTGTCCTTGTGTCCTTGTGTCCTCCTGCTCTATCGGCCGGTGTGTGTCTGAGTGTGATCACGATGAGGAATGCTGTCATGCTGCTCTTGTCCATCAGATCCAGAAGAGTTCCTCAACAGGCTTTTCCAGCTCCTCCGAGTCGAGCCGCTCCTCAAGATCAGGTAGAGACACACACTCACACACACACACACACACTCACACACACTCACACACACACACACTCACACACACACACACACACACTCACACACACACACACTCACACACACACACACTCACACACACACACACACACACACACACACACTCACCACACACACACACACACACACACACACACACACACACACACACACACACACACTCACACACACTCACACACACACACACACACACACACACACACACACACACTCACACACACACACACACACACACTCTCACACACACTCACACACACACACACACACACCCTGCTTCACTATCACACAGGAGAGTTGTTGTTCTTCATCACTGGAATAGAGTTGAATTCAGTTCGACTCGCCGGTTGTTTTTTCCTTTAATCACAGAAGTTTCCCCGCTCGTCTTTTAGTTTGACGTTTGCTCGTAGAATGAAATTAAAGATATTTGATAACCTGATAAATCTGTGGTTTAAAACTCCCTCAGGCAGCAGAACAATGAAGCAGGAAAAACACATTTCATCCAATTCTTCAGACTTTCCTCTCCCATTACTGGATCATTTTACCTCTTGGTGACATGTTGTGTTAAAGAGCCAAAACGGAGGTTCAGATGGGACAAGATTCCCTTTAATTGACATCGTTAGAGACGTATTTGACTCTAGAATCCCTCCTTTTCTATGACCTGGTTAAACGTGATGCTCATTTCCTCTCTCTGCTGTTGACGCGTTCAGGTCGATGACTCAGCAGCCTCAGGAGGGTCACCTCTACCAGCTCTTCCCTCCCACACTCCCTCCCTCGCCCTCCTCGCCCTCGCCCCTCTCCCCGCTCGACTCCCCCATCCCGCTCACCTCGCCGTCGCCCAAGCGGATGAGGGTCGCCAGCGTCCAGACGCTGCTGGAGTCCTCCTTCCTGCACGCCGGCCTCAAGTTCGTGGAGGTAACGTCTACATGTGACCTTTTATTTTGAGTCCCCTGCTACACCTCGTCTAACTGCCGGGTCATGTGACCGCCACCTGACCTCCAGGCCCCCTCCTGCCTCCTGCTGCTCATGCCTCGCTTCGGAAAGGACTTCAAGATGTTCGACGCCATCCTGCCCTCCCTCAGCCTGGACATCACAGACCTGCTGGACGACAGTAAGACGATGTGACCGGGTCCTCGTTGTCGTACCGTTTCCCGTGTTTCAGTGACGTGCAGCGTCTCTCTTTGCCTCTTTAAGCTCTGAGGCAGTGCAGCATCTGTCAGGCCGTCGCCGAGTGGGAGTGTCTCCAGTGTTACGAGGACCCCGACATCACGCCCGGGCATCTCAAGCAGTACTGCCAGACCTGCAACACGCAGGTACCCGCGTCCTCCCGCAGTCCTGAGAGTTACTTTAATATGATGAATAATCATGAAGAGGTTTCCTGTCTCTTCTTCAGGTCCACAGTCACAGGAAGCGGTCCTCCCACAGCCCGGCCAAGGTGGCCGTCCCCGGGGGGTCGTGGTCCGGCCCCCTGCACTGCACCCGCCAGCGGATGACTCTCTTCGCCGTGACGTGCATCGAGACCAGCCACTACGTGAGCTTCGTCAAGCACGGGCCGCTGCCCACCGACTGGCTGTTTTTTGACAGCATGGCCGACCGGGAAGGTAAGTCGTCGCTTCTCCGGTACGTTCCGGTGACGGGGACGGAAACAACAAAAAAAAAACCCCGCTCTTCTCACCCAGGAGGCGAAAACGGCTTCAACATCCCCCACGTGAAGGCGTGTCCAGAGGTGGGCCGCTACCTGGGCCTGTCGGAGGAGGAGCTGAGCAGAGTTGACCCCGCCTCCTCGCAGGAGTCCGTCCGCCGGCTGATCTGCGACGCCTACATGTGTCTGTACCACAACCCCGAACTCAGCCTGTACAAGTGACACTCTGAGCCTTCACCTGACCCAGCATAACAGCAAATATTAATTAACACTGATTTAATTTCTTCTTTCACCATCTCCTTAAATAATCCTATATCGATGTTTACGACGACGCTGTGCTTTTTGGAGAGGAAACGGTCGTAACTAGCGAACGTGGATACAGACAGTTTATTTATTGTGCAGCAGATGTCATTTGTTTCCATCCCGATGGTTAAAATAGACTTTGATAATCCTGGAAGGACATCGATGTTGTTAAAGTCGAGGATAGATGATGAAATTATTAGTTAAAAAGGTCTAAAGTGGATTTATGTATTTATTTTTTTGGCATGTTGTCATAAAGGTGCACAACATGAAGTGATCTGAAACGATTCTTCACTTTAAACGACCCTCCTGACTATTTATTCTTCAGCTTAGTTCTGTCTGATCACTTGAGATCACTTGAGATCTCTTCCTGGCCTGGATCTCCTGTCCACCCATGAAGGAGGGCCTTAGAACAATAAGCTAACTGAACATGAGAACAGTGTGATCCGATGTGCCTCATGAACAAACAGCCTGCTGGCTTCACACCTGAGTTTACCTGTGCCTTAACAAGCCTCACACTGTGCCTTTAACACATTACACACTTTCACCGTTCACTTTGCACTGCTTCGTTAACCTGTGGGTTTGTGTGTATAATAGCATCGCCTTCAACTGACTGGAAAGATTGTAATGCTTATGGTTGTTTAATATAATGGAGCTGAAGACAAAGGGGACGGTGTCGTCCTGACAAATAAATGCTTTGATACTCGATTCTAGTTTGTTTAAATGTCTCTTTTTTATTGAAATATTTTCACCAACATGCAGGTGTCACTCACAGCCTGATACAAGGCATCGGAAAGCTACTCCAACTTTTAAATATGTATATTTAAAAAGGTGTTTTCCATTCAGACATACATTACATGTATTTGTTGGTATAAATAAAGACAGACAGGTTGGTTTTCCAGCTTGGACATTTTTATTTCTAAATATGGAATTGGGTCCAAATACTAAACTTAAACAAAAATGCCATATGCTGTAAATCCAAAATATTTAAAAAAAAAAAAACATCTTAATCGAGTAAAAATGCAGCAAAAAATATTTGTATTATTTCACAGAAAAATTTAAATAAATACACCAATGTCTTTTTGAGCTGCCGATTTAATTATTATTTATTTATATATTGATATAAATACAAAGATGAACAAAGATTTTACTAGATGAACGCTTTTGAGTATAATTGAAACAGTTCTCCGGGAGTGCCACTAGGGGGCGGACGCTGCATCCGGATCTCCAGCGGACCTACGTCATCATTGTGTGCCCTGGGAAAAGCGACGAGCAACGAGAGGGGGTCAGTTTACTCCACAGCGTTATCAAACCAAATCTGTAGCTTATTTAATCCCCCAAAAATAACTTAATAACGCCGATAGAGCTCTGTGGATGTTTCTATAAGGTAAGACGCGCGTTAAGTGACGCTGTTTGACGTAAAACGTCACGTTTGAGCTGCTTTATGTCAAGTAATAGTCGCGATAATTAGCGTCGTTGTAATTTTCCTGATCTAACCGTTTAAATGGTCTTTCCGACGTTACTTTTACCAGAACGGGAGAAACCACGTGACGTGGAATTTTCCTTTTTATTGGCAATAAATAATATTAGTTTGTGACGACCTCGAGTTTACGACGCGAGATTCACGCAAACCGTTTAACGGCAAACAAAGGTGCCGGTAGAGACATGTGACGTGTGTGTTTCGTCATTTGAACCAAACCTGAAGTGAATAATATTACATAAGACCTCAAATATTAGGTGTTATGTATGAATCTGCCTTTAGATTTTCATAATCACGTGTCCTTTTGACACAAAACAACCATATTTATATAAATATAGTCATTATAATGTTCCTGCTGTATTAAAGGAAAGACTTCCGTTGGTTTCTTCCACGCAGCAGCTTCTGTCTCTGAGGTCCAGCACTGAAGCCGGTTGCCATGGCGTCTCCAGGGGGACAAGGAGGAGGAGGGGCTCTGTCGACGAGAGGGGGCGGCGGGGCCAGGAGGATGAAGTGGGCCCTGGAGCTGAGCCTGGGCAACGCCAGGTAAACCCACAACACCACGACCTGTCAAATATTTGCACAGGCGCTCGCCGTGACGACCTGCACGTCTGACTAAACTCTCGGCGTTTGCCTCTGCAGGAGCCGTGGCGACCGACAGGGCGGGCAGGGAGACGTCGTCTACCCCATTGGCTTCTCTGAGAAGCCCGTCCCCGACACCAGCATCCAGGAGACGGACAAGAACCTGGTGGAGAAGGTGAAGCCGCTTTATGTACAATATAAACATAAGATAACGTTTGGTCCGAACCTCCTAAAGAAAGTGGTTTGGGACGCTGCCGAGTATTTCACCTGTCACTCTCGTCATACAGCGTTGTTGGGACGTGGCCCTCGGGCCCCTGAAGCAGATCCCCATGAACCTGTTCATCATGTACATGTCCGGCAACACCATCTCCATCTTCCCCATCATGATGGTCTGCATGATGGCCTGGAGGCCCATCCAGGCGCTCATGTCCATGTCTGCCAGTGAGTATCCGCCGTTCAAAGTCACGTGACCTGAATCCGCGTGGAGTCCCCTTTCATCCGCTGCGTTCCTCCTCGTCTTCCAGCCTTCAAGCTGCTGGAGAGCTCCAGCCAGCAGTGGCTTCAGGGCCTGGTCTACCTGGTGGGGAACCTGCTGGGCTCGGCGTTGGCCATCTACAAGTGTCAGTCGATGGGGCTGCTCCCGACGCACTCGTCTGATTGGCTGGCTTTCATAGGACCGCCTCAGGTAAATGCCTTTCATTTGACTTTTTTTTAATTTAGGAAAATGAAATGTGAGATTGAGAACACAATCCAGGGTTTTATGGCTGATTTATAGGTTTGTTATGTGTTCCTGCTGTAACTAAGCAACCTCTAAGGAGCATATGAGTATAAATTATGAATACAAAGTGTAGAGTTGTGTAATTACGCCCTTATTTCTTTCTAAACACACACTTGATTTGACGTTTTTCTCTTCTTTCCGACAGAGGCTGGAGATCATGGGTGGAGGGATGGTGTTGTGAGGAAGGCAAACCATTCAGATATCTACAGAGGTTTATATACTGTACATTCTCCCACACAGTTACAAGACGTTTTCTCTCTCCCTCCCCGTCCGGATCGTAATAAAAGGTTTAAAAAGCCAGCAGGTCACCGTGTTGAACCGCTGCATTTATCTTTACAGTTGGAAGTTAAAAAAAAAAGGTTATTTAATGCAGTTATTTTACAGATTAAATCCTGTTTCTGAGGCGGTTCACACCATTAAAACAGAACTAATAAAAATGCATGTGACAGTGTGTGAGGCCTTTTCATTTTGGTAGGATATTATGTCTTAATAGGTTTAATTCCACTAGTTTATTTTGTTGCTGTTGGTAGAGACGCATGATTTCAGCACAAAAACATCTACTGACCCCTTTTATTGTATGACTGTTTTAATTTATACTGATTTGCTACATGAAAATGTTCTATTAAATAAATAAATCCGTATCATATTGGCTGAAATAGCATGTTTTTGCCTGTGTCGATGCAAAGAGAGGCCAACATGCATATTAATAAACATTAATGAAGCAATCGAAGGTGTTTCAGGACGATAACATGAGTGGGTTGCAGCCAAGGAGCACTCCCAACGTGTTTCTACACAGATAATTTATTAAGGACGTGACCTGGAGATAAAAAGCAACCACAGTTACATATGGAAATCTTGCAAATGCAAAAAAAAATGATGCCCCGGTTAGTCATGCCTGATATACGGTTAGTGCACTGACAGCCTATTCAAAGTATCACAAATCCTTTCCCTTCTGCTCACGCGTGTTTTGTTGTGGGTGTGTTTTCTGTGTTGGTATCAGCAGCAGCAGCAACACCCTGTGAGAACAAAAGCAGTCAGGCGGGGCAGAGGGAAAACCTGCGAGGCCAGTATCGAAGAGAGCCTCGCAGGTTTTGTTCCAGTCCTGCTTGATTCAGTTCATTTCCATGGATTGTACAAGATCCCTGAAGGTGATAGATGGGATCAAAGTCATGCAGTTTGTTGGGACTTTAGCATCAAGCTGTCATTTTAACATGAACCTATGTTTTTGTGTTATGGGAATGAATGCAAAAATCCATTTTTTAAACCCATTTTTATATTTTAAATGTAGAAATAAATAAAATAAAAAATAATACATTTTAAAAGAAAAGTAGCCTACATTTAAAGCCAAAATTTGAGATTGCATAATTATGAGAAAATATTTTTAATCATTAATTAATCTGATTTGGTAGAAATATTGTACTCAAGTCAATGAAGGTACTTTATACTTCATTATATATATATATATATATTATTCATTATAACTTCACTACAGTTTTGGAGGTTAAATATCTTACATTTTTGCTTTATTTGACAGCTTCAGTCACTTTACAGATTTATTATTATTAATAAAAAATATAAATCTACTAATAAATTAATAATTTGTATATATATATATTTGTTTTTTCACTGTTATTGGGTTATTTTTCACGTAAGTAAAATATCTGATTTCTTCTCTGGTAACGTGAACACAACATTTTGACCAAATAGCCTTAACTTTTATCTTAATTTTCACCTACTCTCTAATATTTTTGTATTTCCCGCTGATATACAAATATAAATCATTAAACAACGCGTCGATTGTGATATTAAGCACACTTCGTCTCCCCAGAAAAGGTGTCGAAACACGGGTAGTTTTTACGTGTTCTGCGTGAAAGGGACCGGTTGGGCGGGAGGGCCGGGCTGGAGGGGGCGGGACAGGTGAGGAGGAGAGGAGAGTTAAGAGAAGAAGGGATGGCCAGTTCTCCGACACGGTGTTTACTTTGCCTCGCCATGTGGAGCGTTTTGTCCAGATTTTTTCTTTTAAACGGCAACTCAAGGGAAAAGTTTAGGTTTTTTAAGCTAGCTTAGTGCGTTAGCTTTGCTCGACCGTTAGTCCGAACTAAGCGAACGTTCTATTTTTAAAACTTGTGCGCGAGACCTTTAACGGCTTTTTTTCGAAAGACGTCACTGTCAGCCTACAAAAACGACTTGTTGTGTCTTCAAACTGAAGGAAATCACTTTCTCCAAAGCGTAAAGGAGTTTTAAACCGTTGTTTTTGGTGGTTTTTTTTTTTTTTTTTTAAAAAGTTACGTATTAAACTCGTCCGTCAGGTTTCGCCCTCGTCGCCATGGAGAGGCTCGACCGTCAGGACTCTCCACATCCGTTCATCCACGAGCTGAGGCTGACCGCGGCGCAGAGGATCCGGGTAACTTCCCAAATGAAACCCTCAGCAACCAGAAGAGGAGTCACGCTAAGCTAGCATTGAAGTTTTTAACTGACGTGTCAAAAAGAAAACAACAAAAAAGAACTCCCACCTGAAGCTAATCAGGTAGTAATTAGACTGGCAAGAGTGCTAAACTCCTAAACAGCAGCTTTAAATACATAAAGCCAGGGGTAAAGGGTGCTATATTTGGACGTTAACACTTATAAAGTCATATATATATATATATATATATATATATATATATATATATATATATATATATATCCTTCCATATGAGGTTTTTAGAGAACAAAGCCTCCTCCACATTTTCTGCCTAACCCAAGTCATAAATGTGTCGGGCCCAGACAGGCGGATATATGATAACATACCAGTGTTGCATAACCCTTATGATCACATCAGGCCTCATTTGTTGGCATGATGTTTATAGGAGGGTTTATCCTGCAGTAGTCCGTATACACATGTCTTCTCCTTCTGTTCCTCAGGGCATCCTCCTGGGCATCCTCCTCTTCCCCCTCCGCGTCCCCCTGGCCGCCCTCTGCTTCCTCATCATGTGGCCCGTCGCCCGGCTACGATTGGCCGGCCTGTCCGAGGAGGAGCGCCGCCGGCCCGTGGACGGCTGGAGGCGCTGGCTCCTCCACCCCGTCATCCTGTGGCTGAGCCGGGCCTCCTTCTTCTTCCTGGGTTTCTTCCGGGTGAGGGTCAAGGGTCGCAGGGCGGACCTGAAGGAGGCGCCCGTGCTGCTGGTGGCGCCCCACAGCAGCTTCCTGGACATGGTGGTGCTGGTGCCGGCCGAGCTGGCGACGGTGGTGTCGCGGTCGGAGAACACCAGCATCCCGGCCATCGGAGGTGAGAAGGCTTGATCAGAACACACGGCATTCTGAATCTGGACCGGACTGGTCTTTAGACCTGCAGATTAAAGCACTCCTGAAGCCTCCTGCTGTTGGATGGCCGTCCCATGATACCTCCACGTTGTTTGGGTTATTCTAGATAATATGACGTCTTTTATCAAAGGTCACGTTGCCCTGCGTGGGTCAGCATGTCAACACCTCGTCCTTGTAACGGTTGTTTTCCTGGTTGAAACTCTGAACGTTAATATTCCCTTCCACTTCTCATGCAACCAACTTTAAAAGTGATTTTCCGTCTCGCTTCTCCAACATTAAGTCCCGCCCCCCCGGGCCAAAACCCTTGGTGCAACTTCCAGAGTGCCTGGATGATGTAATGTGTGAGTAAATGAGTTCGGGATGTCCATCTGTGTCGCCCGCGTTCATCATACTAGTATAAGAGAGTCGTATTTGGGATAGAGGGGTCCGAGGAATACAACAGAGTGCGAGGAAGTCTGAGGATAAACAAATGACTCACTCTTGGCTTCTAATCTGCTCTGCCTGCTTTGGCACTTCCTGTCTGGCTTTCTTGGTGCGACCTCCTCCCTTCTCGGTTCTGGTTCTGATTTTCCGTTTTATTCTTTGTGTTTTCAGCTCTGCTGGAGTTCAACCAGGCCGTGCTGGTGAGCAGGAAGGACCCCGAGTCCAGGAAGAAGGCCGTGGAGGAGGTTACAAAGAGGCTGACGTCCAACGGCTACTGGCCTCAGGTGAGCCGCCGCCGCTGCCGCCGCTTCGCACCTGTTCACGGGAGATAATCCGCTGCAGCGTGGATTTAGTGACTTAAGGGAAAAGACAGAAACAAGAAAGTCTCTGCATGTGGATGCGTCGTACGTCTGTGATTCAGGATTTAAGGATGCTGGATTGGATGCCACAGATTTCTAATGTATTTCTTATTGCATCCCTTTTTAATTAGTTTAAATAATCTTTAAATACTTTCTGACACTCTGTAAATCTAGATGCTGATGTTTCCCGAGGGAACCACGACCAACGGCAGCGCCCTCATCAAATTCAAGCCCGGTGAGTACGGGCGGCGAAGCCCCGTCTGGTTTTTCTTGACGCATACCGCCGCTCGCCGCCGTGCAGGAACGACGGAGGGCGAACGGCCCCGTCTGGTTTTTCTTGACGCATACCGCCGCTCGCCGCCGTGCAGGAACGACGGAGGGCGAACGGGGCGTAGCAGCGCTTGCAGGATCAGCGTCTCATTGTTCATTCCTCGCTGTCACCAGGTGCCTTCCTCGCCGGAGTCCCGGTCCAGCCGGTTCTGTTGCGTTACCCCAACAAGCTGGTGAGTCGCGTCCTCCGGTTTCATCACAGTTTGATTGACGGGGCCGTTCAGCCAATCAGCTGCCAACTATTTCTTTTGATGGTGCTTTGCCACTCTCCAAACCAGTTTGCAATAAGTGAAATCACATGGCGGTGTGGAACGAAACCATGTGGTGGATCAGGTTATGGGATGGGGGAAGGTAACTCTAACTGTGATTGTAAATAATAATATTACAGGTAGTGAAGTAGCAGATACACTCTGCCTATTTAACAGGGGTTTTTTGTGACTGTGTCCTCAGGATACCGTTCGCTGGACGTACAAGGGAACCAGCTGGTGAGTTCAGGCGTCATCCCCGTCCTGTCAGGTTAATTGGTTGGTGAAAACCCCTGGGTTTCTCCATGCTGCAGGCAGGAAGTTGAGTCAGCCTGGAAACGTTTGAACACCTTCCAGGACGTTGTGGACATTTCTCAGTCATTTCTTTATCCATCCTGAGGGATCCAAACTAAATGAATATCATAGAAGTACATGTGTAAACACCGCAGCAGTGACAGTGTGTTACCCCACGTACTGTACAACGCAGGGGCCGTCAGAGGGACCATAACAGGAGGATTTATTGCAGGCCGTTTGTTGACGTTGGCCTCGGCTCGGTGTATTAATATACTGACTGGTTGTGTAATCCCACTTCATTACTGCTCTGGTTGAGTAAACTCCGTGAAGAAGAAGTGGAAGTGTTGCAAACGTGGAGCGTCCTCTAGATATTGTTGGGTGACGTCACGCTAACAAAATGCTGCTTCATGGTGGTTTTTTCTTTTTCACTTGTTTGCTGTTAAATTTGACCTGAAATATGCGACCGGCTCTTTGTCCCGTTAGGATGGCGGCGCTGTGGCACACGACCTCCCAGTTCTACACCAACAGCACTGTGGAGGTAAGACGAGTTTAACCTTTGACCTCGCATTTATAACGACGAATCAGTTGTGACTGTTTAAAGAGAGGCTGAGCACCTGCTGGAAGCAGCACATGACTGACTGTGGAGGGTGTGTGTGTGTTAGTGTGTGTGTGTGTGATCGGAGCTGGAACCGACAAACAGGAGAGATCAGTGCTGTTGTGAAGACACGTTTGGAATGTGTGTGTGTGTGTGTGTGTGTGTTGAACGTGTGTGTCGCTGCTCTGACGAGGCAGAATGAAAGAAACCCAAGGCCGTCGTTGTGTTTGTGCTGCAGTTCCTCCCGGTCTACACGCCCTCCCCGGAGGAGAGGGGCGACCCCAACCTGTACGCTGACAACGTTCAGAAGCTCATGGCCAAGTAAGAAGCAGCGGCTGGTTTTTACCCACACTGCATCTGTTCCAGTCATTATTTAAGACAAGATGAGGCTTGATTGGGCAAACGGGAACTTCAATACCAGGGCGTACGGGGGAAGAAAACCTCACAAACCCTCGGGGTTGTTGTTGTTGTAGTTTCCCTCAGCCGCCACTAGATGGTAACAAAGAGCCAGTATTAATGAGTCAACAGCTGAGGAAGAAGTTTAGGATGATAAACGGTTGGATTTTGGTGCTTATGTAATAAAAACGTGTTTCTGTGCTGGTCAGGGCCCTCGGAGTCCCGGCTACAGATCATGTGATGGAGGGCCGGGTTCCTGTCTGTAAGCTGGGGGGTCTCTCTCTCCCACTCGACTCGCCCGCCAGGGAAACACTCAAGCTGCTGAAGCGAGCCGGGTAAGAGAGGATCTGTTTTATTTATTTATTTTATTTCCATTCCTCTGCTTTCCGTCTCACCGTCGCCCCCTCCCTCTCAGGCTGGGAACTCACGCAGTGGAAGCAGCGCTGGACCGGATGATCGACAGGTGTCGGCCCGGAGCTCAGGGGTCAAAGGCCAGCGCCAAGGAGCTGGCCTCCGTCCTCGGGCTGACTGACGGACACACGGCCGCCACCATCTGTGGCCTCTACTCCAAAGTAATGCACCATGATGAGAACATTTGCACTGTGAGATGACGTGTTATTGATCAGAACCGTGGGTTTCAGGACGACGTGGTGGACCTCAGGCAGATGTATTTCTCTGTCGCTGCTCTGTCGGGATGCGCCAGCTTCAAGTCGCTGCTCCACACCGCCTTCACTGTAAGTCCCGTTTCATTTAGAGAAGCTGCTTCTATCTTTTCTTTTTTTAACACCTGGTGTCTTTCGTTCTGCAGCTGTTTGACCGAGAGGGCAGAGGCAGTCTGAGTGCAGAGGAGCTGTCGCACCTGATGGGGGCGCTGCTGGGTTTCCCTCAGCGCCACACCGCTGAGCTTTACACCCAGACCTCCGATCAAGGCCGTGTGACCGAGGGTGAGTGTTGTTACAGTTATATGGGGAGTCGGCGGAGCAAAAAGATGAGCGACGGTTCACCCGGCGGTAATTTGGTGTCGCAGAGCGTTAAAGTCCTCGTTAAATCTCTCCCACAGAGAATCTGCTGCGAGTGCTGACGACCCACCCCACCTATCAGAGGGTGGCCAACGAGTACATGCAGCCCGAGGGGGCGGAGCCCCGGCTGACCAATGGGAAGCCTGAGAACAACAACGGGAAGATGCACGACAGCAATGGATCCCTCCACTGCAAGAATAAGGTTGAATAAGGATTTAGATGTATTTTATTTACAGGACGGTAGGTCCTGGAGGGCAGCGACGTTTAGAACCAGAACGTGTTGTGATGTTTACCGGTCTACTTTAAGCCAAGAGGATCTTGTTTTCCATGCCGTTCAGACTTTTGAAGCCATAAAATGTTTTATTTATAGAATTCCCTCGTATGTATGTTTGTTTGTTTGTATGTTGAATGTTTTTTAAAAAAAAACAACAAAAAAAGCCTCTGTACATGAAAAAAGTTTATTTTATAAATTCTTACATTTTTGTGTGAATATTGTTCATATTTAACGATTAAACTGTGAATTATTTTAAGTTGGTTTTGCTGTGTTATTTTCTACAATCGTGGCGTGGCGTCCTTCTCTCACACAGCTCGTGTCTCTTTTTAAACGTTTAAATCTCTCCTCCAGCCTTGGAGCTGCTCCTCGTTGAGGGGGGGCTCGGTTTCCAGTCGGCCTTTTCTCTGCTCTCCCTCCTGCTTCTCTTCACCGGGCTCTCCGTCCTCGCCTCGCTGGCCTCCCTACGTTCATGCCGGGATCTTTTCAGCGTTGGTCTGGGGTCGGACGGAGCCTCGCTCCTCACCTCCTGTGAGGCTCCGCCTGCCGACTTCCTCATCCAGCCTTTAGTTGAACGAGTCTCTACGTGACCTTCTGACCTCTGTGTGTTCTTCCTCTTTCTGCTACTTCTCACTGGAGTCAGTTGTTGCGTTGCCTCCTCCTCCAGGTCTCTTTTCACATCCCGTCTCTCCATCCCGTGTTTGGTTTTCCCTCCGGCCTCCTCCCCTCTCTCCTCCGTCCGGCTCTTGCTCCTGGTTTTTACACAACTGGACGTTGGAGTCTCCTCCTCTTTTCTTTTCCTTCCCAACTCTCTCTCCTCTTGTGGCGTTTTGGTTAAAGGGTCTATGTTCTCCCTTATCTGAGGCTGAGGGAGTGGTTTGAAACCAGGATCCTGGACTTGAAGAGTGCCGGACCACGAAGGACTCGAGAGGCTGCATTCGAGTGCCCTGGTCTCCCCGGACGCCAGAGATGGAGGACTGTCGTCGGCTGATGGCGGTTCTTGGAGAACGCGTGGCGGGAGGAGGAGGGAACAGCTGGTCCCAGCTTCCTCCGGGCCTTCGCTCCTCGGAGGGGCGTCGTGGTCCGGATCCACGTCCGACTGTGAGCCTGGAGGATCCACAAGGACTTCAGCGGTTTCCTGGACCAACGCAGTGGCTGAGGCCGTTTCCGTGGTTACGGGAGCGACGCTGTTGGCGTTGGCTGATGACAGGTGTGATATCAGCTGCTGTATTGCCGCCAAAGTCTGTTAAGTGAGAGGAAAAAAAATAATTTTTATAAAAGATAACTAGAACTTTTCTTTGGTTATTATGTAATATTATGATTTAATGCTTGAAACCTATGAACGTATTATCATTATTATGACGTTACTTGTCTCAGAAGATCCCCCAGCATAACAAGGAGGTCTGGATCTGAAGAGGGGCGGGGGTCCAGGTCCTCTGGATCCAGTCTGGACTCCACCTCAGAGGAAGCCGAGTCAAAGAGACACTACAGAGATTTAGTTTCACACTTCCATGTTGACTTTAAGTCTCAAATAAGAGGGCGCCCCCTGTATCCTACATTTCCCATAATGCAACTCACTCACCTCCTGCTCCGGTCTGCCCGGTGGAAGGAGGTCAGCGGGTTCTGGGTCTGAAGGGAACAGGGGGTCCAGGAGCTTCGGATCCAGTAGCGAGTCCACCTGAGAGACGGTAAGACCTTTAAAATGAATTTACTGAACAGAAATATTCATTTTTAACGTGGAAACAAGAATAAAAGCTTCTCTCTAATGGAAATAAGGTCATGAAACACAATAAAAGTAACAGTTTACATCTCCTACTCAAGCCGTCGATGACTTGCCTTTCTCATCAGGTTGTCATCGTTGCACATTTTATCCAGATAGGCCAGCAACAAGCCGTTTCCTCGCTCCTCCTCTTCCTCATCCTTGTCTTCCTCTTTAGCACCTTCGGCGTCGGCGCCCTCTTGGATCTGAGTGGAGTCAGACACGGCATTTAGGCGTTAATGATTTGAACAAAGAGACAAAACGTTGAAATCATGACATTTCTTTGGGACATTTAGGGACCTTTGGAGTGAGAGAGTCCATCATCGCCATGTAGTCGTCGAAGGCACGTTCCTTCAGCAGCTCTTCATCCAAGGAGGCAGGAATCAGGGCCTTCTGATCATCCTTCCCGTCGGCGTGGAGCTCCTCCTTGTTGGGTGTTTTATCCTTCTCATCTTCTCATGCAAAAAAAAATGTTAAAAAGGACGACATTAGTATATATTTATATTTATATAGTATATATAGTATCTATTTCTCACGCTGGTTCGTACTAAACAAGGTGAAGAGTCTAAAGTTACTTCAGTTAAAGTACTAATAAAACAATATATATGTCTGACCTTCTGACTTGACCTCCTTCTCCTCCTCGCTCTCTGACCCGGCCGACACCCTGGGGGTCCAAACAGCACCATCACATACAGAAATCACAGCGTTTGTGTGTATAATCTGGTGATTTGTCGTCTTACAGGTCGTCTCTGCAGGTCTGACGGACGTCCGCCGCCCCTGGACACACGCACCAGCTGGGACGGACGTCAGGCAGCAGGATCCAGGACTGGGGGGGCAAACAGGGGCCAGCGACGGGGAACAACACACGGGGGGTGAAGGTCGGCGTGGAGGTCACGGGGCTGAGTATCAGCTCTGGGAAAAATGGGATCAGGCTGAGCTGGGGGCCGACATCCGGGGTTGGGGTCTGGAGGCCGGGCTGGATGACCAAGCTCGGGGTCACATGATCAGAATCAGACAGAGGAAGAGGTCCACCTCTGCCGACGGCGCCGCGGCTCGTCTGAAGGGACGGTTGGGACGATGTGAGGGCGTCTCGTCTCTCTTGGGAAGCAGGAACAAGTGGGTTCCTGCCGTTTAGGACGACCTCGGGTGGAGAAAACGACGCCGGATCCATCTTTTATCTCTGTGGCTCGTAGATGTCAGAGGGAAGTCAGAGGCAAATCAATTCCAACAACAAAGATAGCATGACACGTGTGAAAACCTGCATGTTTATTCAAAATTCACTGTGTAGTTCAGAACATTAAGAGTGAAGAGCTCCCTGTACGCTCCAGGGCAGAAAACCAGCCTCAAAGCATGCTGGGAGACGAGATATACACTGAACTGTAGGAAGTGATTCAGTGTTTCAGAGTCACTTAAATGAATAGTGTAGAATATACAGAAACATGTCGACCTCCAACCAACGGAAACACCAAATTATTTTGAAATATATAGGATTTATCTCTATAAAAAGAGACAAAAAGGTTTCCTTTTAAATGTGTTGGCAGACGGAGGGTAAAATTAATAAATACATCTCTTCATGTGCACATGATACTGAATATAACAGCACATATAAACTGATTAAATGAAGAAAAAATGCATTTTTTGTTGGATCCTGGATAATGTTTCCCTTATTCATGCAGTATATTTCCTCATTCTTGATTTCTAACTTGATAATTGAATCACTTCATTCACACATGCAGGATAAGCTATTAAAACACAGTAAATAGTCGTTTATAATAATAACTGTGCCTACCTTTCACGTGTGAGATGATGAGTCTTCAAGCAATAAGTGGGTTTGAAATGCAGCAAGATTTAAAAAATAAACTCTATTCAGGTGAGTTTGTTTTCTTCCAACTGAAGGTTCCGAACAGAGAAACATTCCAAAAATAGTTTTACATTTATTTTATTAATTAATAATCAATATCTTATCTAATAAACTGTTTTCTTAAGCAGGTGATATAAAAACATTACGTCTCATGGAATCTTAAATTATAAATTACATTTTTTAAATTTTTTTTTATTTATTTAAAAAAGCTCCATATGTAGGTCACATGAGGACAATGACCATCTCCATGACAACAGGGCAAACAATCTGCTGATGGAGGCCACGTGATGTGGCTGAAAGCTCCAGAGAGTCGTCGTCGGCGTAAAAACAATTCTTAACAAACTCAAATCATTTTAATGTTTCAGTTTTTACTTGAAAATGTCCCGTTTTGAGATGCGTTATGAAGTTTTTTCAACGGCGTGTCGTGAAACACCATTTCCCAGGATGCCGAGCGCCCTGAATCGCACAACCCGCCCGGATATCCGGCCAGCTCTCGGAGCAAACAGGAAGTGAGCCACACGTGGATTTCAGAAGAGAAAAAGCGCGTGTTAGCCGCAACTTTTGGGCCGTTTTCCCCCCCAGATTTGAAACATTATCTTTGATATATTTTTTTGAAGCTTTAAAACACATCATCTTCGAGATGTTCCTGCAGTTTTTCCTAAATGAGAACGGGGACAGAGTCTACACTCTGAAGGTACGGTTAACGTCGTGTTTACGTCCTCTAACGCGAACTGTTTTCTGTTTAAATGTGTTTAAATATATCTCACTGCTTTAAAGTAACGTTAGCTATAAACACTGGGGGTTATTTAAAGAAATAATGGGCTGTTTATGCTCCACATCAACGTTAATACACGTTATTTTAAAACTAGCTAACGGTAGCTAATAGCTAGCTACCCGAGACAAACGCATTTAACTGGAACGTTACATCTTTTAATTTTAGGGGGGTGAACTAAGTTCAGACAGAAGGAAATATAAACCTTATAAGCAAATCAAAGCGCATCAGAAGTGACTTACACCTTTTAATTGAATCGATTTAAGATATTAGAAAGTACTAGATGAGATTACGTCATGATGTCGGATGCTTTATGTTTACATGTATTTAATTAAATACCCATGACAAGTTGCAAGTCGTACAATCTGTGAATCTTGTTCAGATTTAATTTTTGTACTTATTACATAACAGTTAATCGATTCACACAAATTAGTCGCGGGAGAAAAGTAAATTATCATTTTCTTTATCCATTTTTTTTTTACCCTTTTTTATGTATATTTTTTATATCAAATATGTGAGTTTTGGTTGAAAACGAGCAACTTTTAAGAGTTAAATTTAGAATGAATGGGGCGTGTGTCACAAAGTTTAGTAGATTTAACTTTAAATCACTGATATAATTAATGCCAATGCTGCAATATACAATCAGAACATAAACAAACATTAATTTGTTGCTATTTTTAACATTTTTTGTACCTTTTTGTTTTAATTAATGACACACCAGAAAGCGGTTATGCTGCGTTTAGATGTATTGTTGCATTTACTTCTTTTCCTAATATCTCCCGCTGAAATCAACTGAGCTGAGTTTCTTTCCTTCTTCGCCACCAACAGAAGATTTGTCCCGACGGCCAGCCCACCAGCTCGGCCCACCCGGCTCGCTTCTCCCCAGACGACAAGTTCTCCCGCCATCGGGTGACGGTGAAGAAACGCTTCGGCCTTCTGCTCACCCAGCGGCCCAGACCGGTTCTGTGAGAGAAAGAGGCGAGGGACGGAAGGATGAAGATCAGACCAAGGAGTGGGAGGGATGCTGGCGAAGATGGGACTGTAACGAGTCAACCAGGCTCATGGATTATGAACGAGCCGCCTGGATTTCTCCTCACTTTCACACACATTTATGGGACTGTTCATGATTTGGGTATCATCCATCTGTGATCTTTAGGATCTCCTTTTTTTATGTGCTGTAACTTTTTGACATTCGTTTAATGATTTTCATGCTGAATAAATGGTTGGTTGATGGATGGAAGTCTGTTGTGTCTGTGGATATAAAATCCATATGGGTGATAAAGTAAAGAATGTAAATGAGTGGAGAAACATGACAAATGCAGACGCTTCCATATAATGGTTTGAGTGGGACATCTGTGTGAAACGTATGTTGTGGCCTTGATGGTCAATAGATCTCCATATTACAAAAACATTCATTATAGATTACAATGTCTGATAATATGCAATATTTTTACTGATCAAGGTCAATATTTATTTGACAGAAGTGGGAAATGCCAATGAAATACCATCAGGGAAATATTCACATAAGGTTTTGAGGATGTTTTTCAACGTGTTGTAGAAGAAAAAATGCAATGGAGTAAAAGTATTTTGCAGTTTTAAAAGGAAATACTGAAGTATAATTATTTCAATTGTATTCATGTACACTACCTGAGTAATTACCATTTGTGACACTTGATTAAACACCAATTTTCCATTTTAATATATTATAAATATATCTATATACATTATTTATTTATATAAAGAAATATATTGTATTTATAAATATATAATTTAAATATAGATGTAAATAAATGTATCTTAATATTAAATATGAAGGAATATCCACGGCATTTGAAACAGGTAGCTGCTAATCCCCGTCTTTTCCATTCATACTACACTTCCCAGCCAGCGTCAGCCGCTTATCACCATCGCGCATGCGCTGACCGTTGGGACTACGGCAAGCGACAGAGGACGAGACAGGCGCACCTCGCGTTGTTTTTTGTTGGGTCGGTTGGACAAAAAAAAAAGTGCCGAGAAAATCTAGGAGAGGAGCCAAAATCTCCCCAGATGTAAGTGAAAGCAGCCAGCGCGAGCGTTCTCTGAAGGACCCCCCTTCCCGGAGCCAGGTACGTGCGTTTAATGCCACCAAAACGTGTACGCGCTCACGGTTCCACCGGGCGTTTTGTCGCTGTCAATGAAATCACCGGAGCTCCGCGGAGTTTTCGTCAGCGGCGTGGCTAGCACCTCTCCGGCTAGCGTTAGCTTCGGCTAGTCGCACCGAATGAAGCGAAGCGTCAGCGACCACCTCACCCACTGTCCACCCGGGGATGGAGGGGGGGAGTGGGGGTACGTATCCCCGCGGGGTGGCAGGCTCAGCACCCTGGCGTGCTGCTCTCCGTTAAACCACGGTTTATTTTAAAAACAGAAACCACAACTTTAACCATAACAGGCTAATTTACCCCAGCAGTTTATTCACCAATTCAACTGCGCGCCTTTCTCCCACCCCCCATTTTTGTTCTTCTTTTAACCGGTTTCCACCGTTCACTGAACCCCGAAACCGCAGCTTCAAGACGGATGCCGCATCCCTCCCCCTCCTTTTTCCCGTTAAAAACGCGAGGCCAAACATCTGCTCGTCGTTTTATTTCTTCTTTAAATGGACGCACAGATTAAAACGCCCCTGTGTATTCATATCGCGAGGTGTTCACTGACCGGTTCGAGCCAGAATTATGATGGCTAGCTTAATTGGCTTAACTGAGCGGCGAGTTAGCCGCGCAGCGAGTATCGCTGTCAGCTGCGGCGGATTCCTCCTTAAGTTGGCCGTTTGGGACTAATTAGGTGTTCGATCCTAATTGATAAAGGCGTGCTTTTGGCTGGGGTTACCCCCCGGATGTTATCGATTAGCGTCGCAGCCGCGTGAACGTGACAGTGACTGACGGCTAGGTAAGCCAGCAGGGTGACACATTATCTCCTTATTTCCACCTTAAATACTTTTAGTACCCATAATTCAATTTTTTCCTGGTATTTTAAATGATTATTAATATTATATCCCACCTGGTACCAATACTGGTAACGTTACAGCCAGTTATTGATCATTAAACACAGATGGCAGCTCCAAATTACACAAAATGATTAAATTACTACAGCCTTTAAGCAACGAGATAGGAAGTATCTGACATATTTGCATAATTAACCTCCCAGGTAATAGTTTCATATATTGATTTTTTTTTAAACATCAAATAGAGGACATTTGTGTTTATGATATTTGTGAAAATACACCTTAATATGCTGATTTTGTTGCTCAGGAATGCATCAAAAACATTTATTAGTGATGCAATAAAATAAAAAGTAAAATAAGAGTTGCTTTTTAAAGGAGAACAAATTGTTCTGTTCGTCTAATATCAGGGCTTAGACTTAATGTTGACAGAAACTTTTATTAGACATTTATTATAAAATGCTGTAATAGCACGCCTCTTGTACCACAACGGAGCATATACTGTGATAGCATATTGATAACCCACTATGATTGATCACTGAACTGAGATGTATAGTAGCAGAGTGGTGATATGTGTCCCGACTGGTTTCCCACTTGCTCTTGTCCAAAGAAATGCCCGTTAACCGGAGGCTATGAGCGTGTTTGTCTAGACTTAATAACGTCCCCGGGGTGTTTCCCCAGCCGTCTCCACAGTGCATGCTGGGATACATTTAGGTCATTTAGCAGAGGATAGGCCTCGGCTCAGGTTTTGCTGATAAATTCACCCCCTCTGGTTGAACCAGCGAGGCGAGTATCGCCCCCCCCACCCGTCGGTGTCTGATTTAGGACGGACAACGTGTGCGAGGCAGGCGGCGTTAGGAAACAGTAAAAAAGAAAAATCCTCTGGATGAGGAGGGAGAGAGAAACCAGCAGATACTGGCACAACCGGTTGGAACCGCTCCCCTTTAATAATTAAATTATGACCTGAGCTAAAACCACATTCCAGCTGTAACCACCTGCCCCCCCCCCCCCCCCCTCCAAGACGAGGGGGTACGTCGCATACTTGACTTTGCACCTACAAGGTGTGATTCATGCTAGTTATTGTTTTACACCTCCGTCATGGAGAGAGATTCCCTGTCGCCGTGTAAAGATAAAGTCCAAAAAACCGATCCCAGAGTGAGTTTTGCTTTAATGTGAGTGAAATCAATAGCGTTATTATTAATCTCCGTTTATTATGCAGGAAGGTGAAGTGAAGCTCGCTTGCAGTTATCTCCGTGTTTGTGCAGCTTTTCCAGTTTATGATGCTGTTATCGTTTTAACAAACATGTTTTTACTGTGTGGATTGATTTGTGCTTTTATTGTTTTTCCTCTCTTATCATGTCCAACTTGTCTCCCCACCCTGACTTCTACCTTCTTATCATCACACAGACATCATTAACTCGCCAGTTTTAACTCGAGACACGGCAGAGAGAATATTAAATTAGTGATTTAACTGTCTGTTTGCACGACACACTCACACATTAACAGTTTTTTAACATTTTTAAACCAATCAGAAGGCTCGTTGCAGCCAACAGAAGGAGACCTGTCGTAGACTTCCTTTCACATGCCTGCTGGCAGCCAATCACCTCGCTCCGATGGAGAACCACAGCTGCAAAAGAGAAGTTTGTAGAGGCCGCCGTTTCCTCGGCATCACTTGGGAGATAGCCTAGCCAGCCCTGTTAGCCAATCAGTGACCACACACACACACACACACACACTCCCGTTCTCCTTCCTGCCAGCGCGTCGCCATGGCATCGGTTCGCTTCACGGTGACGCCCACCAAGGCGGAGGACCTCCCGGGGCTGTCCGACACCTCGCCCGACATCAGCTCCCGCTCCGGCGCCCGCGTCCGCTTCGGCTCCAGGGAGAGCGTCAATCGGAGCGACCCGCTCAGCGAGACGTCGGCGGGCCAGACGAGCACGGCGGGAGGGGCGGAGACGCCGGACCACAGCAACGTGGACCAAGGTGAACAACACACACACACACACACGTCCACGGAGACGCGGCGCCGCTGCTGTCGCTTGAACGTACACAAGATTTGACATGTTTGAATGAAGGCGTGTCCGCCTCTTTGTGCTCGTAGGTCACACACCTCGTCGGCATAGCAACCTGTCTCACCCCGCGACTTAAGATTGCAACAGACAGCGAATCCACACATCAGCCTTCCACTGTCGCACCCTCCTCCCCAACACTCACAACTTTCTAAAAGTTTGGTTTCCATTAAACTCATTTCAGAAAATCCAACACGATCTTCCCAAAATATCATTTCACTCGAAGTGATCATTTTTCTTCTGTATGCCTTAGTCATAGTTTGTCACGGAGGAGATGTATTAACGCTTCCTCTTCCAGAGGATATCATGTCCATCCCACACAAACATAAATATGAATATAGAGGTTTTAATGGAGCCACGTGACGTGTTGTCTTTAAGTCCTTGGACGTCTTTTGATATAAAATATCACAGAGGGGCTGCTGTGGAGTCGTTACCTCACATGATTTCTGGCCCTTTTCCTTGAATTCCAGACATCAACCTCTCGCTGCCCTTCGTTAGATACTGTTTTAACTCGTCACACGACACTGGATATGCCGTCTAGTTCCCCAGAGCGGTTTCCCATCGGCCAACATGGCGGTTATGTGGGAAATAAACATGCACGTCTCATGTTTTGCTCTGTACGTGAGAGACTTAGAGGCCCAGCTCGGCTGGGAACAATGAGAGAACTGAAACCTTGTGATCATAGTCCAGGTTTCACCCTCAGATCTGCTGCTTCAGTCCCTTAACTCCAGCCGACGGCACAGACCTTTTCACATGGACTCAAGTGAGTCCGGATGAGTAAATGATTACACGGTGTTTTATCAGACGTGTGTTTTAAGAATAGCCGCGATGATCCCCGGGCTCGGACAACGAGGGGTTCTAACTGTGGAGAGATGGAACTGCATTAGCAGCGTTGATCCACTTAAGCGGCCGCGTCGTAGTAGTTGTTTATTAAGCTTCCATAAATAGAAATGGAGCCGGTTAATCCGATTTCCAGCTTCGATCGGGCTCTGCGATCGCAACAAAAAAAAGAAAAGAAAGGAGGGAGACGCAGCAGAGAGAAAAAACAAACCAAAATCTGAAAAAGGCGCAGCTTGTCGACGTGAATGAGTGGAGAATCCTGAAAGGCGATGAAGAGGAAAGGAGGCGGGCGGAGCGGGGAGTTATTTCCAGAAAGGTCAGATGCTCTCTGATGCGTCAGTTTCTCACACCGATAAAGTTGGTTATCTGATGTGCTTTCAGCTGGAGTCCACATCTGGAGACACACACACACACACACACACACACACGGACAGCTGCGTTCTGTTTGCAGTAAAGACGTCTTCAAATTATGATGAATATCCAATCTGTAGATTACCTGATCGATTAAAAAAGAAGCAGAGCGACGCATGCGTTGGAGGGATCTGGGAGCCAGGATCGACCTGATTTCTTCTTCCTGTGCTCCCTGTCTTTCTGCTGTATAGATTAGGTGTACGGTTATATAAATATCTATTTCTCTTTTATGAAGGAGTCATTTATTCCCTCATTCTGGGAAAGATGGAGTTGTGTTGTTTTGTTGTTCGTGATCAGCTGATGTGAATATTGTTGGAAAGCATCAGGTCCAAACCCAAATATATTGTCCAATCATGAGACCAGGAAGAAAATGGATTTTTCCACCAATGGGTGTAATTGTTGAATGGCGATCGTCTCCTTCTAGGGTTGTAGAATCTAAAAGAAATGGTGTTAAATCCTAACGTGTGTGTTTCTAACCCTGAAGATGAGTGGATGCTTCAGTCAGGCGGTGGAGAATCCCCGCCATGCCGCCGGTCCTGATCAGCAGGTTGTGTGTGTGAACCTCACAGATGCCATGTCTGAGTGTGTTTACTGATGTAAAGTGGAAGCACCACGCTGACATGGATGTTAACGGGGGGAGTGGTCCGTGCTGCCGTGGAGTCGGCTTCACACGCGTGCCGCCGCCCGCCAGCCGGAGTGTGTTTCACCAGCGAGTGTGTCAACGCCACTTCCTGTCTGGGCTTTAAAATGGAGAACCGGTCACGGCTCAACGGGAACTTTTAATAGTGGATGGTCTGAATTCATGAATCCTTTTTTATTTTAATTAATATACGTTATACGGCATATATCCGTTTAATTAGTCGGCTTTATGTATTCATTTATCCACGTGTTTAAATACATAAATGCTCCTCCGTCACCGCGGCGGAGCGGCGAGGGAAGCGGTGCTGCTGACTCAGGGGTCTGCTGATGCAACGGTCTGCTGACTGAGCTGTGTGTGTGTGTGTGTGTGTGTGTGTGTGTGTGTGTGTGTGTGTGTGTGTGTGTGTGTGTGTGTGTGTGTGTGTGTGTGTGTGTGTGTGTGTGTGTGTGTGTGTGTGTGTGTGTGTGTGTGTGTGTGTGTGTGTGTGTGTGGGGGTCTCAAAGTTCAAACAGGTGACTAATGATTATTTTAATGACTGATTAATCACTAACAGATGTTGTTTTTTACCAGATGTGGTTTTCCCAGCCATGTTCAGGGTTAGCTGATAGCCGGCTAGCGCTCTCTCAGTCCTCTGTGTCAAAATATGATGCAATCATCGTATCAAAGCAAGTGAATTCTGAATTCACACCAGTTTTCTGAGCTCACTAACCCAACGGGAGGAATCCCGTCTCAGTGTTTTTTGAGTATCTGTGAACCCTCCGCTCTCTGTCTTGGCGTCTAGGTGACGGGAACTCCAAAATCTCCAGCGTGTACATCAACAACACTCACGGCGTGGACGACGATGACTTCTACGACAGGAACCTGGCCTTATTTGAGGTTGGAGAGAATCCACAGATGTGTTATACTTACACGGGTTAAAAACGGAGCCTGCTGATTATTTCAGTGCTACACTAGAGCCCAAAATAACCCAGCGTTCGGCTGGTGGGGGCAGATAATTAACATTTTTATAGGTTTTTCTGTGGAAGCGGCTCCGATCGCCCACTTCTTTAACAGCATGACTCCTTCCCTGTTATCCTCTTCATCCCCACCTCCTCCTCTTCGTCCCCCAGGAGGAGATGGACACTCGGCCCAAGGTGTCGTCTCTGCTCAATCGCCTGGCCAACTACACCAACCTGACGCAGGGCGCCAAGGAGCACGAGGAGGCGGAGAGCATCGGCGAGAAGAAGAAGGCCAGCAAGGTACGACTCTTTAGAAGCTTAAAATGCTGATGACATCACCCGTATGTAGTACTATATGACCCCGACCGTACAAAGTTCATAAACTACAGCGATCGACACCGAGATGATGATGATTTGATTAGTTTGTATGCTTGTCTGCATGTGAGAAGATAAAAAAAAAACACTTTTATTCACCGTCGCTCATTAAGGACAATGCTGATGTTTGGTAACTTCGTCGTCATAGTAACCAGTCATCGACCTCCTGAAATTAAGCTTGCAGGATTGCAATAATTCTCTCGGAATGATTAATTTACTGTTTAATTAGTCCATGAACTGCAATAAGTAGAAGATTAAAATGGACGATTAGAAGTAATGAATAAACGGTGGAATTAATGAGGGGAAAGTTCATTTTTAAGGCTGGAGTCAGTTTATTTTTATTCAGTGATGAGTGTCTTTTACACAAATGTGAAAAGCATTATTGAGACAAAAGAAACGCAACACAAAAAAAACCATTCAGATCCAAATAAAGCCGCCGTTAAAGAGTGGAAAATTCACCAACGAGCTGAGCGAGCGTTTCCCCTCCAGTCTCCACAGATGGGGACGTTCATGGGCGTCTACCTGCCGTGCCTCCAGAACATCTTCGGCGTCATCCTCTTCCTGCGGCTCACCTGGGTGGTGGGGAGCGCCGGCGTGCTGCAGGCCCTCTGCATCGTCTTCGTCTGCTGCTGCTGTGTGAGTGTTTGACCGCCCGGCCGTGTCGGAAACACATGACGATGCATTCACTGACCGGCCGCCTCTTCCTGTCTCTGCAGACGCTGCTGACGGCAATATCCATGAGTGCCATCGCCACTAACGGAGTCGTACCAGGTATCTCCCCCCCTCCCCTCCTCCTACATTAAAGGTCACATTAAAGGTCACTATTTCCATTTTGAGTGACCTCTCTAGCATTCTGAGTTTTCTTCTTTAAAATCCCCCCAAAAACCTGACGTTTATCATAACCAGAAGCTGTGATTGTCAACTTTTCCCACGGTCCTCAAACGCACCACGTGTGAAGCGATCAAATCAAAGCTTATTTTTAATGAACAACCACTTTGTTCTTCACTAATTAGATCCTAAAAATGGATATATAGGGTTTTTTTTTTGCAGCTCCGGCTGTGATGATGTGTGTTTTCTCTAATAAGTGTTATGTCTGTTTGTCCTGTCTCTCCTCCTGTCTGCCTCTCTCCTGTCTGTCTGAACACGCATTAAAGCACGATATCTGAACGTAGAATGAAACATCGGTAACATAGAGAACACAGTAACGTTGTCTTGTCCGATGCTCGTTAATACTTCATGTATTTAATCTACTGAGGTTATTAATAAGAATCACATGTTTGGCTTCCCAAATAATCTGAACATCAGTCACTTTTATTTTGAAAATCCAGCCCTAATGAGGAGCTTCTCTGACATTCATTCCCTCACGTTTTGTTCTGTTGTGTGTCTGATGTGCAGCTTTATTGTGAAAGGCCAGGTTTTATTTTGGAAACCAAACGTAGTGAGTTTGTTAGTGTCTCTTATTGTGATTCTTTTTTTCCCTTCATGTGTTCTGTTTGTATAAAAGATCGGCACATTAAAGCTGCTGCTGTTGTTTTTGAGCTCACTCGTCAAAATGAACAATTAAATGGAAAAAGCCTGGTCTGAAGTGAAACAGTGGGCGATATTTCACTTCTTTTGACATTAATTTGATTAGTTCACATTAGTGTTATATGTGGAAACACAAATATCCAGTAAAAAACAACCCTATTAATATTGTCAAGTTGTTGTGGAGCAGAAAGCTCAGCCCTAATGAGCTTTTCTCTTTAATAAATCATTTTATTTAGATTTATTAAAGTGTGCAGCAACGCTGAATAACAAAAGAGCCTAAAGTCTAGAACAAAGCATCACTTTGTCTGGAAAAAAAGAGATTAAATATAGTTATTATGGATCTGAACAGTCATTTGATGCCAGATTTTACTACAGTAGACTTGGTTGAGGAACCAAAAACTCTACTACGGTGTGAGATGAAGTATTAGTACTTCAAGTGAGGCAAAAAAAACCACACAGTTAAGAGTAATTTACAGATAAAATGTGTTCAAATATCTGTCTTCTTCCTCCGATGTGTCATTTAGAACATTATGCTTATTTCTCCAAGCATAGGATGACTTCTCTCCTCTAACATCATAATGTTACTAACATCATCCCTCTTTTTATGTCTCCTCCTCTCCTCCATCCTCCTCCTCCTCCTCTCCTCCTCCTCCTCTCCTATCCTCTCCTCCATCCTCCTCCTCTTCTCCATCCTCTCCATCCTCTCCTCCTCTCCTCCATCCTCCTCCTCTCCTCCTCCTCCTCTCCTATCCTCTCCTCCATCCTCCTCCTCTTCTCCATCCTCTCCTCCTCTTCTCCATCCTCTCCATCCTCTCCTCCTCTTCTCTATCCTCTCCTCCATCCTCCTCCTCTCCTCCTCCTCTTCTCCATCCTCTCCTCCTCTCCTATCCTCTCCTCCATCCTCTCCTCCTCTTCTCCATCCTCTCCTCCTCTCCTCCATCCTCTCCTCCATCCTCCTCCTCCCATCCTCCTCCCTCCACCTCTCCTCCATCCTCCTCTCCTCCTCCTCCTCTCCTATCCTCTCCTCCATCCTCTCCTCCTCTCCTCCTCCTCCTCTCCTATCCTCTCCTCCATCCTCTCCTCCATCCTCTCCTCCTCCTCTCCATCCTCTCCTCCATCCTCTCCTCCTCTTCTCCTCCTCTCCTCCTCTTCTCCATCCTCTCCTCCTCCTCTCCTCCTCTCCTCCATCCTCTCCTCCATCCTCTCCATCCTCCTCTCCTCCTCTTCTCCATCCTCGCCTCCATCCTCTCCTCCTCTTCTCCATCCTCTCCTCCTCCTCTCCTCCTCTCCTCCTCTCCTCCATCCTCTCCTCCATCCTCTCCATCCTCCTCTCCTCCTCTTCTCCATCCTCTCCTCCATCCTCTCCTCCTCTTCTCCATCCTCTCCATCCTCCTCTCCTCCTCTCCTCCATCCTCTCCTCCATCCTCTCCATCCTCCTCTCCTCCTCTTCTCCATCCTCTCCTCCATCCTCTCCTCCTCTTCTCCATCCTCTCCATCCTCCTCTCCTCCTCTCTCCATCCTCTCCTCCTCCTCTCCATCCTCTCCTCCTCTCCTCCATCCTCTCCTCCTCTTCTCCTCTTCTCCATCCTCTCCTCCATCCCCTCCTCCTCCTCTCCTCCTCTTCTCCATCCCCTCCTCCATCCTCTCCTCCTCTCTCCTCTCTCCTCTTCTCCATCCTCTCCATCCTCTCCTCCATCCTCTCCATCTCCTCTCCTCCTCTTCTCCATCCCCTCCTCCTCCTCTTCTCCATCCCCTCCTCCTCTCCTCCTCTCCTCCATCCTCTCCTCCATCCTCTCCTCCATCCTCTCCATCCTCCTCTTCTCCATCCTCTCCATCCTCTCCTCCATCCTCTCCATCCTCCTCTCCTCCTCTTCTCCATCCTCTCCTCCTCTTCTCCATCCTCTCCATCCTCCTCTCCTCCTCCTCTCCATCCTCTCCTCCTCTCCTCCATCCTCTCCTCCTCTTCTCCTCTTCTCCATCATATCCTCCTCTTCTCCATCCTCTCCTCCTCTCCTATCCTCTCCTCCATCCTCCTCCTCCATCCTCTCCATCCTCCTCTCCTCCTCTCCTCCATCCTCTCCTCCTCATCTCCTCTTCTCCATCCTCTCCTCCATCCCCTCCTCCTCCTCTCCTCCTCTTCTCCATCCTCTCCTCCATCCTCTCCTCCATCCTCTCCTCCTCTTCTCCTCTTCTCCTCTTCTCCATCCTCTCCATCCTCTCCATCTCCTCTCCTCCTCTTCTCCATCCGCTCCTCCTCCTCTCCTCCTCCTCTCCTCTCCTCCTCCTCCTCCTCCTCTTCTCCATCCTCTCCTCCATCCTCTCCTCCTGTTCTCCATCCTCTCCATCCTCTCCATCTCCTCTCCTCCTCTTCTCCATCCTCTCCTCCTCCTCTCCTCCATCCTCTCCTCCATCCTCTCCTCCTCCTCTCCATCCTCTCCTCCATCCTCTCCTCCTCTTCTCCATCCTCTCCTCCATCCTCTCCTCCATCCTCTCCTCCTCCTCTCCTCCTCTCCTCCTCCTCTTCTCCATCATCTCCTCCATCCTCTCCTCCATCCTCTCCTCCATCCTCTCCTCCTCTTCTCCATCCTCTCCTCCTCCTCTCCTCCATCCTCTCCTCCTCCTCTCCTCCTCTCCTCCTCCTCTTCTCCATCATCTCCTCCATCCTCTCCTCCATCCTCTCCTCCATCCTCTCCTCCTCTTCTCCATCCTCTCCTCCTCTCCTCCTCCTCTCCTCCATCCTCTCCTCCATCCTCTCCTCCTCCTCTCCTCCTCTCCTCCTCCTCTCCTCCTCTCCTCCTCCTCCCTCCCTCCTTTCATCTTCTCTTATTCCATTTCCTCTCTTCTCCACCCTTCCTTTCCTTCCTCTCTCTCCCCCCCCTCTCCTCTCCCCCCTCCCTTCTCCCTCCCCCCTCCTCCCCCCCCTCCCCCCCCCCCCCTCTTCTCCCCCCTCTCCTCCTCCCCCTCTCTCTCACTCCCCCCCCCCTCCAGCGGGAGGAGCCTACTTCATGATCAGTCGTTCTCTGGGTCCGGAGTTCGGGGGGGCGGTGGGCCTGTGTTTCTACCTGGGAACCACCTTTGCTGGAGCCATGTACATCCTGGGAGCCATCGAGATCCTTCTGGTGGGTTTCTTCTTCTTCCTTCCTCCTCCTCATCATCATCATCATCATCACTACCACCATCTTTTCTCTAGAGTAGCACTGCTGAAGAACCACGCCTGCTAATTCCAATCATTTAATCTACTCCTAATTAAATAGTTATTTTAAACACTATGGAAATCAGGGGTTGATCCTTGAAATCAGTGTCAGTCTGGAGTTTTCAAGGTTTGAAAAGTGCTTGGATGTAGACTAAAGGTCTTGAAATGTGTGTTGTATGTGATGACATCTATGATAGAACAGAAGAAGATCTCCATATCTGAGGGACTGAAAACAGCATTTCCTGACATTTCTTTATGAAAAATGACTTTTGATGATGAACAGATGATGAAAATAGTTGGTGATTATATTTCTGTGGATCTGTTAGTGGAATTAGTTTTCCTTTCATTTGTGGTCCTTCTGTAAAAAGCTGTCTCCAAACATCATGTTGGTTGTTTAGAGGACAAGAACATCTCATTTAATGTGATGAACAAGTGACAGAATAAGTAGACTGAATACTGAGGGTTGGATTGGTACAAAGATGGAGTTTACCACCGCTGGAAGGGGCTGGAAAAGCCTGGAAATGCACCTGGAAGTGCTTGATTTTGAGTGTTTCCTCTCTCCCCCAGATGTACATCGCACCGAAGGCGGCCATCTTTGAGTCCAAGCACCCGGAGGGTGAGGGGGCGGCCATGTTGAACAACATGCGGGTCTACGGCTCCATCTGCCTCCTCCTCATGTCCTTGCTGGTCTTCGTGGGCGTGAAGTACGTCAACAAGCTGGCCTCCATCTTCCTGGCCTGCGTCATCGTCTCCATCGTCTCCATCTACATCGGAGCGCTCGTCTCCGCCTTCAAACCGCCGCATTTCCCGTAAGTGTTGCCGGCGATGCCACGCCTACCAAACCCCCCCCCTCCTCCTCCCTCTGCGGTGTTTGTCTGACCAATGAGCTTGCGTCTGCAGCGTGTGCATGCTGGGAAACAGGACCATCAGCGGCCACGAGCTGGACGACAACCAGTGTGCGAAAACGGTCCTGCTGCCGATCCGAGAGCCGGCGGAGGGAGTCGACGGCAACTTCACCAGCGGCAACGGTGCGTCCCGGGGGCGTCACGGCACCCGAGAATCATGGGAAACCCCTTTTTTATTATTTTTACATACTTGTATTCCTCCCCTGCAGAAAGCAGCACCATGGGCCCGACCTTTGACCCCAGCCTAGCTCCCCTTCTGGTGGAGAAGACCACAAACCTGTGGAAGCAGTTCTGCCAAGGATCGGAAATCAACGCCACCTGTGACGAGTACTTCCTGTCCAACAACTTCTCCAACATCGAAGGGATCCCCGGCCTGGCCAGCGGGATCGTCTCAGGTGTGTGTGTGTGTGTGTGTGTGTGTGTGTGTGTGTGTGTGTGTGTGTGTGTGTGTGTGTGTGTGTGTGTGTGTGTGTGTGTGTGTGTGTGTGTGTGTGTTGTGTGTGTGTGTGTGTGTGTGTGTGTGTGTGTGTGTGTGTGTGTGTGTGTGTGTGTGTGTGTGTGTGTGTGTGTGACCGTGATCCTGTGTTTGTGGAGGATTTCAAAATAAAATGCGTGTATTTTGCTCTTAATTGAGCTCTAAAAGAAATCAATGAACCCCAAAGATGTTGCTCTACTTTCTTCCCGGTTCTTATAAGAACGATAAATCCATGATCTCACTAACAAACACCTGTTGTTGTGGTTCCTCACAGAGAACCTGTGGAGCTCCTACCTCAGCAAAGGGGACGTGGTGGAGAAAGGCTCGCTGGACTCGTCCCACGACGCCCGGCCCGCCTCCACGCAGCAGCCGTACGTGTTCGCCGACATCACCACCTCCTTCACCATGCTGGTGGGCATCTTCTTCCCCTCGGTCACAGGTGCAGGCTCTTCCTCTCCTTTCAGTCCACATCATGAGTGATCAGTCAAGTGAAATGATTTTTTTTTTTGAATCCCGTCCCTCAGGCATCATGGCCGGCTCCAACCGGTCTGGAGACCTGAAGGACGCCCAGCGCTCCATCCCCGTGGGAACCATCCTCGCCATCCTCACCACCTCCATCGTCTGTATCTTTTCATTACATGCCTTATAATGTCTTAAAGCTTCCTGTAGGATGCATTCGCTGTCACTGCTGAGTGTGGGTTTTCCTGAGCGCCGTCCATCCAGACCTGACCAGCGTGATCCTGTTCGGAGCCTGCATCGACGGCGTGGTCCTCAGAGACAAGTCGGTACATCTGCTCGTGTGTATGTACGTGTTTTAAAAGGAGTATTTGTACTATCGGTGCTTCTCCCCCTGCAGGTTTGGAGACTCCGTCAAAGGGAACCTGGTGGTCGGGACCCTCGCCTGGCCGACCCCCTGGGTCATCGTCATCGGCTCCTTCTTCTCCACGTGCGGCGCCGGCCTCCAGTCGCTGACCGGCGCCCCCCGACTCCTCCAGGCCATCGCCAAGGACAACATCGTCCCCTTCCTCCGGGTTAGAGCTGCTAGCGATTTATTCTTCAGTTTGCTCAGATTGTTGTCGTTTTTTCCGGTCATTGATAATCTGCAGACCTTGGGATGAATGCTTTTCAACAGAGAGGGGAGAACATGCTTTGTGTTCTGTGGTAAAATGTCCTTTTTGACCCATTTCTGGTGATTTGGTGTGTGTGTGTGTTCACTCGTGTGTGTGTGTGTGTGTGTGTGTGTGTGTGTGAGTGTGTGTGTGTGCAGTGTGAAGTGCTAACGTGTGAGCCCACCTGGGCCCTGCTGCTGACGGCTCTGATAGCCGAGCTGGGGATCCTCATCGCCAGGTCTCTTGGACCTGGTAGGCTAACGGGCATCCTTACCATGTGAGACCCATGGCTGCTGACTGTGCTGTGTAGCCGAGCTGGGATCCTCATGCCTCTTCTGGACCTTCAGGTGGCTCCCAGTCCTAAATACCATGTGAGACCCAGTGTTGTTCAGGTGTCTGTGTGTGTGTATGTGTGTGAGCTTCTATCTTTCTCCTTCAGGAGCTTCAGTTAAATATCTGTCCTTTGTTCAGGTTCTTCCTGATGTGTTATCTCTTCGTGAACCTGGCCTGTGGCCTCCAGACGCTCCTGAGGACCCCCAACTGGAGACCACGCTTCTCCTACTACCACTGGTACTACCCTCCCCCGCCCACACACACACACACACACACACACACACACACACACACACACACACACACACACATGGATATAGACGCTGACCTGTGCCCCTCCCGTCTCCAGGACCTTGTCGTTTTTGGGGATGACCATCTGCCTGGCGCTCATGTTCATATCCTCCTGGTACTACGCGATCGTTGCCATGGTGATCGCCGGCATGATCTACAAGTACATCGAGTACCACGGGTATGTTTCCATGGAGATGTATTGCCCCCACATGATGGTACATGTACAGCATTTCAAGCGTAGTGTGTGTTTCTATTACCAGTGTTATATATACTGTGTGTGTGTGTGTGTGTGTGTGTGTGTGTGTGTGTGTGTGTGTGTGTGTGTGTGTGTGTGTGTGTGTCAGAGCGGAGAAAGAGTGGGGGGATGGGATCCGCGGCCTCTCGCTCAGTGCGGCCCGATACGCCCTCCTGAGGTTGGAGGAGGGACCGCCACACACCAAGAACTGGAGGTAGAGAACCACACGTTCCTGCACCACCGGCGACCTTTGACCTCTACAATACAACTGCTCCGCCACATCACTCTCCTCAAATCTGCACAACCCAAGACATTATGGAGGCCAAAAATTGCACTATTTAGGCCACATTGTCTGATATCACTAAATATAAATCTCTGGTTCCTCTTCCGTTTACACGATACTGACGGAGCTTTTCCATGTATTCTAAGTGTGTTTTGTGTGGGAAGGCCTCCTGTTATCGATTCTTAAGAGTCCACATCCCTTAACGCACACCCTGGCCTTTCCTCCAGGCCCCAGGTGCTGGTGCTGCTAAAACTAGACGAGGACGCCCACGTCAAGTCTCCCCGCCTGCTGACGTTCGCCAGCCAGCTGAAGGCGGGGAAGGGCCTGACCATCGTCGGCACCGTCGTCTCCGGGAACTTCCTGCAGAGCTACGGCGAGGCCCTGGCTGCCGAACAGGTGGGGGGGACGATCCGTCCGTTTTGTAGTTCCCGTCTCGGTTTTTTGTAGTCCCCTTCAGACGTGCTGAACCTCCCGTTTCAGACTCTGAAGCACCTGATGGACAAGGAGCGCGTGAAGGGCTTCTGCCAGTGCATCGTGGCCCAGAAGCCACGCGAAGGCATCAGCCACATGATCCAGTCCAGCGGTCTGGGAGGGATGAAGCCCAACACGGTGGTGATGGGCTGGCCCCACGCCTGGAGGCAGAGCGAGGACCCGCAGGCCTGGAAGACCTTCATCAGTGAGTCTCGGGTAGACGACGGGGAAATCGTTTACGTCTCCACAGGCTTAACGGCGCCCTCTCTTCCTCCCAGACACGGTGCGGGTGACCACGGCGGCCCACCTGGCTCTACTGGTGCCCAAAAACATCTCGCTGTTCCCCAGCAACAGTGAGCCGTGCACGGAGGGCTACATCGACGTCTGGTGGATCGTCCACGACGGGGGGATGCTCATGCTGCTGCCCTTCCTGCTGCGCCAACACAAGGTCGGAGCATTTTAACACACATTGTGTATAATATTCATAACCTTAGCCTAGAATGAGCCATTTATATCTACATGGAAATGGAGAGCATGGATGCAATCTGCATCTTCACCACCAGATGTCACTATAACCAATCAGTGAGGATCTTGAGCCGCTTTTCTCTGAATAACCGTCTCCTCAGGTGTGGAGGAAGTGCGGCATGCGCATCTTCACGGTGGCCCAGATGGAGGACAACTCCATCCAGATGAAGAAGGATCTGGCAACCTTCCTGTATCACCTACGCATCGAGGCCGAGGTGGAAGTGGTGGAGATGGTAGGCTCCTCTCAGCGTTTCCATCCACGTGAATTTCTCTCAGAAACACTGAATGAACTCGTCTGTTCCCTCAGCACGACAGCGACATCAGCGCCTACACCTACGAGAGGACCCTGATGATGGAGCAGCGCTCCCAGATGCTCCGGCAGATGCGGCTCTCCAAGTCGGACCGGGAGAAAGAGGTGAGGTCGGCGCCGAGGGCACGACGTCACACACACACACACACACACCTGTTTTTTTAGTGTTTGGGTCGCTGTGTTACACGGTGGGCCATGGCATCCTCGTCTGATCTGTTTGTGGTTGTCGTGCATCATTTTATCAGGGGAACCCTGGTAGCGGCAGCAGTAGGCCAGAGGCAGGTGGAGCTACGAGGTCTCAGGTGAGGTCAGTGGTTACAGCCAGCTGTGAGTCCCATCAGTTTCTATGAAATGCCAAGATATACATGCGAGGGGAGCCTGTTGATCTGTTGGTTAAGACAACAGATCACAAATACATGTACAACATTATGGAAATCTTATACTTTGACGTGTCTGATGAGCAGCTAGTAGCTAATGATGCTAACCGTTAGCCGAGCTGTAACCGCCATATGAGCTATATTTAGCAATATGACATTGTTTGTGCTTTACAGATGAAATGTATTATTATTATTATTATGATGAGGCCAGGGAGAAGCTCGGATAACAACACACACAGAGGGAGAGCGAGCTCATTGCTCAGAAAGATATTAATTTACATGGAAAAATGTCACGTATTGATCCTTTAAATGACATTTAAAACCAGATGTTAGAAAGAGTTAAACGAAGGGGAATCTAAGGATTGGAGTAATCTACGATCAGATGTTAACTAGTGTCTGAGAGCAGGTTATGTTTGTGTTTGGTGATGATAACGGTGGGAGGATTATTAAAGTCCATGTCGTCTCCTCAGCGGCTCCGCTGGAGTTTTGATGACGTAAGTGTGCTGGTTGAGTAGCTGAGTATCAGACATAGTGGTTTTAGATCAGTGGACGCATGAATCCTTCAGACAAAGAACTGAATGCTTTGAAATCAGTACACCAGTATAAATACACATTTAAGTAGTATAACGTATATGGGGAGAAGTGTCTCTAACCAAGACGCTGAATCCTTCCTGCTACTACCGTTCATCTGACGTCTCCACAGATTCTTTTATCTGAAGGATTCAGTCGAGAGTTTGTCCTATAATGAAGTTAATGTTCTGATCCGGGTCAAATGGACTTTAGATCCGTCTCCTGTAGTTTTCCTCCAGTGCTTCTACTGCTGATGCACCGCCCCGACTTTTCCAGCACTCATAGATTCCTGCTTATCAAGCACATTAAACGTGGCTTTCCTAGTGATGTCAAGCAACACACGTTGCTGGAAACGTCGGTGTCGGTGCATCGCTAGCGTCTGTTAGCTCGTAGGTAGCGGGTCATGTGACCTTGTGTTGTCTGTAGGTGTATCTTTCCCTCAGGTACAGGAGCACTGGAGTCAACGCCTCCAATGGGGACGCAGACAGACAGGTACAGAGAGGGAGACAGGTGGCAGGTCAGAGGGACACCCGTTTGTGTTTCTAAGTGTAGTGAGTGAGGAGTCAGAATTAAACCCAGAATAAACACACGAGAGAGTGAGATTAGCCACGGACAGACACGGAGATGCACACTCACTCACTCACTCACTCACCACAATGGCGTGGTAATGAGGATGTGATGTGTTTGTGTTTGTGCTGAATCAGGCCCAGCTGGTGAAGGACCGTAACTCCATGCTGCGTCTGACGAGCATCGGCTCGGACGACGACGACGACACGGACGGCGGCGAGCGAGAGAGGCCGGCGAGCGTGGCGGTCGCGGGCGGCGGCGGCGGCGGCAGCACGGAGCACCATCGCCGGGTTCAGATGACCTGGACCAAAGAGAAGTCCTCGCACTACAGAGCCACGCACTCGGGCTGCTCCACGCCGGAGGGCTTCAGAGACATGCTCAGCATCAGGCCGTGAGCGGAGACGATGATCTTTGTTTCTGGCTGCTCGTTAAGCCGCTCGTTAAGCCGCTCGTTTAAAATGGCGTCTTGTTTCCCCCCCCCCCTCAGAGATCACTCCAACGTCCGGCGGATGCACACCGCCGTCAAGCTCAACGAGGTCATCGTCAACAAGTCCCACGACGCCCGGCTCGTCCTGCTCAACATGCCGGGGCCGCCCAGGAACACGGAGGGAGACGAGAACTGTATCCTTGACAACCGATCACATGTTCTACTTCCAGAACGTTCTCTAACTTTCTGATGCTAACCGCTATCATTTATGCTATTATTATTATACTACTTATTACCTGATAGTATTCTTTATCTTATCGGCCAGACATGGAGTTCCTCGAGGTCCTCACTGAAGGACTGGAGCGCGTCCTGTTGGTGAGAGGCGGAGGAAGTGAGGTCATCACCATCTACTCCTGATTGGCCGACTCCCAGGAAGCCAGCGTTAACGAGACGGAGCCGGTCAGGCAGAAGTGAGCGAAGGGGAAGCCGATGATGGGCGGGGCTTGTGAGCTCTGTGGAGGGGGAGGGGAGGGGGGGGCGTGGTTGTAGTAAAAAGGAGCAACTGCGATTGGCTGTCACGCTCGACACCTCCCTCCCTCCCCTCCAGCCCTTTTCTGTTCATCTTTAAGTTTCTGTTACGACGAGGGTTTCCATTCCACTAAAGTCACGCTACAGAAACGCCAACTATTCCACAAACGAGCAAAACCATAAGAGTGATCGGCTGTGTGTGTGTGTGTGTGTGTGTGTGTGTGTGTGAGGGGAGAGAGAGAGAGAGAGAGAGACATCCACCTGAAGGAGGTTGGTCTGTTGCAGAAGGGGACCCGTGTTGTGTTCAGGGGCGGTGGACCAGCGAATGAGGATACATTTAAAAGTGTTGAGCGTCCCACTGACGAGACTCAGGATTGATTTAGTTTTTGTACAGAATGTATTTTAGAAGCAGATGTGATGCTGGACTGAGTGTTTTTGTGTTTCCTTCTTCTTGAAGACAGTGAAGTTTATTACAATGACGTATTAAATGCCGGTTAAGTAACACTGCATCACAGGAAGTGAGGAGCCTCGAGTTTTAAAGCTTCTTACTGGGTCATTTAAGGAAAATGTCGGGGGGTTTTTTTGTTGCTTTTATACAGTCTCCTGACTTAATTGCGTAACTTTTGCCTCTTTTCTTTGCGTATCCACCAAATACATCAGCGTCTGTGCGAACCTCAGATCAAATATATCACATTAAAACAAATAAGATTATCTTGAAATTTAAATTATTTTTTATTCATTAAAATGGGCGTCTATACACCGGCTACTCCATAATTAAACAGGAAAACCCCAAATCAAACAGATGACGATGTAACCACAGGAAGTCGTCTGTGTGTCGCACCGTAAACTGTCCCCACGTCGGCCTGCATGTAAATAGTGTTGTTGACACACTAGAGGGAAAACCACTGCACCGCATGCTGTCATGATGTCACTGTCACTCAGAGTGTGTGTGTGTGTGTGTGTGTGTGTGTGTGTGTGTGTGTGTGTGTGTGTGTGTGTGTGTGTGTGTGTGTGTGTGTGTGTGTGTGTGTGTGTGTGTGTGTGTGTGTGTGTGTGTGTGTGTGTGTGTGTGTGTGTGTGTGTGTGTGTGTGTTAAAGTAAGGAGCTGTAAACTAGAGGTATTGCTTTTGTTCTTCTTTTTTTTTTTACAGTGTTATCGTGCAGGGATTCTTTTATGTTCATAGTTATTTCTTAAACACTTTGTTTTCTCTTTTGCTTGTACATAAAGACAGATCCCAAGTTTTATCTTTTTTTAAATTACATTAATATAAAAACAAAACAATGGAATCATAAAAACTTTGCCTGAAAGAAAACCGGGAAGAAATAAAGCAATTTTGAAAGAAAAGTTATAAAGATTTGTCGTCTTTTTTTGTTTGTTTTGTGACATTTTAATAACAAAGTATGTCTTGTGTTTGTTTGTCTGTCATTACTCTAATTTATCAGATGCTTTGATTAATTGATACGCAAGTTATCGGGTAAATATACCAAACGATGGCTTTATAGAATAGAATAGTCTGACAAACTACCAAAACTCTCCCATAAAATGTTTTGAATTTTTTTTGATATTATATAAATCTTATTGTATATTTTTTTCTTTATAAATAGACTTTACACACCAGATTAGTTTTAATTAAAATGTAAATATACAGAATTTTTTTTTGTATTGAATGCCTCCATCTCTAATTTTAAACGTTCTTTTCATAAATATAAGATATTAAAAAAAAAAAACGATGGGAAATGAAGCGTCTCTTATTCTGGAACGCGTTTTGCGTGATGACGTCACTTCCACTTGTACGTACAATCGGGAAGCCGGTGCCTTGTGATATTTGAGGAAATAAATTCTGGGCGAAGTTCACTTGTAAAAAGTGGGATAAAGACACACATTGGTCAGATTGCGGGGGTGAGCATGGAGGTAAGAGTAACCGGAGTCAGAAACTTCGACTCGGATCAATAAAAACCACCTTTTATCTCCAGAAGTGACGACGAATCACGACACACGGTCTTTGGTCGGCGTTATGAACCGAACCCGCTTCATTGGTTGTCCCTTTTAACGTCACCTCATCCATTCAACGCTTTAAAGGGTTGTTTGAATTAATTTAATAATCACACGCTGATATAAAGTGTTTAAAGATGCCACCGGCACTGAAACACACGTAGAAGCCTACGTGTTTATTCTTCCTCAACGGTCATTTTAATGTAAAGAATATTTAAATAACTTATTTGAAATAAAAGGGGAGGAAATAAACTGCCTGCGCACCGTTACAAGTCAAAATAACTGACGCCAAAGCTACAATAATCAACTGTAGCAAAGTTCAGTCATTTGTCCGTTGGATTAAAGTCAACTAGAGCAGAATGACAGGCGGCTTCCTGTCGTAGATTTCAAAATAAAAGCGGGGATACTCAATGAGCAGTGATGAAATCATGATTTTCGACCCCTAATGTAGTTTCTTTGATGGTGTTGTTGTTTTGGCTCTCCGTTAGTTGTAACCAGGGTAACCACTAATCTTCCTACGCCTCCCAATTTACAATTCTAGCATCTAAAGAGTCCTGACAAATGTGTACTTAGTTGGACAAATTACACCTTCAAAATACATTCCTTAATTATGTAACACTTAAAAAAAGCAAAGGAATCTTTAGAGGAAATGTAATGGTGTAAAAGATTAACACGAATAACACTCGTTCTGTATGACTGCATACACATTTTAATTGCTGCAGCTTCGGACATATGCACCAATATCAGTGATAACCCTACTGATGTGTGTTGCTCTTTGCTTACGAATCAACGCTGGAACAAATGTTCAATGTTCATTCATTTAGTAGTAATACTTCATGATTTATGAGGAGGAAGTATTATTAGACTGTTTTGGGTCTATGGGGGACCCCTAACAGCTTTATCCGACCATGGATTGAACGTTATTTTTGGCACTTTTAATTTGATGTGTTTGTTTTTTAACTTGATGAATTTGTAAAAAAAAAACAAGTTAGATATCAGGATTCTATTTTGAAACCCATATCGCTCAACATCCGGTGTCAAACCCTTCCTATTCATCCCAGCCACAATCCGTGGCTCTGGATCCATTGAGCAAGCCTGTCCCTAACAGCTGTACCCGACCATGGTTTGAAACTTATTTTGGCACGTTAATTTGCGGGTAACATTTGTTGTGTTTTTTTTTTTAACTTGACGAATTTGTAAAAGAAAAGAAAAGACAAAAAAAGTTGGATATCAAGATTTTATTTTGAAACCCACATCGCTCAACATCCGGCGTCAAACCCTTCCCCGTTCATCCCAGCCGCGATCCGTTGCTCTGGATCTACTGAGCAAGCCTGTCCCGGGGCGGCCAACGCGAAGCTGTACGGACTCGGTGACGGTCTTCCTCTCCCCCTGTCACCTGGAAACGATCAATGTCGGGTTTTTTTGCTTTTTCTTTAGCGAGTTACAGCAGCTAGCTAAAATGTACGTTACGTTAGCTTTGCGTGTCTGCTCTCTCGTTCGGCCATTGATTGAATGTTACGTTTGAGGACCGGCAGACAAACGGACGCCGTTTGGAGGGGGGCTGGTTCACGGAGCGTCAAAGCCAGCTAAAGCTAAACCGGCAAGTCAGCTAGAAAGACGGGTTAAAGCCACGTTTACCCCCTCCCTCCCTCCTCCCCGGCGGCGGCTAGCGTAGCGTAGCCTGGCCGGCAGACGAGGCTATTTTTGGCTCGGTCGCTGGCGCACACATGCTCCGTTTTTAATCGCGAGAGCTAGTAGCCTCAAACATCTGTCAGCGTTTGTTTTCATACGGAATAGCGTTGCAGCTAACTCGACGTGCTAGCCAGCTAGCTAGCCACCTACCGCGACTCTTAGGGGGGACGTTTCGGTTGAATTGCGCAACGTCTCGTTGCTTTGGAAGAAGCCCTCATTAGCCGACATATGAGGCTCGGTTGAAAAGATGAACCTGAATTTTTATTCGGATTTAACGGACGGTACCGGGCAGCACGACGGCGACCCGGAGTTCTTGGATCCGCAGTCTTTCAATGGATTTGACACCGACAACAAGGTGACTCTTTTTTTATGAATGAGGCTTCTTCTTCGTGTTTTTGTGCACATTTTTAACCAACTAATGGCTTTGCATTGAACGCACCACAGTGTGTTTTACTGCTTGGTGGATGTCACCTTTAAAATCCCCTCAAAAACAGGAAAAATGAAAGTCTGGTTTTTTTTTTTGCTTCCTTCTGAATCATTAATGTGTTATTTTTTTCTAACTTGTTCTTTTTTTATGTTTTCAGTTCCCCGGAGGCAGTGACAACTACCTGACCATTTCTGGGTCCAGCCATCCTTTCCTCTCCTCTTCAGAGGTAAGGGGCCTTTTTACATCTGGGATGATGTGGCGTTCAATGTCTCTCTGAATGCCCCGCCACACCACCACCCTTTAGTCCTGCTGTGGATGCTCGTTGTGGCTTACAATGAGGTCAGAACCACAGCACATGTTACCATCCGTTAAGGTCAAAGGGCGAAAGCTGCTTTCAAGCCACATCAGAGCTGTAGGAATTACAAGTAGCGTTCACGTTCCAACACCCGGCACTTAAAACGGCCCGCGAAACAAACGTGGCATCGTTCCACAAAAAAACCTTAGTACGTTTAAAACTTTTGTAATCGACATACTCACGTGTTTTTATGTTCCACTAAACCCATTGACCTCGCTGCGTCTGCCCTTGGATATGACTTATTCATAAATGCTTCATATTTCACTGCTTAAATACAGACACCTTTTAAAAAAAAGAAAAGAAAAGTGAGTCATCACACCACGTCGGAATACAAATCCAGAAGGAAACCCTGCAAAACTGACTCATCTTCGTCAAGTGATGGAGATGGTGGTGGAAGGGATTTAACGGCTGCAGACGCATTATTAACGTTGAATTTAGAGCTAATAAAAGTGTATTTATGCGTCTTTTTTTTTTTTTTTTAAGTGGTGCTTTGTCATCGGGGGTAGACGGAAAGGTTACAAAAGGAGCGTCGAACTCGGCCGCATCATATAAAAACGTTTAAGACGAAGGCTAATTATAAAACTGTAGGAGCGCAGCAGCAGGCGTGGCCTAATTGGTCGCTTGGCAACAATAAGAAGAAATAAAAACGTCTGTTTTAACAAAACATGTAACACAAGAAAGCTGGAATTACTGACTGATCTTCACAAACTTCCTCGCTTCCTTCCCTCGTCTCCTCAGACCTTCCACACCCCTAGCCTCGGCGATGAGGAGTTCGAGATCCCCCCCATCTCTCTGGACCCGGACTCGGCGCTCACCGTGTCCGATGAGGTGTCTCATTTCGGGGAGCTGTCGGACACCGACCCTTCCGACAGCGTGGTCGTCCCCGGTAACGCCGTGGTGGAAGGGGACGACCCCTCCTTCGCCTCCACCTTCGTCAACGCCCCCTCTCAGGGACTGGGCCACCTGAGTCTGGGAGGCATCAACCAGTCCGGGGGAAGCGCGTTGTTGGGGTCGTCGCTTGGGATGGTGAGGCGTGCGGGACACGCGGTTACCACGGTTACCCCGGGATCAAACGCCAGTCGAGTTCACTCTTTGGTTTTTTTTCTTCCATCCCCAGGATCTGGGTCATCCCATCGGCTCTCAGTTCAGCAGCTCGTCCCCGGTGACCATCGACGTCCCGCTGGGCGACATGAGCCAGGGCCTGCTGGGCTCCACCCAGCTGACCACCATCGACCAATCGGAGCTCAGCGCTCAGCTGGGCCTCAGCCTGGGGGGCGGGAACATGCTGCAGCCTCCCCAGTCGCCGGATAACCCGCTGTCGGCCGCGGCGTCGCCCACCAGCTCGCTGCAGGACGACGACATGGACATGGACTTCAGGAGGGTGGGGCTCTAACTCTTTCATCTTCAGGGTTCCAGAACGCTTTATATTTGATTAGAAGCTATAAAAAATATGATCATTAATGGTGTACGTTAGTCCAGATGTGTAAATGTCAAACAAAAATCCGTTTTCTAATTCCTCCTTCCTCCGTCCGATCAGAGCGTCCTGGTGGAATCCCCCGTCTCTCTGGCGGTCTCTCCCGGGGTCATCTCCCTGGATCCCTCCCTGTCCGAGTCGCTGCTCGCCGCCCCCGCCGCCAGCATCTCCCCGTCCGTCGGGCGGAAGGCGGGCGGGGGGAAGAAGCCGAAGAAGCCCAGGAAAGACCCCAACGAGCCCCAGAAACCCGTGTCGGCCTACGCTTTGTTCTTCAAGGACACGCAGGCCGCCATCAAGGGCCAGAACCCCAACGCCACCTTCGGAGAGGTGTCCAAGATCGTGGCGTCCATGTGGGACAGCCTGGGGGAGGAGCAGAAACAGGTGAGGGGGGGCGGAGCTGGACTATAGTCCTTTTGTTTGGTCCAACTTTTTGAGTTCCGCTCAAAGGGAAGTGTTTTCTTTTAGGTTTACAAGAGGAAAAACGAAACGGCGAAGAAGGATTACTTGAAGGCGATGGAAGAATATAAAAACGGACACATTTCTCAGGTAAGAGTTGTTTTTATTCTTATGATCATTTATATTCCTGTTTTCTGCAAAAACGATATCTTTCTTGTGTCCGACCGTCCTCTCTTTAGGCCCCTATTGAAGTCATGGACACCTCCCCGTCGCCCCCACCTCCCCCGGTGGCGCCCGCCATCATCGCCACGCCCGCCTCCTCCCTAGCCACCCGCACCACCCGCTCCCAGCACTACAACCCCGAGGAGAACACCATCACCAACATCTGTACCTCCAACATCATCCTGGACCTGCCTCAGGTCACCACGCGCTCCAAAACCGGCGCCATCAAGCCCCAGCCGGCGCCGCCGCCCGCCCCGCCCAACCCGCCCACCGTCGCCAAGATCATCATCAAGCAGATGCAACTGCCCTCCGGCGTGGTGTCGGTGACGGCGACGGCCGCCTCCTCCTCGCCGCGCCAGCCGCCGCCGCTGCAGCAGATGCAGAGCACCTCCCTCCCGCCGCGGCTCCAGCAGATGGTCCACGCCCAGGCGCCGCCGCCTCTGCAGGCCAAACCGCGAGGCGCGCTCGCCGCCACGGCTCCGCCCCCGCTGCAGATCAAGGTGGTACCGCCCTCGCGGCAGTCGGACTCCAGCGTCCCCATCATCGTGACGTCCGCCGGCGGGACGCCCACGTCGGGTCTGACGGTGGAGGTGCGGCAGCCGGCCGACGTGACGGGCGGCGAGAAAGGGGCGGAGCCCGAGGACGGGGTGAGTGCCACGTATTCTGTTACCTAACTTCTCCAACGAAGCTTCATCAGGAGCTTCATGTTTGTGTTGATTTTGGCGCCCCCTCTGGACAAAAGCAGAAACACCAGATTCCATTTAGAAACCCTCAGATTTTACTGCAGCGGGGTCTGACATCCTGCTGATGGTCTTGTTTATCATGAGGCCACATAGAGGGATCAGTTCCTTATCTTAAGTATCTGATGCTCTGACGCGGACGCTTCCATGAAAATGATCATTTTGCTTCGTCCCCGTCTCTCAGATGGAGGTGGAGCTGGACGTCGCCCCGGTGCCGGGTGTGACTCCCGCCGCCGGACGCAACATGTGCGTGCGCGCCGGCTGCACCAAGCCGGCCGTGGAGAGCAAAGACTGGGATAAGGAGTACTGTAGCAACGAGTGTGTCGCCACACACTGCAGGTGTGTGTACGAGCCGGCAGCAGGCACCGCAAAAACCTGAGTTCTGTAAATTAATTTAGTCAAAAACACAGACGATTAAAACCCTGAATACGGCGTATTTCATGTAAACACATCCTGTAAAAACTGGGATATTAAAGAGTCTGTAAATGTTCTCACAAGTCAGGAAATGTGCAATAAGGTGCATGTTCGTCAGACTTTTTTTTTTTTTTTTTTTTTTTTTAATTGAAATTTGAATACATTATACAGCACAACATATAAACATAATTTTATTTTTATTAAAAAAAATCAAATTAAAAAATAATAAATAATTATATACATATATAATTATTATTTTTTCATTTTTATTTAAACAAAATAAAAATGAAAAAAAAAAAATATAAAATAATTATATATTTTTTTTCCATTTTTATTTAAAAAAAATAAAAATTAAAAAACAATGAAAAAAATCATTATAATAAAAATAAATATTCAGAATTTTTAAATATTTGTTCTATTTCTACGTTCTCCTCCACAGAGATGTGTTCAAGTCCTGGTGTGCCATCCGAGGGCAGAGCTTCACCACCGTCACATAGGGGAGGACACATCTGACGGAGGAGCAGCGCTGCACAGACAGACAGAGAGACAGACAGAGAGACAGACAGAGAGAAGGACAAAAGAGTGACAGAGAAACAAACAGAGGGACGAAGGAGCCGGCTCAGGTCTCGGCACATAACGGTCTGTTTGGATCATGACGTCTCCATGACGACGACAAAGACGCTGGGAGAGTATTCTGAAAGTCCAGCGTGTGCTTTTCTGTGGCCGACGTGTTCGTTCTGCACAAACGGCTCTCCGGCAGAATAAAAAAAAAAAAGACTTGAATGATGTGGAAACGCCGCCGTGGGAGTGACGGCTCGCGGTAAGGAGGGACGGATGAAATAATAATACTGGAAAAAAAGCAGAAGAAGAAGAAGAAACTTCCAACTGATCATCTATTGTGAATCTGAATCATGGGCTTGATAAAAAAGAAGACATTTTATATGGATTTATGGTGTTTTTAATTGTTTTTGAAAAGGTTAATTTTCATTTAAAAAAAAAAACACTTCATATGTGTAAGCTCTTCCCTTTACTGTTGCATTGAGGATTGAAATGTAAGAATTTCCTTTTGTTTAACTGTTCTTCGGTAATGTGCGGGTGCTTCGGCGTCGAGGAGGTTAACATACGAACGGGCAAAGCACAAGCAATCTTTAAGGTGGATCGGAGTCGTACAGAAAGGGTCACATGTTTGGAAGAAGCAGTGTGAGGGTGGGAATGAATCCACTACCAGCCGAGTGCAGTTTGTCAACTTTCTAAGCCCCTTTGGAGGGAAATAAACTACCGTCACGCTAAAGATTTTAATTTCAAAAGGTGCTAAGATTCAGGAAATAAAAAAAGGTAAAACTGGCATTTTTCTGTTCTCCTCTCCTGCTGACTTAACCCCGCCAAAATAAGAGCGTTTTAAATACGTGGTGCATGTTTTCTTTTTACGAGGGACATTTGTGATTTAAATTTGGTGATATTTGAATGAAATAAACACACCAGCTCTTGACAACACTACTGTAAGGGGAAAGGGAATATCCTATAAAAAGCTTTACTTTTTTTTTGGACATAATGTTTAATTTAATTTGCTTTGAGGTCTGTTGAATAATGAAGTGGAGGGAATGGTTGCTTCCAAAAAAAACAACAACAACAAAAAAAAACGTGTTCCCAGTCAGAAGAAATGATGCAGTGAACTGGTCTGGTTTATTGTAGATATCCTGGAAATGTTTTTAATGGTGAAATAAAATATTTTATGTTTTAATATACATTTGGTCATGCACATGTTGGCCTCATGATCACAGCTGATGTTTATAAAAGCATATAAATACATTTATTTTTTTTACATTTTCTGACATGTAAAGCTATTGAAATTAAGAAAAGTTTTTTTTTAAAGATAGATTTCGATATTTTATTTCAAACATGTCAAAATGAATACAGAAAGCGTCACACAGAAAATAAAATATTACACTAACTTCTAACTAAAAAGCATGAATAACATTTTTAAACAATGTTCACATACAGTGAAAAAAAGAAAACTCAAGAACATGAAAATTAATTAAAAGATATGTATTTATAAAAATGCAAAAAACATCTGTTGGTTTTTACAACTTTTTAGATTATTAGAAAAACAATAAACATTCTATGTCATTAATATGGAATTTAAACACGTTAGAAATAAAGTTGAGAATGAAAACTTATAGAATGTGAAGAAAATAATATAAAATATTCATTAATATGGTTTTTATGATAAAAAAACACCCAAGTTGTTCCCTAAAAGGCAGAAAATGGGAGTCTCACACTTCTATCGCGAGATTGACGTCAGTATGTGTTTGATGACGATGGCGGGAAAAGCCACCATGGCGGGAAACAAAGCAACGTGGTCAACAAGAGACAGAGGGCGCTGTTACAAAATGTTAATGGCTATTTTTTCAAATGAATGCGCCACAAACCATCAAATTAACCAAAGTAATAACATAAGCATTTAATCATCAAACATTTACACATTTTGTAACGTTTGTTTGGATCAAAGAAGAAGTAATGGTTTAAAAATTAAAATGATAAAATGCATGTGAAGAGAGGAGAGGGGGAGGAGGGAGAGGAAAAAGAAGCACAGGAGGAGAAAAGGAGGAAGGAGGGGGTGAGGACTTAATTATATCACATTTGTGTGTGCGTGGTTGTGAGTGTGGCGTAAAGCCAAATTGCATTATATTTTAATAATTTAGCGATTTTTTTTTTTTTTAATCGATTGCTCATTGTGTTTTTTCTTCTGTTTGTTGTTGCGCGGCGTGTTTTTACATGACTCCTCACATCAGTGTGGAAGGCCCTCCGTGGTGAAGATACAAGGGAAGCAGCAGCAGCAGCATCTCGCAGCGGTGTGCGTGGATCCTCGGCAGGCGTGCGGCGAGAGCGCGTTATTGTTAGTTGACGCTGTTCGTCATCATCCGGCCTGCTCGAGGAGGCGAAGCCGGGAGCTGGAGTTTGGGACGGAGGACACGCCATGGCGGTAAACCTGGACAAGGAAGCGTACTACCGCCGCATCAAGAGATTATACAGCAACTGGAAGGTAAACTGGAGGGCGGTTTGTGTCGGGATCTGTGGGATATTTTGAACGCGGAGAGAAAGTGAGGACGCTGTTGGGGTTTCGGGCGAAGATATTAGCCGCGTTTTTTTCTTCCTCCCCTTCTTCTTTGACTCTGTTGTCGGGTGTGTTGACGTCCACCTGTCCCGAAAATAGCGCCGATTACCCGGCTGCAGTCCGCTCATCACTCGGTGAAAACAATTTGTCCAGCTGGATGTGTTTTTTGGGGGGGAAACGTTTCACCACACACACAAAAAAACAGGCTAGCTAACTCATTAGCACCCCCCATTCACCACGCTAGCTAGCTAACTAGCTAGCGTGCTCGGCTAGTAAGTTTACCCAGCGAGCTAACTTACTTAGCCGAGCTTGCTAAAAACCAACGTCGGTTAATTTGACACAAAACACAACGTTGGAGTGACCACAGAGACGCCATTTAACACGCAGATGCGTGTGCGTGCGCGCGTGACACCCAGCTCGCGAGCTGTTAAACGTTAGCTGTCAGTTGGTACTTGTGACGTTCGCTACGTGCTAACGGCTAGCTGGCTAATTAGCAATCAGAAACCACTACCAGCATCCCAACAACGTGAGGTTATCTTTGTACCCGCAGCTTCTGGAAATCACTTTTTTAGCTAAAAGTCCCGCATGTTTTGCAGCTACGTTACGTCACAGTTTATTCCTACTTTTTAAAAAAAGTATTAAACTCATTTGTTTTAGAAGTTGTAACTTAGTGTTGCCTATCAAGCTAGCAAGTTGATGCTGTAGCCCATTCATGCAGTCTGTGTGTGTGGCTCCATTTAAAGACCGCTTTGTTCGCTTTTTATACTTTAAAGCAGCTCTTTGGAGACTTAAAACTCTCATATGTGCTGCCAGGTGATGCAGCATCAGGTGCCGACGTTGCTAACGGACTCCCTCGGTGTTGCTAATCAACTTTCCGGCGATGCTAACGCGGCTAAGCTACCTGGCTCCACTCACCAGGGTTATTCGCGTTAGCTGCCGAGACTAACGCTCTTTGTCTGCTGTAGGAAGCGTCCTCGGCGTGGTGGTGTAGTGATTTGTTCACTTTCTTTTTCATGCATATTATTACATCGTGTTTGTTGTCGTTTTGTTTCCACCAGAAAGGAGAAGATGAGTTTGGCAAAGTCGATGCCATTGTGGTGTCTGTCGGCGTGGACGAGGAAATCGTGTATGCCAAATCCACAGCCATACAGGTCACTTCTTCTATGCACAGTACATTTATTCATAATGCATGTCATTCGAACCCTGTGGAAGCTGCTCTGGGACTGATTTGTCCTTTTTTTTATTGTGGATTTTGATGATGCTGAATAAAAGTGTTTTCATGGATGAATTAACTTTTTGTTTTCCTCCTCCAGACGTGGCTTTTTGGCTACGAGCTGACGGACACCATCATGGTGTTTTGTGACACCAAAATCATCTTCCTCGCCAGCAAGAAGAAGGTGGACTTTCTCAAACAGGTGGCGATAACAAAGGGCAACGAGAACGCCAACGGTGTGCCGCCCATCACCCTGCTCACCAGAGAAAAGGTAATCCACGCGCCCCGTTTTGTGCACACTTTGAAGATACGAGGGTGTGAACCGGGAGGCATCACGTTGTTGTCGCTGTCTCCCAGAATGAAAGCAACAAGGGCAACTTTGACAAGATGATCGAGGCGATCAGAGGCAGCAAAGAGGGCAAGGTGGTCGGTATCTTCAGCAAGGACAAGTTCCCCGGAGAGTACATGAAGAGCTGGAACGACACGGTCACCGCCGAGGGGCTGGAGAAGGTAAACGTCCAGGATCTCATTTGAAGTTTGTTGTTTGATGCATCTGTATCTTTTTGTAACGCGTCTCCGTGTTGTGTTGCTTCCTGCCTGCAGGTAGACATCAGCGCTGTGGTCGCTTACACGATGGCAGTGAAGGAAGACGGCGAGCTCTCCCTGATGAAGAAGGCCGCGGCCATCACCAGCGAGGTTTACTCCAAGTTCTTCAAGGAGCGAGTCATGGAGATCGTAGATGCAGACGAGGTGAGGAGGAGATGGTTTTAATACAAGTTTCCTAACGTACGTATCCAGAAGCTCCGCTTCCTGACTTGTTCCTCCTCCGCCAACAGAAAGTGCGCCACAGTAAGCTGGCCGAGTCGGTGGAGAAGGCCATCGAGGAGAAGAAGTACTTGGGCGGTGCAGATCCTTCCACGGTGGAGATGTGTTACCCTCCCATCATCCAGAGCGGAGGGAACTACAGCCTCAAGTTCAGCGTCGTCAGGTACCTCACCTCGTTGTGTTGAAGCTGTCGCACATTTGTTCTAGAAACGGGACACTATCGAGTCATGTTTGGTCATCTTTCTTTCCAGCGATAAGAACCACATGCACTTCGGGGCCATCACGTGTGCCATGGGGATCCGCTACAAGTCGTACTGCTCCAACCTGGTGCGCACCCTCATGGTGGACCCCCCTCAGGAGATGCAGGACAACTACAACTTCCTGCTGCAGGTGGAGGAGGAGCTGCTCAAACAGCTCAAACACGGTGGGTTCAGGAGCGTGCCGGGAGTGTGGGAGCTTTGGGACTTCAATATTTGAAATCTGCAAAACAGAAATTGCCAGTGCTACTTTTTGAAGGAGTAAATCTTTGCATATTTAGCTTGAAAAATAACTAAAATGATGTGTAATTATCAGAAATATTGCTGATTAATGTTCCTTCCCATGACTAAATTATAAATCAACCTGTTGCTCTCTAACCAACGGATGTAGGCAGGTATGATGAGCCGCGTTGAGCATGTTTATGCTGCTTCTAAACTCTCTCCGTCCTCCAGGTGTAAAAATCAGCGAAGCCTACAACGCCGTTCAGGACTACGTGAAGAAGGAGAAGTCGGAACTTGTAGCAAAGCTGACCAAAAACCTCGGGTAGATGCTCACGAACTCACGTTCCTCTCATGTAGATGTGTGTTTACCCTCGAGTCTCACATCCGTTTCTTCCCGTCTTCATAGCTTTGCGATGGGGATCGAGTTCAGAGAAGGCTCCTTGGTGGTGAACGCCAAGAACCAGTACAAACTTAAGAAAGGTGAGGATTCAGCACGTTGTTTGTTGCTCTGGATGAAAAGGTCAAAGTGTAACCCGGAGCTGTGCGTCTCCCCCAGGCATGGTGCTGAGCGTCAGCCTGGGCTTCGCCGACCTCGTCAACAAAGACGGCAAGAAGGACGAGCAGAAGAAGTACGCCTTGTTCATCGGCGACACGATACAGATCAACGAGGTGAGAAGCCGCGTTCTGTTGAAGCGTTGTGACCTCCGACCTCGCTGTGCACCGCAGTCTGAAAGTGTTTGTGTCGCAGGAAGAGGCTGCCACGATACTCACGCCGGTGAAGAAGAAGATCAAAAACGTGGGGATCTTCCTGAAGGTACGAGTCGTTGCGTCACCATAGCAACCAAAAAAAACACTTACTTTGTTTATTTAAACGTATCAAACAGGAAGTAGAGATAAAGCCCCGACAAAATAAAGGCCTCTGCAGGCGGTTAATCAACTTCTCTTCCAGATGTCTTCTATAAAATAGTTTTTTGGCTTCTTTTTAACCCAAGTGTCCGTTTTGTTCTCCGTCAGAACGACGATGAGGAGGATGAGGAGGAGGACGGCGACGACGCCGAAGAGCTGCTGGGGAAGGGAGCTCGCAGCGCCGCCCTGCTGGCGGACAGAACCAGAGTAAGTGTGGGCGTCTGGGCGTTTGAACGGTGATCAATGCTTATTTGGCGCCCTGGCGGAGTGTTAATAACTAAGAGTGTGACTGTCTTTGTGCTCTACCAGCTACTTGGGAAGGTAAGTATTCTTTGTTTTGGGTTTTTTTTCCCTCAAATCTCATCGGTTGAACTGGTTCCGTTGTAAGAATCCACTTCCTGATGGGATAAACATCGTCGTTCCTTTTGTTTTCTTTCCTTTTGAGTGAGGTTCTTTTTATGTGTGTTTTATCTTTATTTTTTTCTGACCATCCGATCGCCATGCCAACGCCAGCACACGTCCTGTGTTCTGCATGTGTGATTTTCTTTTCTCCATCCTCTTTGTTTGTATAAAAACAATAAATGACGGATGGTGTTTCTGCGTGGAATCACTCAGTCGTGTCTGTTGTCAAACTCTCAGAATGAGATGACGGCGGAGGAGAAGAGGCGGGCTCACCAGAGGGAGCTGGCCAATCACCTGAACGAGGAAGCCAAGCGGCGTCTGACGGAGCGGCAAGGAGAGCAGCAGACCCAGAAGTCAGTGCAAACCATCGTATTATTTTAACTATTATTTTGCAGCTATTTTAGCCTTTTTTTTTTCACGTAGTATTGCATGGAATGTGTTTTAATTTTTTTTTGCATTCAAATTCAAATTCAAATATAGTTTCAAACATTGACTTCCTCTCTTTTCCTCCACCAGGGCCAGGAAATCCAACGTATCCTATAAGAACGTTTCCCAGATGCCCCGAGAAAAGGACATCCGAGAAATGAAGATCTTCATCGACAAGAAGTACGAGACCGTCGTCATGCCCGTCTTTGGGATCGCCACGCCGTTCCATATCGCCACCATCAAGGTACGCCCAGGTCGTCTTCTTCCTGTCCAACCTCGGTCAGTCACTTCCCTGCAGACTCATGTTGGTCTCCTCTCCGTGTAGAACATCAGTATGTCCGTGGAGGGAGACTACACCTACCTGAGGATCAACTTCTACGTCCCCGGCAGCTCGCTGGGACGCCAGGAGGGAAACATCTTCCCCAACCCCGACGCCACCTTCGTCAAAGAAATGTGAGTCGACTATGAGAACTCCAAGGATATCATCAAATACATGACGTATTTTCTCAGTTAATGCAAAACTTTCAGGTGGAATTATGGGTGAAAAACAATGTTGGTTAATGAATTTAGACACACTTGATGTTTTGGCAACAGACGGTTGGCGAGAGACGACGATTTCTCAGCTAAATAGGAAGAAATCATCAGTGAAAACGTGCTTTAATATATTGCTTTTTTATTTTACGTCCACTCAGCACGTACCGAGCATCCAACCTCAAAACCCCCGGCGACCCGTCGGTGCCCTCCACCAACCTCCAGAACGCCTTCCGCATCATCAAGGAGGTGCAGAAGCGCTACAAGACGCGGGAGGCCGAGGAGAAGGAGAAGGAGGGCATCGTCAAGCAGGACTCGCTGGTCATCAACCTCAACCGGAGCAACCCCAAACTCAAAGACCTCTACATCAGACCCAACATCGCCCAGAAGAGGATGCAGGGCTCGCTGGAGGCGCACACTAACGGTGAGGGAGGCCGGCGAGATAAACGGGAGTCTGCTGGACTCTCCAGACCTCCTCTTTGTTAACCTCCCCCTCCCCTCCCCCGGCAGGTTTCCGGTTCACGTCGGTCCGCGGCGATAAAGTGGACATTCTTTACAACAACATCAAGCACGCCATCTTCCAGCCGTGTGACGGCGAGATGATCATCGTGCTGCACTTCCACCTCAAGGTGTGCTCCCGAACATCCAGAAGTCTAACCTTCCTGGATTATTGTGGACGTTTTACATTTATCTTTCCCTCCAGAACGCCATCATGTTCGGTAAGCGGCGCCACACGGACGTCCAGTTCTACACCGAGGTCGGGGAGATCACCACGGACCTGGGCAAACACCAGCACATGCACGACCGGGACGACCTGTACGCCGAGCAGATGGAGCGGGAGATGAGGCACAAGCTCAAGTCGGCGTTCAAGAACTTCATCGAGAAGGTGGAGACGCTGACCAAGGAGCAGCTGGAGTTCGAGGTGCCGTTCAGAGACCTCGGGTGAGTGGGATCCCTTTAGAAGAGGTGAAGTTAAAACGGCTGTAGGAGCCGGTGGGCTGACTGTTTCTGATTTGGTCTACAGGTTCCAGGGCGCCCCCTACAGGAGTACCTGCCTGCTACAGCCCACGTCTGGTTCCCTCGTCAATACCACTGAATGGGTGAGTTGTTCTTTTCAGTTACCGACTGGCTTTGGTTGAAATAAGAGCCTTAATTCACAGTTAAATGTGAACAGAAACAGCTGTTGGATGCACTCAGAAAAAGGCTGGTTTAACCCCGTTTTAAAAGGGACTGAATAAGTAATGGATGTAAAGAAGACTTTTTAGAGGGTTTTCTTGTGTTCTTAAACAAGCATACATGCACTGATTTTGGTGGTAAATATGTGTTTTGTAAGTGGTTTTGGAATCACGTGATCAGCTTTTAAAATGGTCTGAAATCCTGTGCAGAAAAGAGTCCCACGGTTGAACTCTGGTGTATGTTTTAAGAAAATGCTATATTTTCATCCTCTGGGGATAAAAACCGGTTAAAGCAACACATTATGTCTGTCCTGTTTTTAAAATCTGGATCTTTATTTGTCCTCTTTGTGAACTCGTCTCTGTCCAGCCTCCGTTCGTGGTGACTCTGGACGAGGTGGAGCTGGTCCACTTTGAGCGCGTGCAGTTCCACCTGAAGAACTTCGACGTGGTCATCGTCTACAAGGACTACAACAAGAAGGTCACCATGATCAACGCCGTGCCCGTCAACTCCCTGGACCCCATCAAGGAGTGGCTCAAGTAGGTGTTAGTTTTTGCCAAAAACAGAGACGTCCGACTGTCGACCGCTCCCGTTTCCGTGAGTTGAAACGTGTTCTCCTTTCTTTCTCAGCTCGTGTGACATCAAGTACACGGAGGGAGTCCAGTCTCTGAACTGGACCAAGATCATGAAGACCATCGTGGATGATCCCGAGGGCTTCTTCGAGCAGGGAGGCTGGTCTTTCTTGGACCCGGAGAGTGAGGTACGATCGGCAACACATGGACGGCTTCTTACGTTTCTGTGTGTTTGAGGTTCCATCCCTCTTACTGGGTTGGTTTTTGGTCTCAGGGAAGCGGTCAGGAGGAAGATTCCGAGTCTGAAATGGAGGACGAGACGTTCAACCCGTCTGCAGACGAAGAAGAGGAGGAGGAGGAGGACAGCGACGAGGACTACGACTCGGAGACGGAGGACAGTAATAGTAAGTAGAGGGACTTGGACGTGACGGATGAAAAAGACGTTTAGAAGTGAATCTAAATGGTTTGTTTTTAAAGATTACAGCGGAGATTCAATTGGCAGCGAGGAGGAGAGCGGCAAAGACTGGGACGAGCTGGAGGAAGAAGCCAGGAGAGGTTTGTCATCACGCTGAAATATGAAATAAAAGCCCCACGTTTTCACTACAGCATCCACGGATGAACCCAAAACACACCGTTTTATTGTGATTTAATTGCTATAAAAGGATAATAATGAAGCCGTAATAAGTGCATCATGTCGGCGACGTGTAAAAAGTCAGAAGTCGTGATGTGAGAAGTCTGTCTGCAAGACGACAAGCAAACAACCTTTAAAACGCTTGTTCGGCTTGATCGATACAGACCCGTTTCTGGTGACGTGAGGAGAATCTCACACACGTTTCAAAACATTTTATTTGTGTCTTTCCGTCGACGTCATGTGTCGTAGATAATAAATGAATAAAAATGCTGATTATGTCTTCTTATATGTCCTTTTCCAGCCGACCGGGAGAGCCACTATGAGGAACAGGACACCTCCAACGCTCCCGCCAACAACATCAACAAGAAGAGGAAGATCCAGTCGCCGGCCCCCAGCAGATCATCCAGCAAGAAGAAGCGACGGTCCTAAAATGTGTCTCTCACACACACACACACACACACACACACAGCGAAACCGAGCTGACCCCTGACCTTTCCCCCTGCCCCAACTGGCTCTTTTGACTCGTACACTTAACCCAAACACACACTCGGACACACGACGTGTATATAGACGTAGACGCCCCCTATATTCGTGTTGGTCAGTTAAGTGATGAAATGGTGAGAGAGAGAGAACCAGACACACACGCCCACCCTTCATTAGCCCCGCCCCCTGTCTCTTCCCCCCCTCCCTCCTCCATCCATCCATCCATCAGGGTTTCATGTATGCGTGTGTGCGTGTGTGTTCATGTTTAAATGGGTTTTTATTGCGAGCATTGTTTATTTTCTGTTTAAAAATGAGTTTCTTAACTAATGGATAATAAAAGAAAAGGCTTGACATCCGATGCCAAGTGTTTTTTTTGTTTGTTTTTTGTATAAAAAGCGAGAGACTCTCCTCTCTGCCTCCTCGTCTGTTTCACTTCCCCTCCCGTGGTTTTCCTCAGCGTTTATTAAACTCTAGTCGGATGGAGCGTTGGTCCTTGAAGGCGGGGGGGCAGATACATTTTCTGATTTCTTTTTTAAAAATGGGGTTTGTAAACTTACGACGTGCGCATACATACACATCATCTCCCTTCGCACTTCCTCTCTGTTCCCCCCCCCTTTTTTTTTCTTTTTTTTTTTGTTTTTTTGAGTAGATTTGTTGTTGTACCTTTAATTCTGAACAATCCTGTTTTTGTTTTTGTAATAAAATTCCAAGGAAACTGTAGGTTTTGTATTGGAGTGTATTTTCTTTGCACGTTCAGGAACGCCACGCTTGCATTTGCAGCTTAATAAGTGTTTAAAAAAAGTGTGTTATCAACCTTTTCCCTGCATATTCTGTGAGATAATGTTCAAGAATCCCAAGCATTCGTCTTTGACATCTTCTTTTAGAAGCTAAAGCCATTAGAAGCTTGTTAAGTAAGAAACCGGGTGTTAAAGTGACTTTTAGGAAGCCTCGAGGCTTCCAGTCACTTAAAAGCAGAACCTGTTCTCCTTTTGGAAAATCAAGTCTGGTCTCTGATACGAGAACCAGAAACGTTCCGTTCTCAGCCGGCAGCACAACACTACAGGTAGGTAAAGATCATTAAATACTCCTACATTTATAATAAAACACATTTAATACAATGTCTAGAATACAGAACAGCTTCTACATACAATAATGTAAAATACTTTTTTATTTTGGTCAAAGTAGCAATACATAATATAACGAATACTCCAATTAAAATCTTTTAAGACATCAGCTGAAAGTGTAGAAAGTAAAGGTACTTTACGATGTTTTAACTACATATAAGGTCTGGTTGTCCAATCTGTAATTATGCATTTCATTTCATGATAAATTGTTTTTTTTACATGTAAAATTTTATAACGGAATCCGTTAAGTAAGTCATTGGTGTAAAAAGTGCAATATTTCCTTCTGAAGTGCATAAAGTGTAAAATATTAGTAGTAATCTTGAATGACACGCCTCATATTGGCTGATCTTTAATATGAGATGAAGACGTGAGTGTGTTCCTATTTAACCCTTAGAAGGTAAAGTGCTGATGTGTGTTGCAGAAACGAGGACATGCAGGGCACGCTGACCGTCGTCTCGGTCCTCACAGGTAAATAAATATCTTCCAGATTCCAGTCCTGGACTTGCAGAACCTGCAGGATTACATCCACGAGTGTTTAGGCTCCGGGGGGGGCAAAAACAAAACTCTTTCTACTTGTGATCCATCAGAGGTTTAAAGTTTAATTATTATTTTATTTGAAAGTGACAAAAGCGGATTAATTACTGTATGAAACCAAAAGGTGATTTATATTTCCTCTATTATGGTTTCTCTTCCTTTTTGAATAATAAACCACATTAATACGTTTAAAGAACCTCATCAAAATGATTTTCTGACTCCAAGAAAGGATGACTAAATATGATTTCTTTCTTATTGCGAATCTCTTAATTGATCTTTGGACCCCTTAGATGTGCCTTCCTCCTCATATAGCGGTGCCCTCCATCCACAGCGCTGTGTTCTTTTGCCGGCTGCCTTCCTCTTCGGTACCACTTCATCCACGCCGCCCTGCCCTGGTCCGAGGCCCAGACCTACTGCAGGCAGCAGTTCGCTGACCTGGCCACCGTCTTCAACATCGAGGACAAGAACCGGATGGTGAATACGGCTCAGGACGCCAGCGGAGGCTTCGTGGGGAAAGCCTGGATCGGGCTGCACGATGACCTCGACAGCTGGAGGTGGTCGTTTTCAGACAGCCGTTACTACGGAGACGGGGAACGCGACTACAGGAACTGGGATTCCGGTCAGCCTGACAACTTCCAAGGGGACCAGATGTGTGTGAGGATGCTGAGCGGAGGGCGGTGGGACGACGTGTCCTGCTTCCTGAAAAGCCCCTCGGTCTGCTACGATGGTCTCGGTTCAGATTTAATGGACACAATCATAGATACGCATCTTTGTGCTTTGCTTTGGTCTGAAGGTCTGATCTTTCTTTTTTTTCATCAGGGACCAACGGTACCAGTCAGCATTTTATCATTGTTGAGGAGGAGATGAACTGGTTCGACGCCCAGCTTTACTGCAGGAGCAGTTTCACAGACCTCGCCAGTGTCCGGGAAGAGAAAGAGAACCAGGAAATCCAGCGTTTGGCCCAAAAGAGGAACGTCTGGATTGGCCTCAATAGGTCTGGAAAAGGGTTGCCCCTTGTTTCTGTTATTGATGGATTTCTTTTATTCTAGCCTAGCATGATGAAAGGGCAGTCCAGAATATTCTTTGACAGGCCTTTTTGTGTCTTTGTGAAGGACTCGACAATGGTCCGATCACAGTGACTCCACCTTCCGCTACTGGAAGCAAGGGCAGCCTGATAACCGCGGTCTGAGGCAGAACTGTACTGCATCGGATCTGAGCAACGCAGGCCTCTGGTCGGATGAAAGCTGCAGCAAGGAGCTTTCTTTTATCTGCTATGGAGAAAACGGTGAGTTTCCCGAGTGGAGAGTAACCCTGGATAATCACCCCAGAACACACCGCCAACAGGTTCCACAGGAACGTTCACAGCAAGGTTGATTGATTCTTCTATCGACCGCTGCAGATGAAACTCCCCCTGTGGAGCTTTTGTTCACGACCACAAAATAACCACCGCTGACAGACACTCAACCAGTACAAAGATCACCTCATCTCTGTTGGCTTCAAGCCCAGAAGAGGATCCAACCATGTATAATTCATCATTTCACCCAGTCATTATACGTGTAGCTGAGATTTGGGAACGTATGAAGGTGGCCATCATTCACTCAGCAAAGTAATTGGAAGTTATGGTAAAATATTACATTATTACCCCCCAAATGAAGCATATGACTTGGAAATGAAAAGGGACCAAACGGTGAGCCCTGTGGCACACCGCATAACAATCTAGGCCCAGAAATAACTTGCTCCCAACCCCAAGGAGGCAATCTAGCATTTCTTAGAGTCGGTTGAAAGTTGCTACATTTGAGTTAGAAATATGTTCTCTACTGTCGCAACAGAATAATCAAATTGGACTTGAATATATACTTTTGCCTCGTCTTCAATTTGCAGACCAAACTCTGACCCCAAATATAAGAACCACCACTCAGACTGAACCAACCTCTGATCTCAGTACCCTGATATCAACCACAGAGGTGCCAGAGGAAACTACAAGCCAGCCGGTCTTGTCCACCTCCGAGGGAGACTCCACCAGTTCAGGGGTTTCACCACGGCCATACCCAACTCCAACAGTGGATCAAACAGGAAGTACGTTGAACTCTTAGAAGGTAAAGTGCTGATGTGTGTTGCAGAAACGAGAGGACATGCAGAGCACACTGACCGTCATCTCGGTCCTCACAGGTAAATAAATATCTTCCAGATTCCAATCCTGGACTTGATGAACCTGCAGGATTACATCCACGAGTGTTTAGGGGGCGGGGGGGGGGGGGGGGGGGTTTGCAGCCCAAGAACAAAACTCTTTCTGCTTGTGATCCATCAGGTTACAGCAAGGACATGAGTTTTAAAGATTAATTATTTTATTTGAAAGTGACAAAAGCGGATTAATTACTGTCTGAAACCTAAAGGTGCATTTATCATATTTCCTCTATTACTGTTTCTCTTCCTTTTTGAATAATAAACCACATTAATACGTTTAAAGAATCTCATCAAAATGATTTTCTGACTTCTGATTTAATTCTTATCCTTTAAACCAATCTTTCAAATCTCTTAAATGATCTTTGGACCCCTTAGATGTGCCTTCCTCCTCATATAGCGGTGTCCTCCATCCACAGCGCTGTGTTCTCTTGCCGGCTGCCTTCCTCTTCGGTACCACTTCATCCACGCCGCCCTGCCCTGGTCCGAGGCCCAGACCTACTGCAGGCAGCAGTTCGCTGACCTGGCCACCGTCTTCAACATCGAGGACAAGAACCGGATGGTGAATACGGCTCAGGACGCCAGCGGAGGCTTCGTGGGGAAAGCCTGGATCGGGCTGCACGATGACCTCGACAGCTGGAGGTGGTCGTTTTCAGACAGCCGTTACTACGGAGACGGGGAACGCGACTACAGGAACTGGGATTCCGGTCAGCCTGACAACTTCCAAGGGGACCAGATGTGTGTGAGGATGCTGAGCGGAGGGCGGTGGGACGACGTGTCCTGCTTCCTGAAAAGCCCCTCGGCCTGCTACGATGGTCTCGGTTCAGATTTAATGGACACAATCATAGATACGCATCTTTGTGCTTTGCTTTGGTCTAAAGGTCTGATCTTTCTTTTTTTCTTCAGGGACCAACGGTACCAGTCAGCATTTTATCATTGTTGAGGAGGAGATGAACTGGTTCGACGCCCAGCTTTACTGCAGGAGCATTTTCACAGACCTCGCCAGTGTCCGGGAAGAGAAAGACAACCAGGAAACTCCAGCGTTTGGCCCAAAAGAGGAACGTCTGGATTGGCCTCAATAGGTCTGGAAAAGGGTTGCCCCTTGTCTCTGTTATTGATGGATTTCTCTTTATTCTAGCCTAGCATGATGAAAGGGCAGTCCAGAATATTCTTTGACAGGCCTTTTTGTGTCTTTGTGAAGGACTCGACAATGGTCCGATCAAAGTGACTCCACCTTCCGCTACTGGAAGCGAGGGCAGCCTGATAACCGCGGTCTGAAGCAGAACTGTACTGCATCGGATCTGAGCAACGCAGGCCTCTGGTCGGATGAAAGCTGCAGCAAGGAGCTTTCTTTTATCTGCTATGGAGAAAACGGTGAGTTTCCCGAGTGGAGAGTAACCCTGGATAATCACCCCAGAACACACCGCCAACAGGTTCCACAGGAATTTTGGCAACATTCAAAGCAAGGTTGATAGATTCTTCTATCGACCGCTGCAGATGAAACTCCCCATGTGGAGCTTTTGTTCACGACCACAAAATAACCACCGCTGACGGACACTCAACCAGTACAAAGATCACCTCATCTCTGTTGGCTTCAAGCCCAGAAGAGGATCCAACCATGTATAATTCATCATTTCACCCAGTCATTATACGTGTAGCTGAGATTTGGGAACGTATGAAGGTGGCCATCATTCACTCAGCAAAGTAATTGGAAGTTATGGTAAAATATTACATTATTACCCCCCAAATGAAGCATATGACTTGGAAATGAAAAGGGACCAAACGGTGAGCCCTGTGGCACACCGCATAACAATCTAGGCCCAGAAATAACTTGCTCCCAACCCCAAGGAGGCAATCTAGCATTTCTTAGAGTCGGTTGAAAGTTGCTACATTTGAGTTAGAAATATGTTCTCTACTGTCGCAACAGAATAATCAAATTGGACTTGAATATATACTTTTGCCTCGTCTTCAATTTGCAGACCAAACTCTGACCCCAAATATAAGAACCACCACTCAGACTGAACCAACCTCTGATCTCAGTACCCTGATTACATCATCTGAGCAGCCTTCAACCACAGAGGTGGACCAAACAAGAACCATTTCCTGTGAATTAAACAACATTTATGTCCTTTTTTTCCTTTTGCGCTCATTTGACTCAAAATATATAATTTGTCCATGTCTCCAATTTCCAGATCAAACTCTCCAGAAACCATCTAATTCCACCACACTGACCCCAAATACAAGAACCACCACTCAGACTGAATCAACCTCTGATCTCAGTACCCTGATATCAACCACAGAGGTGCCAGAGGAAACTACCAGCCAGCCGGTCTTGTCCACCTCTGAGGGAGACTCCACCAGTTCAGGGGTTTCACCACGGCCATACCCAACTCCAACAGTGGATCAAACAGGAAGTACGGCTAGTTGTGATGTGGATTCCACCTTTTATTCTGTTGACGTGTCAGAGACTTTTCTGGGACGTTAATGTAAATTCAGTTACGTTGTGTGTTTTTTTTTTTTGCAGTACATGTGATCAACCTGAACGTGAAATTCTCCTCCAGCATCCAACTGAGTGAAGACGACATCAGAGAGCTGGTTTCAGGGCAGGTGAGCCACGAAATACCTACAAAACAATTTAAATTTCTTTATTCTACTCGTTCTATAAATATGTTGTGAGTTAAAACTCACCTCCTCCTTGCCTAGTAACAGATTAACGGTGTGGAATTCTCTTTTCTCCTGGCTCCTCTGAAGTCACACTGACTTTGCTGTGTTGAATGATTTCTTCTTGACCAGGTTCACAACCTGCTGCTGGAGTTGGGACTTCCCAGCAGCATCAAGGTGAGTTTGAGGACGCTGCAGAAACCCTGAGAGGCCAGCCGGGCTCGGACGCAGACGTGGATGAAGGACCGGCAGAGAGATGAACAGTTTTAAAAAAATGGGATGGAGGTTATTTTTCAATAGGGGGCAAATACTTTATCACAGCACTGTACAAATATGAAGCAACAGCCAGCAGCTACTTAGCTTAGCTTAGCATAATGACTGGAAACGGGAGGAAACAGCTAGCCTGGCTCTGTCTGAAGTTACCATGGCGATAGTTCTGAAAAGATGCAATTCAAAGATGTTCTTCCAGACATTTGCCCATAAAAATACTCACAATGCTGAATAAAAATGAACCTATTTCAGTTGTGTGTCAGTGTTATTTATTTTATTATTACATACGAAACACACACAAAAAAAGCCTGGTAAGACTTGCAAAGCAGCGCTGAAGGAAAAACAGCCCAAACAAAGATTTCTGCTGGTGTTTCCTCCTGGATGTGGTGGAGTTTTGCATAACATGACACAAACATGACAAAGATTTCCATGAGTGTTCTCGAACACAACCTGGACTCCCAAACAGGGTCGACTGTGGCAGGAAGGCGAAGGTAAGTCTTATTTAAAATCTACTCTTTAGTCATTTAGATTACGTTAAATTAAGAACCACACAAAGGGTTAAATTAAGTAAGTATTTGTATTCTTCTGGCTCCCAGATGCAGCTTCAAAGTGCTGTCCCTTTTATCGGTGAGCACATTATATACTGAACAATTAACAACTTTGATGGTTGTTGAAATGTGAAAATAACAGTTTTTTTTCCACTACAGGGATTCTCTTGTTGTCGCAGACGACCACTCAGCTGGGTGAGAAAAAACATTCATTTTCACACCGTATCTTTATTAATAATCAAACTCACAAAAGACACTTTATTACAATCCTAAAGAACTTTAAAATTCAGGTCTGCTTGAATAGAAATGTTAGGATTTATTTCTTTTCTTTAATAAGTTAACGAGTCACTGTCAAATATTAATTTTACAATCAATAAAGAATTGTATTTATTTCTATATTTTACTGGGAAGTTGGTATCGGCACACTGACAGAATGTTGATTAAATATGAATATTTCTCTCTTAAAAGATGTATAAATAAATATATGACTGATAATTGTTAATTTTCAAACCTCAACCAACCAATTTTTGATTTATTGTTAAATACGCACGCCTATTTCAATACAGTGTTTGAGCAGATTGATATTTTTTTTGATGTTATATTTTTTAACCGTCCGTTCCCCCCAAAGCGCCTCAGCAGTACCACCTCATCAACGCCTCCCTGAGCTGGTCCGAGGCCCGACACTTCTGCAGAGTGAAGTACGCTGACCTCGCCACGGTGAACAACATGGGGGACAACAACCGGCTGCTGAGCGCCCTGGGAGGTCATGTGACCCCCAGCTGGATCGGCCTTCAGAGGGGCAAAGCTGAACGGTGGATGTTGTCCGACGGCAGGGGCCCAGCTCGCTTCACCAAGTGGGATGAAGGGGAACCCAACAACAACATGGATGAAGACTGCGTGGAGGTCAGAGGTGACGGCTTCTGGAATGACGACGCCTGTGGAAAGAAGAAAGGATCCGTGTGTTACGAACGTTAGTATAGCGATTAAAATACACTCAGACCACCAGGACCTTCCAGGCTTGACCAAGTAAATGTTTGTCTCCCTGTTTGTTTCTTTAGGCCGCCAGGATGGAAAGGAAAGGTACGTACTTTACTCTACAAAAAACATCTGGCTGAAGAGTCAACAGCTGTGCAGGACCCGGCACACGGACTTGGCCTACATAAGCACCGAGTTTGAGAATTCAGAGGTCGCCAAAGTAGCCAAAAACTGGGACACAAATCTGTGGATCGGTCTGTTCTACGACGCCTGGATGTGGTCTGATGGAGGTCAGACCTCCTTCAGGATCTGGATGAGCGGAGGAGGGAGCGGGGGAGACTGTGCTGCTGTAGCAGGGACGCTGCAGGGACGCTGGGTGGAGGCGGACTGCAGCACCAAGACCACGTTCGTCTGTCAGGGCGGTGAGCTTGTGGAAGGGGTCGCTGGTGGACAGGACGGAGCATTGAGCAGCTAAAAAGTTTCTAATCGATAGATAGATACTTTATTGATCCTGAGGGAAAGTCAAGCATCCAGAAGCAGCTTACAAAAACACACAGACCATCACATAATAATAATAATAACAATAGCAATAACAATAAACAACAGAACTACATAAAAGGAACTCTAAAAACACAAATATTATTTATATTATTGCTTTGAGAGGGAACAAAATCCCCAGATAACCCCAATAATAGTCGGTGGAGACCAAAACAGAGCAAACAAACAAATAAAAAAACAACTAAATAATACTTTAATGAATGCTGTGAATATTTAACACCTTTTAAATATGAATCTGCCAAAACTCTTCAAGAATTAAAGTGTATTAAAATGTGTTTTTTTGTGTCTCCAACTGGCTAAAACAAAGAGAAATAGTCAACTAAAAATGGTGAAATCATCTGGGGCCCGTTTCACAAAGCAGGTTCAACAAACTCTGAACCTAACCCTGAACTCTGAGTTGAACAACTCTGAGATGGGAAACTCTGAGTTTTCGGTTTCAGAACAGCGGTTTTGAATTAGTTCACTCAACTCTGAGTATGTAAACTCTGAGTTACGCGCGTGCCTGCCGACTCTACAAAGCCATCATCAATGGAGCTCCGATACTACGATTCACCATGGCAACGGGGAGAGCGTCATTAGATATTACCGAGTGTTTATGTAGAAAACGAGCTCATCCTGAGAAAGCGGAGCAACGTAACTGCAGCAACAGTAGCGATAGTTGGCGTGGCAGACAATTACTGCCCGATCTAATGTGTATAACTGAATTAAACAGTCTATTGATCTAAAGGTAAAAACTGTTTATTTTCTGAGTTGCATAGCGTCACGGTGGTGTAATGGTTAGCAACGCCGCCCACAGTGCAGGCGACAGCGGTTCAATCCCCGTAAATCACAAAGTAGCGCAACACATAAATTATTATTTTTATTGGGTGTAATCCCCCCCAGGCACAGAAAGAAAGTGGCTTCAGTTGAAAATTAAGCATAAGAATATTGCGCAAATACGTTGACTAAGGCATATGATTTTAATCATATTTCACATATTAAACAGTAAATATAAGCAGGTATTTCAACACAGGAATGTACTTAAACATTTCATAAATCTCCCGTTCGCAAAAACACTACCTCCGCAAAGAATCTGGTTGCGGATTATGTCCGCGATATGAAATGTTGAAAATGTCGGAGAATATTGTTTAGATAATATCTAATGTGATTGAAAGGAAAGGTAATCAAAATCCTCTCCCGACGCAAAGCTGCTAGAATCACTTTTATTTCCATATCGATTAGGTTGGCGATGAAAGGACGGCACATTTTTTTCAGAGTTGGTTCAGATTCCGGAAAAAGGCGGAGACATGTAGGGAGAAACTCAAGGTTTGTTGAAGCAAACCTGCTAGCGAGCAGGTTAGTTTCACGGAGCATGTTACCCGGGTAACTGACCCAGATTTATGCTGAACTAGCTTTGTGAAACCGAAAAACCAGAGTTTCCCTCATCTCAGGGTTAACTAACTCAAGGTTTTCACTAAACCTGCTTTGTGAAACGGACCCCTGGTTTCCTCATTTAGACCTGATTTGATCCATAATGTTTCACAAATAACGATGATCACTAACGCTCTGATTCTGTTGCTGCAGAACTCAAAGTCAAGAGGATGGTGATCAGGATCGAGGTGGACTCCGATGCGGATCTCACTGACTCCACGCACAGCGATGCACTCCTGGAAAAGGTCAAATGTCACACAGATGGGCGGGTGGAGCTATTTTCAGGGGGGCGTTTCCGGAATGTATGATGATGACGTGTTTGTCCTTTAGATGGAGGCGGACCTGAAACAACAAGGGGTGACTGATTTCAAACTCCACTGGCGAAAAGATGACAATGGAGACATCTTCAAACGTCAAGAGCAGGAGGTTCCCAAGAAGACCGGCGAGGACATCAACGAGTCTAGTAAGTGATGTATGATACGATTCTGGATCAAGACAAATTCTCTGATGAAACAGAACTCCTCTTGAATTAATACTTAAAGGGATTGTTAAACATTATTCACGTTTGAAAACGACTTCATCTCATTTCCTGGAATTTCCAGTGGTTGCCTGGCAACTGCTCAGTGCCATAAAGTAGTCCCCGCCCCCAAAAGAAAGAAAACAAAACAGATACAACAAAAAAAATGTTAAAAAGTGAACTTTAGAGGAATTGATTGGTGGATTTTTGGAGAAGTTCCAATTTTTTTAAACATAATGTGCTTTTGAATTGAAGTCCATATTTGGGCAGATGAAATCAGTAAACATCCTTTTTCTTCCAATTTTTTTTTCGGTACTTAATTAATTTATGATGTAATTTTTTTCTCATTACAGAATGCTCACTGTGAAGCAGAGCCGCCCAAATTGATTAAATGCAACTGTTGAGATTAATGTGGGTTGAGTGAGTGATCATTGTAATGCTGTATCTTTTAACTGATTAAAAAAAATCCCTAACCTGCATCTTTAAGTAATTAAATTATTAACATTGTGGTATTGTGGTATTTTAGAACAAGGGAGTCTGTGCTTTTATTTTGGTGAATGACATTTTACATAGTTACTACTACAAATATTCTCTTTCATTGTCAGCATTTACTTTTGTCTGTAATACATGTGGATGAACTTACTGTGATGCATAACTGTAAACTTTCTATGATTTGTGGATAATGAAAATCCAAAGAAGATAGAACATGACCTTTTAATTTGAAAGAAACTCAATTTATGATTGTATATGATATTAAAGTGCTTTACCATGTGATTGTTAATGTTGTTTGTTTGTTTTTTTTTACCCTAAATGTGTGTTGAAAGTAAAAAAACAAAAGACTGACATGTTAAATCCCTTTCTGGATCTCTGATGGGATTTTTTCCGCTACAGATTATTAGCCTGACGACTAATCCTGCCATTAATTGTGCAAATGATTTTTTAGGAAAACTTGCAGTCAAATCCATGTTGAACACCATCACACACCTTGTGTTTTTGCATACTCTGACTCCTTGAAGCCTCACACCCATGTGAAGCCCAGGACTAGATCGGCTAGTCTCTCCGGGTTCTCTGGCTTCCTTCAAAAGTCCAAAGACATGCAGGATGGGGAGAGGTTCATAGATCACTCCAAATCGCCCGTATGTGTGGATGTTTATGACTTTTAAAATATTTTTTGTTTAATATTTTATGAATTTTGTCAGGTGCCTTTTCGACATGACTTTTTTCTTTAAAAAAATTCACCAAAAATTTGAATATGGCATTTTATCGTTGTTTTGGACTCCCTACACTCAGACTATGCTTGACCTGCGATATGGAGAGTTTTTGTGACATTTTAATATTTTTTATTTTTTCAGAAAAAAATGACTAAGGCTGTTTTTTTAAAGATTGTCTCCTGGCATAGATACCTTTTTATTTAGCAGTAGACAGAGTGGAAACATGAGAGAGAGAGGGGGATGTGACATTCAGCAGATAAACTCCAGCTGAGATTCGAACCAGTGTCATCTGCCTTTTGCCATTAAGACTTTGTATGACTTATTTGAACTCACTTCACTCAGACTTTGATTGCCACGCGATATACAAGCATATGTTATGACTTTTAAATCATTATTACAACATTTTATGAATTTTGTTGATTTTTCACTTTTTTTTCGACATGCTATAGAATGACTTTTTTTTATTATTTTTTTTATTTTTATGCCTGTTTTGGACTCACTACACCCAAACTTGGCGCAACAAGCAATACAAGCGATTTCTATGACTTTTTAATAATTTTTATGAATTTATTTTGACTGGCTTTAACGTGAATTTTCGACATGCTATAGTATGACTTTTTTTCAGAAAAAACAACTGAGGCTTTTTTTTCTTAAGATTCTCTCCTGGCATAGATACCTTATTATTTAGCAGTAGACAGAGAGGAAACATGGGAGAGAGATGGGGATGTGACATTCAGTAGATAAACTCCAGCTGAGATTCGAACCGGTGTCATCTGCATATATGTTTACATGAGTAGTGGCATGCACTCTAACCACTAGACCACCGCAAGCCATGACAAAGCCTTTTTATTACTTATTTGAACTCACTACACTCAGACTTTGATTGACACGCGATATACAAGCATATGTGATGACTTTTAAATCATTATTACAACATTTTATGAATTTTGTTGATTTTTCACTTTTTTTTCGACATGCTATAGTATGACTTTTTTTTTTTTTCTAAAAATATGACCATGGCTTTTTATGCCTGTTTTGGACTCCCTACACTCAGACTTGGTGCGACAAGCGATACAAGCGATTTCTATGACTTTTTAATATTTTTTATTAATTTATTTTGACTGGCTTTTTCGTGAATTTTCGACATGCTATATTATGATTTTTTTTCGGGAAAAAAAAAATGAGGCTTTTTTTCTTAAGATTCTCTCCTGGCATAGACACCTTATTATTTAGCAGTAGACGGAGAGGAAACATGGGAGAGAGACGTGACGTTCAGTAGATAAACTCCAGCTGAGATTCGAACTGGCGTCATCTGCATATATGTTTACATGGGTAGTGGCATGGGCTCTGACCACTAGACCACCTGCAAGCCATGATGCAGCCTTTTTATGACTTATTTGAACTCACTTCACTCAGACTTTGATTGCCATGCGATATACAAGCATATGTTATGACTTTTAAATCATTTTTACAACATTTTATGAATTTTGTTGATTTTTCACTTTTTTTTCGACATACTATAGTATGACTTTTTTTTTTTCTAAAAATTTGACCATGGCTTTTTATGCCTGTTTTGGACTCACTACACCCAAACTTGGCGCAAAAAGCAATACGAGCGATTTCTATGACTTTTTAATAATTTTTATGAATTTATTTTGGCTGGCTTTTTCGTGAATTTTCGACATGCTATAGTATGCCTTTTTTTTTTTTTCTTAAAATTTGACCATGGCTTATTATGCCTGTTTTGGACTCACTACACTCAGACTTGGCGCGACAAGCGATACAAGTGATTTTTATGACTTTTTAATATTTTTTATGAATTTATTTTGACTGGCTATTTCGTGAATTTTCGACATGCTATATTATGACTTTTTTTCGTGAAAAAAAAAATGAGGCTTTTTTTCTTAAGATTCTCTCCTGGCATAGACACCTTATTATTTAGCAGTAGACAGAGAGGAAACATGGGAGAGAGATGGGGACGTGACGTTCAGTAGATAAACTCCAGCTGAGATTCGAACCAGTGTTGTCTGCATATATGTTTACATGGGTAGTGGCATGCACTCTAACCACTAGACCACCTGCAAGCCATGATGCAGCCTTTTTATGACTTATTTGAACTCACTTCACTCAGACTTTGATTGACACGTGATATACAAGCATATGTTATGACTTTTAAATCATTTTTACAACATTTTATGAATTTTGTTGATTTTTCACTTTTTTTCCGACATGCTATAGTATGACTTTTTTTTTTCTAAAAATTTGACCATGGCTTATTATGCCTGTTTTGGACTCATTACACTCAGACTTGGTGCGACAAGCGATACCAGCGATTTTTATGACTTTTTAATATTTTTTATGAATTTATTTTGACTGGCTTTAACGTGAATTATCGACATGCTATAGTATGACTTTTTTTCGGAAAACATTACTGAGTCTTTTTTTTCTTAAGATTCTCTCTTGGCATAGATACCTTATTATTTAGCAGTAGACAGAGAGGAAACATGGGAGAGAGATGGGGACATGACATTCAGTAGATAAACTCCAGCTGAGATTCGAACCGGTGTCATCTGCATATATGTTTACATGAGTAGTGGCATGGGCTCTAACCACTAGACCACCGCAAGCCATGACAAAGCCTTTTTATTACTTATTTGAACTCACTACACTCAGACTTTGATTGCCACACGATATACAAGCACATGTGATGACTTTTAAATCATTTTTACAACATTTTATGAATTTTGTTGATTTTTCACTTTTTTTTCGACATGCTATAGTATGACTTTTTTTTTTTTTCTAAAAATATGACCATGGCTTTTTATGGCTGTTTTGGACTCCCTACACTCAGAATTGGTGCGACAAGCGATACAAGCGATTTCTATGACTTTTTAATATTTTTTATTAATTTATTTTGACTGGCTTTTTCGTGAATTTTCGACATGCTATATTATGATTTTTTTTCGGGAAAAAAAAATGAGGCTTTTTTTCTTAAGATTCTCTCCTGGCATAGACACCTTATTATTTAGCAGTAGACGGAGAGGAAACATGGGAGAGAGACGTGACGTTCAGTAGATAAACTCCAGCTGAGATTCGAACTGGCGTCATCTGCATATATGTTTACATGGGTAGTGGCATGGGCTCTAACCACTAGACCACCTGCAAGCCATGATGCAGCCTTTTTATGACTTATTTGAACTCACTTCACTCAGACTTTGATTGCCACGCGATATACAAGCATATGTGATGACTTTTAAATCATTTTTACAACATTTTATGAATTTTGTTGATTTTTCACTTTTTTTCCGACATGCTATAGTATGACTTTTTTTCGGAAAACATTAATGAGTCTTTTTTTTCTTAAGATTCTCTCTTGGCATAGATACCTTATTATTTAGCAGTAGACAGAGAGGAAACATGGGAGAGAGATGGGGATGTGACATTCAGCAGATAAACTCCAGCTGAGATTCGAACCGGTGTCATCTGCATATATGTTTACATGGGTAGTGGCATGGGCTCTGACCACTAGACCACCTGCAAGCCATGAGGCAGCCTTTTTATGACTTATTTGAACTCACTTCACTCAGACTTTGATTGCCATGCGATATACAAGCATATGTGATGACTTTTAAATCATTTTTACAACATTTTATGAATTTTGTTGATTTTTCACTTTTTTTTCGACATGCTATAGTATGACTTTTTTATTTTTTTCTAAAAATATGACCATGGCTTTTTATGGCTGTTTTGGACTCCCTACACTCAGACTTGGTGCGATAAGCAAAACAAGCTATTTTTTATGACTTCTTAATATTTTTTATGAATTTATTTTGACTGGCTATTTCGTGAATTTTCGACATGCTATAGTATGACTTTTTTTCGGGAAAAAAAAAACGAGGCCTTTTTCCTTAAGACTCTCCTGGCATAGACACCTTATTATTTAGCAGTAGACGGAGAGGAAACATGGGAGAGAGATGGGGACGTGACATTCAGCAGATAAACTCCAGCCGAGATTCGAACCAGCGTCGTCTGCATATATGTGTACATGGTTTACTTTGACTGTTTCTCATAGTATACTTTCTTCACTGTACTCTTTATTTAACAATATTAAATATTACTCAATATAGATATTGTATATTTGTGCTTATTAGAAAACGTTTCACTACATTTCCTCACAGTGAATTATTCATCATATCCATTGTTTGTTTAAAAAAACAAAACTACAAGTGCAGTTAAGAAAAAATGTTTATTTCTAACGCACGACATTTACTCTGAAAACAAACAAAACTCCAGCATTAAATACCTTAAGTTGGAAAAAAATAGGATGGGTTTCCATTTCAAGAGGACAATAAAGAATTTAAAACATAAATGTGTACAGTTTTTTTTTTTTAACAATGAAAACGATCACCTTCATCACCATTCAGGTAAAAAAATAAATAAAGTAAATTGTGTTTCGTCAGAATGGGAATCAGGCAGGTCAGACTTGAGAGGTCACAGGTCCTAATGGCTCATCTGAGCGATCAGCCCCTCCAGCTCTGGACGGCCCTTGAACCGTGCTTGGAAATCAGCCTCGGTGTGCTGAGAAGAAAATACATAATCATAAGATGACTAAACAGAGGATTTTCTTATGTAAAATGGTATTTGTTAAACCTCTTAGGGCTTGCATAATAAATGTTTTTAATTCAGGTCCTATTCATGGACCCTTTCCGGCCAAAAGCATCTGACTGTACACTTTATGTCTCGGTCTTTGAGTTTGGCCTCTTAGTTCCCATTAACAAGGAGGTAACTCACCTCCTTCACAGCGAGCTGGACTCCCTCTGGCTGATTCTTCAACAGGACGTCCATGAAAACGGGACACAATGTCGCGTTCAGGCTCCTCAACTACACAAACAGATAAACGACACAATTCAAAGGTCAGCTTACCACAATCCCCCAAGAAACCAGCAAAGCATACGGCCAGCAGATCCCACCTGGACGACTCGCTCGTGAGTCTTGAGGACGGCGTCGACGTACATCTTGGTGCCTTGCTCCTGCATCAGCATGACCTCGGTGGTCTTGGTCGGCAACGCATAGCTGCATGTGAAACAAATAAAATGCAACGCTCAGAAGAAATGAAGGGAACATGTATCATCACAGTGCAACACCAAGTCAGTTAAACGTCAGGGACGTCAATCTGTCCGTATAGGAGGTGACTAGAAGTCAATTTAAACTTTTCTACTGTTTTACAAAGATGATCCAGTGTTGTTTATAAAAGGAATAGCTTTCTTTGTTACACTCGATATATTCATAAATATCTATATCTATATATATATAATTTTTTTTATCTTTATTATTTAAGATTTGATAATTTTTCAGTAAAAAATATATATAACTGTTTTTAATATATGTCTAACATATGTATATATAAATATATATATACACAAATATATTTTTTTTATCCATTATCATTTAAGATTTGATTATTTTACAGTAAAAAAAAAATATATATATAACTGTTTTTTATTAATATATATAAAATATATATACACATATTTTTTGACCCTTTATTATTTAAGAATTGATAATTTTTCAGTAAAAAATAATAATAAATAAATGAATAAATAAATACACACATAAATATATCATATCTATGTTGGATAATTTCAAGCAAACTACAGTTGACATAATACAAACAATTTGATAAATACGCTTCACATATCTTCCGGTGTTTCCTTCCAACGTCATCGGCAACATGTTTTTTTAAACTCACGTATATAAACATACCGGTTTACGGTTGTGTGTTTGGAAACAGCCTCACCTATCTGCCACTCTGATGCCGAGGCGGTTGCAGAGGTTGTGGATGTACTGGGAGTAATGCTCCACCAGCGTCATGTCGTAGCCCGACACCATCACGTTCAGAGTCCCGTACGTCGTATCCGTCTCCGCCATGATCTCCTTCATCTGGAGCTTGTCTTTCTTTTTCTTTGGCTTCAAAAACACACAAACAAACAACAACATGAGACATTGTGGAGGCGAGGGACGACGGCACTTTACATTTGGTCAGGAAACAAATATTTTTATCATTATTTATACACTTTTAAATGAAAAACGAAGATGATCATCAATCATAAGGTCTCCTCATAAATGAGCATAAATAAGTGTGTTTTGTTGGTTGAAAAGGATATGAGCAATGTCAATTTTCATGTATTTATGGGTGAATAAAGTGCAAAATGTCACCTTTAATCATAAGACAAAGTGTGGTTTTTCTGCCTAATCTTAGAGCTCATTATGTAAAATGAATAATAAATAATACATGTAATCTCACCGCTTCTCGAGGGAGGAGATTCTTCCACCTCCCGATCCCGTGTGTCGGCATCGACTTGTATTGTCTCTCGTTTGCAGAAGCTGTGGATGAAAACAACATTTACCAGTTCTCTGATTGTCTGGTTGCAAGTAGAATACTGTTTAATTCCTAAAAGGTATTAAAGATTTACCCCAGGCAGGATGCTGGATGGAAGGCGTGGCCCTTTAAATACAACAGAAATCAGAAATTAGAAGGAGAGGATTCTATAAAACGGAATCATAACCACCGGGATTTTTTATTTTTCTTTAAAAAGGTGTGAATTAATATAATATTCTCAGTAAAATCTTTAGTTTTAGGTTAAAAATGAACCTTTTGCGAAGACTTACCGCCATAATGTGAGCGCTTGATTCACAACCAACGCCCGTTGTGTGACGGAAATCTGCAAATACACAAAAACAGAATAAAAAAACAGTTTCTCAAAACTCTGGGAACAAAGTCTCTAACTAATAATATAGTATTAATAACTAGATGTGATTCATTTGATTAATATCGTCAGTAGTGACTTTAAAAGAAGCAGTTTACTATCGTACATCCCACTTTACAAATACAAATACAATATATATTTTTATTTATCCTTTATTTCGGATGGAAATCTTATGATTTATGATATAATTTAAGATTATAAAAAAGAGATGCAATAAAACATTTGTTTCTTAACAAACTGTAAACATATAAAAGGATGTTTTAGTGACATTTGAAGAGTTTTAAGCACATTTTGACAAAGTTACTGACTTTTAAATGTAATTTAATTTGACATATAAATCACTTTTTATCACGTTTTAACATTTTAATTTAATTTGAGTCATTTATTTATATTTTATTGACTAACCTCTTAAACTACCTATGCTTCTCCTGCTCTGCTGACGTGTTGTTTTTGTGATATTATTATTATCGGGATTAATGAAAGTAATGTAATGAAATGTGTTTCTTTGCACATGAAAATATAAATGTAAATCTCTTTTTAACTCGTAATAACTCACAGAATAAAACACATTTTGTTTCTGATCATTTTAGAAACCTGATCCCAGATCGACAGCGTGACGACGAGCTGTCTTATCGCGGATTATTACATTTATATATTCACATTCCGGGGTTGTTGGCCGGACATTTAAACACATCGGTTCGTTTTAAGGTGAATTAACTTGGAGGCATCGTGACGTAAACACGGCGGCGCGGCGGCGGTGACCTCTGCGGGGAAACTCAACGTTCAGCGGGTCAAACATTAAACATAAACGTGGACGAACCTTCCTGAAGACGGCGCTCATCGTTCGGCCTCCCTCTGTCGGTGTTCGCTGCGAGAATCGGCGAGTTAGCTCACATGTAGCCACGAAAACATTCAAAACACACGCAGACCGGACCCCGGAAGTACTCACAGGAAGCTCGTCCGTCACCGTTTGATGTCCGTGGTTGAACACGTCCAGGACAAAGGTTCCGGGGCGGGAGTCACATTCATTTCTGTTAAAACGAAGCGTTTTATAGAAGATGTAGTATTTAATGTATTTCTGCGTGTTGAGTTGTAGTGAATCTATTTTATTTTTAAGACTTATTTAAAAATGTACTGAAAAATTATCTTATTTTCTATACTAAACTTTATTAATTCATCTTTTAATGCATTTTTATTTGTCTACATGTTTGATCTTAACCTAACAGTGGTGTAATTGTTTTTTTTTATGTATAATGGTTGTTGTCTAGAAGTTAATTTCATACCTTCAAAAAGAGAGCTAGACAACGTTGCACATTTCATCAAGCTTTATATTATATTAATTCATATTTTCAGCTTGGCCCCACAAAAAAAAATCACTCATTAAAAAAAAAAAAAAAAACTTTAACATTCATATTTTTTTTTTAGTAAAGTGCAAAATTCCTCATCACCTGAAACGTATACTTTGAGAATAATGTATGAACTGTGCATAGGAACATGTTTTAAACGATGCCTGAACTGCTTCTAAAACACAACTATGAAAAGCAAAGTCATCCAAAAGCCGATTATTAAAACATCGCGTTTCTTTTTCTAACGTCATGCCAAGCAAATAAAGTATCCATGCACACACACTCACACACACACACACACACATCCTTGCTCTTTGGCTTGCGATGTTTAACTGTAGCATGAATGAAACGATCACAACAATCAGTTTACAGATACGAAGGCGTTCTATGGTGACGGGAATCCGGGACACTTTCTTTCCTTTGCGTGGAAAACTACTTCAGAAGCTCTCTCTGCCGAGCATCGATATCAAAAACAGCTGCAGGTGCAAAAGGAACGAGCTCAAATCTAATCAACTATTCAGGCAAAGTCCTCGTACTTTGCAAAGTGGTAGAAAATCTGGCGTCGCAGACATGCACATTCTGTCATCGTACATTCACGTGTGTGCGTTCACATATATACAGCAAACGCCTTCTGCTGGGAAAGCACCGTAGTGAAGTCGAGCGGCGTGCAGCAGACTCTGACGCACAGTTTGAAGTCCAGTGTTTCACCTCAGAGGGGTGTCGGGGATTTAGAGGCAGAATGTGGTCGAGTCCTGAACTGTTCAAAGAGACGAGTGCAACACTAAAACAGCTGTTTCAGCCTGAACATCTGTCCAAAGTGCTTTATAGGTGGAAAAGTAGATGTGCACAAATCCCGTCGTCCTCCGTTAAACTCCTCTCTCCTCCTCGTCCTCCTCTTCTCCGTCCTCGTCCTCTTCGTCGTCTTCCTCTTCCTCCTCGTCCTCCTCCCCCGGACTGTAAAGATCCTCAGCCAGCTCGTTGTGCTCCCGTCCTTCGTCGTCCTCCTCCTCGTCTTCCTCCTCCTCCTCCCCCTCGCTCCTCATTTCCTCCACACTGCTGTCATCGAGGTCGTCGTCATCGTCGTCGTCCTCCTCCTCCTCCTCCTCGTCCACGGCTTCTTCCTCGTTCTCCTCCTGATCCTCTTCCTCCTGGAGAACTGAAAGATGACCTGATCAGAATAAAACAAATCTGAGATGATGATGTTTCCATTATTTTGTCCACTGTGGACGCTGATGTCGTGGGAGTCTATGGAAGTCTCGTAGAGCTGCCTGTCTTTATGAGTATGATGATTTGATATAATTATTTAAATATAAAACAGAAAAATTAAATAAATATTTTTTTATTTATTTAATTAATTTATAATTATTTTATATTTATTTAAATTTTTTAATGTATATTTTTTTACTTATACCACTACCAGATAAAAAGGCTGGGGCAAAGAAATTATATCCCGAATTAGCCAACCCCAACCCTAACCTACTAACCCTAAACCCTAAACCCTAAACCCTAAACCCTAACCCTTATTGTTGTTTTTTTGTGACACTGAGTAGTTGCACCTCTGACTACTCATGCAGCTGGAAGCATTGAGATGACATCAGTGATGACATCAGTGATGACACAATGAAGGAAGTTTCCTTACAGAGGGAATTAATGGTGGCAACAATGTGACGTGGCAGTTCCTCATCCAGGAATTTCCTCATTTCTTCTTCCATCATCACTCCAAGAACTTCTGTCTCCATGTCCACGTATTCTGGGTAGAAGAGGGTTTTTCTCAGCTGCCTACGGCACCTAACACACACACACACACAGACACACACACACACACACACACACACATGCACGCAGTCAAAAATTGTCAAAAAAAGTCCAAAATCATAAAAAAAAGTCAAAAATCGACAGAAAATTAATAATTAGCAACTATTTTGATAGTTAATAGTTTCACAAACAGAAATGACAAACATGCTGGTGACAGCTCCTCAAACGGCTAGCCTTGATATTTTGTGAAGTATAAACATCCATGATTTTTACCAAAATAACTTTAAACTGAAAACAGTAAAAATGTCCAACAGCTCAAAATATTTTCTGACATTTAATGGACAAAATGATTAAACATGATGGGGAATATTATCTGTGTGTTCGTGGAAATATGTGTACTTACTGTTTTCCTGTCGTCTTGTACGCCTGGAAAAAAGGACAAAAACCAAAGCATCACAACACAAAGTAGATCCATAAACTAGCGGTATAGTCGCCGTGTATTGCTGCGGCCACAAGGAGAAGATCAACTCTGTCAAATGTCAACTTCAAACCATATTTTTGCTTTTCTGATGCCGTAGTTTAACGTTTTTAAAGTTATCACAAGACAAACTCTCTGCTAATTGTGAAAAAGACACGTTTTATGAAGTGATGACACTGCTGGACATTTCCTCGGCGAAGGTACCGAGAAGTTGCTGTGTAGAGCAACGCGCCTCACCTCGATGAAGCGGAAAGGTTCGTTTTCCTGCATGAGGCCCTCGATGCCGCAGCGGACCTCCTGGAGCCGGGCCTGGTCCTGGCAGATCCGGGCGATGTTCTTCTGAATCACCGGCCCGTTGGTGTTGGAGTGGGTGCGTGCGTACTCACGCAGCCGGGTGACGAAGCGGAGCACTTTGACCTTCATCTCCTCCCCCAGCCGGGTCAAGCACTGGTCAGAGTTGTCCATGTACTTCTGGATGAGGAGGCGGAGAGGAAGGACAGGTTAGCGGAGTCAAGTCGTCTTTTATCGATGACTTAATGTTGAAGCAGATTTGATTCTATTACTACGACTTATTTTCTCAAGTGCAGTAAACGTCTTAGAGTTGCTGTCCATGGTGCTGAAACGGGTGAACTGACTCCTAGCCATTTAAAATGTGAGGAATAATGCTCCATACATACAAAAATAGAATTAAATGACACAGTAGAAGCATTTGATAGGATTGAATCAACACGCTGGGAATATCAGACATCGGTGGGAGGATTTGCTACGGTTCTCTGACTTGAAATACCATCAGTTATTACAGTATTTTGTGTTTTTTTCAACTGTAGGTTGGATGCATGTTTGATGATGTCACTCTGGGCTCCAGGATATCAGCATTTTTCATTGTTTTATCATGCTTGATAACCGGCGGATTAATCCATGATGAAAATACTGGGAATACTCTCAATCTATATTAAAACTGTAAACACCAACTACTGTAAAGTGCCGTTACACATGTGTTCGCCTTGTTTAAATATATAAAGTGTTACCTTATTCTCCCTCTCCTTCTCCTTCTGCTCCTGGAGCTTTTTCTCTGCCAGGCTGTACTTCCTCTCAACCTTGTACAGCTGCTTGTCCAGCTTTGTCTGGAGACCACCAGGAAACAGTTCAAGGGGAATGATGTCCAACAGACATTTAATATTCCAAAAGGCAAATCTCGTCAGTGTAGGGAAAATAATCAGAAATAATAACACAACTTATACTCGTTTGTATGAGTCTTAGGACACGCATCAAACGTGTGGAAATCACCGGGTTTCTGGACAGAATATCCAGGAAGCCTCTCAACGTCACACGCTATTCATTCACCCAACGGAGGCACAGGAAGTGGATTTAACTCTCCTATACAAAGACCACAAAGTCATGTGACTCTTTCATTCATTTGGAGCACACACACACACACACACACACAGGATTCCAGACTCATCACATGACTTTGTGTGAGCCAAACAATCAGAAGGTGGTGACACCGAATGGAGGCTGCTCTCGCTGAATTTAAAGAACCATCATAACGCAGATATTCTGACCACAAAAACGTGTGGGACGTTGGGTGTGATCATATGTTAGAATACCGTGACGACAACAACGAGCCTACCTTGAGATCTTTCATGGTGTTCTTCAGGGTCTTGATGGTGTGTCCCGAGTGTCCTCCTTCGATGGTGCAGGCGTTGCACACACACACCTTGTCATCCATGCAGTAGTATCTGTGGTCGCGTCCCAAAAAACAAACAGGGGTCAGATCAACATTGCAAACGACGCATCTTATTGAAATACAGTATGACACAGAGCGGAGTTGGTGGAGAATCGAGGCATAGAAAAAGTGATCCATACATCCTACCTGTACGTCTCGTCGTGATGCGGACACTTCCTCTTCCAGAAGTCGTTCATCGGTTCCGTCAGCGGATGCTCGCGGAACGCCGGCAGCTCCAGGTGTGGCTTCACGTGCTCCTGGCACATCGACACCTCGCACTTCAGGCACGTGTTCACGGCGAACCTCGACGAGGCGGCAGCTTGCTGCGTGTCGCTTTCTCCCTGAGAAACAGAAGCAGCAGCAGAGGAGGAGGCGTCGCAGACGGCGCTGGTGCCCGGCGGCTCGTCGGCGACGGACGGGCAGTAGTCGCACAGGACGCCGAACAGACTCCTGGCCTGCTGCGCTGCCCGAGAAGACGGCAGCACTTCTCGGGATTTCAGAGCCGCGGTGGTAGCTCTGCGCCGGTGCCGGTAGTCGTCGGCGATGTTGGCTAGTTTGAAGTTTTTCTGGAAGTTGGTGCCACACCGGTGGCTGTCGCGGCACTCCGGGCAGCGGAAGCGGCCGCGGTCCGCCTGCCTGTTGAGGCGGTCCAGGCAGGTCTTGCAGAAGTTGTGGCCGCAAGGAAGCAAGTGGGGGTCGCGGTACAAGTCCAGGCACACCGGGCAGGTGAGCTCCTCTTGCAGGACGCTGGAATGCTCCAACTGGGCCGAGGCCATGTCAGCATTCACGCGGTGGGGTCCGACAGGTGGGAACCAGTGGAGCTGCTGGGAGGGTGGAAGGTGGCGATGAAGAGAGGGAAGATGGAGAGGGAAAGGTGGCTGCAGGGTTCCTGATGTAGAGCGTCCCCCCTTTGTAGATGTCAGGTTGCTAATAATGGAAGAAAAACATAACAAACAAGTTATTAAATGGTTATTCAGAAGTAGTGTTGACAACAATTCTGGTAATAGATCCTACTTGTTTAGGTTGTTCATGAAGAAAAATGTCTGCTTTCCTTCGTTTTAAACCATTGTACATTTTATATCACACGTCACTAAAAGATCAGGGAAATTATGATGGGTATTTATTAATTATTTTGACTTTTTATTTAAAAAAAATTGTATATAAAATCAATAAAATATTGTTTTAACTGGACTTTGGGGAAGTTAAAGTGTCATTCACTATTTTGGACTTCTTATTGACAAATCAATGAATTGATTAAAGGGGGAATCATCTACAAATGAGTCAATCACAAACACATACTCCTTGTTTCTCTTACTGTGATGAGGCCCTCAATAACCACGTAAAAGAAGCTGGAATTCTCCTAAAAAAAAAAAAAAAAAAAGGTCAGTTCCCTGAAGGCTCGGTTTACTCCGTTTAAAAGGTCAGGACCTCAATAGATAAGGTGGAAACCTGCCAAAAAAATAAAATAAAAAATAAAACCCGGTGTTTTCCGGTGCTCCGCCTAGTGAGCCGCAACACGGGCCTATAACACGGCTCTGATCCGTTATGTTACCGTATATACATTAAAACGGCTATTTACCGGCTAAGCTAGCAGTGACGACCAACGGTCGTTAACTTGTCTCCCTGCTAGCTAAAGTACCCCCCTCCCCTCCCTCCTCCCTCCCTCCCTATGGGCTAAATCAAACCCACGACAGACAGGTAGACAGACAGGTAGACAGATACCGCTCCTTACCTTCATAAAGTGAAGCTAGCTGTCTCGTTACCGGCGAGGCTAACGTCTGAAACCCCGGAGCCGCTGTCCACCTGTCCGGGTGACATGTTAACGTCCAGCCGTTAGCTCGGCTTTTGTTGTTGTTTTGTTCCGGGGTTTTTTTTAGGGAAACATTCCAGTTTCTCCTCTAGAGTTTTCGGCATTTGCCAACAAAAAGAGGGGACGAGACGAGTCCGACACACAGACACGCACCTGCGCGACAGACAGGACGAATAACGGCTAATTCGCTCGCGATTGGCTGTGTGCGGGTGGATGCGGGGAAAATGCTGCCTTCAGGGAGCCTCGGGAATTCCGGTGACGGATATGGTGCCTTCACGTGGTGTCGGGATAATTGTAAAAAAAAAAAACGAGTTGTCGACCCGGAAATAGCACAGGAACGCCCCCTCGAGTCGTAATAAATATAAAAGTCATTATAGCGTATCCAAAAAAGTGATAAAATTCATCCAATCCAAATAAATCCTTTTTTGGAGGCGACCAGAACCTTTCAGCATGATTCAGTAATGGTTGCTGCGTAATTCAGTATTCATCATTTTAATCCGTGATCTATATATAAAAAATTAGTTGTGCTATAATTTGTTTTCTGTATGACATCTGTATTTATTTTGACATGTTTGAAATAAAAAATTTTTTTGAAAACATAACCTGACATATAACAAATATATACAATCCAAATAATCCTCCATATGGTTATTATATTTATAATATAGGATACTATTCAATTATATATTTCATATGTATTCCTTCACATTTTGCACTCTGTCCTGTACATAAATGTATTATATTTATACTATACTACTACTTACTATATTAATATCTGTACACCGTAATGTTATGCTTATGTTCAAATTCTTTTTATGTGTTCACACTTATTGTATACTTCCTGTGGATGTTGTAGCCTCTCAAATATCTTCGAAAGAAAAGCGACTTCACACAGCATAGGTTAGCAAATATATTTTAATATATAATATTTATATTCATTTTTTTAGCACAATGACAATGGCATAATTTCAGTTCAGTCTCATTTAAATCATGACAAAAAGCCGAACCTTTATATTTGTTTGAATAATAACCTCATGTCACATTTTGTCGCAGTCTTGCCCCGGTGAGAGGAAAAAAACCTCAAAAGCAGAAGTTGCAAACAGCATGTAGCCCATGGCATCCGATGGGGGGGTTTAATATAATTATATATATATATATATATATATATATATATATATATATATAGTCAGACAGAATTGTATCACGTCACTGTTTTAAATCAAAATTTTACTGTGAAGAGCAATAAGTATTAACTGACATGATGGACTGGACTGACTCTAGGGGGGAGGAAATTTAAATAAAATTAAATAAAAATCACACCTGTCACTTGCTACACCATTTGAGAAACAAAGCAAAAAAAATACAAAATACAAAATGACAAGCAACAGAAAACATCCCAATCTCAGGCGAAGAAAAATTTTACTCGGAGCAAAATCGTCAAAAGCAAAAAATTTGCAGCTAAAGCGTTTTTAATTCAAAATCCTGCAGAAGCCTTTTGGGGTAAAAAAAAAAAAAAACTCTGCTACTTAGAGGTTAGCGTTTCAAATTCACAGATGCGTCCGCTCTCAAAAAAACAAACAAAAAACAGATTAATTTGTACAAATACTAAAACAACATTATTACACTTTTCAAGTCCTTAAACCACAGGAATGTGTTAAAACCAGATTCAGCATTCCCAACGTTAACACGACTCCTCGCCCTCCGTTTCACAGCATTCTTGTGCAACATCTGCCACATTCAGAAAGATGCTCTCTCTGCTCACACCTCAAAACACTACTTCCTCTTCTACTCGTATCGTTACTACAAATCAGAGGTCAACATTTCTTGAACTTTTCCTTTCCCCCGACATGTAAAGCTCCTCTTTTAACTTCCCGTCCTCTTGGTGCAATGTGCAAAGTGACAACACGTCTCCTACCAAAAATTAAAAATAAAAAAAATGGCAGATTTGGACTTTATGACTGCTTTTAAAGAAAAAAAAGTAAAAAGTTTTGTCATGATTTTTCGAAACTCTCTGAATAAAATCATCTTTTACGAGCAGTGACCACGACACAGCCGATCAAATACACGACACAGTAAAACATAATAATGTTACATATCAGTAAATACGATGAAATGAATATCACTTGTTTTTTTTGTTGTTTTTTTTGTCAAAATCACCACCCAAAGCCGAAAAACAGCAAAAAAAAAAAAAAAGAAGGTGAATGAAGAGAATAACGTGAATTATAAAAAAGTGTTGACGCCTCGTCGTCCTCCCCTTGATTTGTTTCCAGTTAGTAAAACAAAATGGGGATACGTAAAAACAACAATATATAGGCATTAAATAAATTAATCAAGTTCAAAACAGACGTGATACATATTCAAAATACATATTTACAACCTAATAAAATGAAAGAAAACAGACAAACAAAAAAAACAGTCTTATCCTCAAAATGATTTGTTTGAATTCATTTGAATGAATTAATCACCTTCAGCGACCTCTTCGTCGTCCTGGTTATAATCAGGTATATAAATACTTAGAAGGTTTACACTTTTTGCAGCATTTACTACAGTCGATATTCTTTGTACACGGAAAATCCAAATTTGACATCATTCGTGACTGATATGTTGATATGTGCAGTGCCGTACATGTAACCCACCCGGGCGATGAAGTCAGAGGGTTACTATGGCGACAATGATGGCGGTTCACTTTAGAGGAGGAGGAAACAGGAAGTGGACTTTTAAAAACATAAAAAAAACACTAATAATGCGGAGGGGATGCAGCACAGCCACGTTGCCATGCCGACTAGAGTATCACACAGTTGGATTTATTTTTATTTCCCGATGTGCACAGATATTGCACGGACAAACTACTGACAAACTACCACACAACTATTAACTGACTGCCTACCCTACTGAAGATGCGAGAGAAAAAAAAATCACTTGGTCACGGACATCTAAAACTCACGAGTTGCGATTCATAAAAGCACGTCAAATAAAAAGAGAAGGAAACTGGAAACTTGCCGGGAAAAAAAACAACCTTTTGGTCACATCGCATCCATTTGAACGCCGGGAGGGGGGGAGGGGGAAAGGACCGTTACCCACAGGTCATAGCAGTAAATAAGCCGCCTCTCCCTTGTTTTTTTTTTAACCTGACATGCTTTAAGTTCAGCCCCGTGATAAATGCAGTGGTCCCACTTTGTTTTCACGAGGCTGAAGCTGCAGGAGGCCGGCTACCGCTTCACTCGGGGTCAGACCCAGAAATACTTCAAATCAAACATTTATTTCATTCATTTCATGTGGTGCTAAAACTACAACAAAAAACCCCCCAAAACATATGGAAACAGTCCCCTCCAGTCTCGTGGATAGCTGGAGATACTCAAGGTAATGGTGGTTGCCATAGCAACCCATTCACAGCCCCTCCACTGGGAAGAGGTACGCCAGGTTTGAGGGTCTCCACTACACAAAGTATCGTTATCCAATCAAATCTTTTACACTTGATGATGGAGAATATATATCCTTATTTGGGCGTGGTAGTAGAGGCTCCTCCCCCCACTGTGGATGTATACTGCAACACGGTGCGTCATATATAACAGTGTTCAAGTATTTAAAGGTGGATTCATGAATTATTAATTAAGACTTTGCTTGCAAAAACAGTAGATGGGAGTTCTGCAGTATAGTTGGTGAAGTTTCAAAATAAAAGAGTTCTTGTATAGTTGGTGACGTTTCAAAATAAAAGGGTTCTTTCAGATTAAGTGATTTTTTTTTGGGGGGGGGGGGGGTTACAGTGCAGTTTTTCCTACAGACATAAATGCATAGGATACAAAAATCAGTCAAACACTACAATATATGGAAAGCAATAAAAAAACAAAAAATAAAAGTCTTAGTCATTGGCACTGGGGAGGGAGGCGGGGGGGGGGGGGGGGTGACGTCATACACTGATAGTTGTATGTTTTTTTTTTTTTTTTTTAATCCTACAGCTTCGATAACAATAAAGATTGGGAGCAGAAATAGACCCACAGACATTCTGTTCACGCCGACACCGAAGCCCCTTAGCAAATTTTCAGAATAAAAGTCCTCTCTTTAAAAGCGAGATTGGACATTTCCGGGGTGGTGGTGGTGGGGGTTAAACCCCAAAATAAAAGTCTGCTAAGGCTTCGACGCAGGGGAAAAAGAGACACAGTGTTCAAAAAGAGCGGTTATTATAGTTTCAACAGTCTTGCGAGCGATCGTGTCGGAGCGGCATAGTCGGCGGGTTCGTTAGAAATCTACTTTATGTACACGTTTTTTAAATTTTTATTTTAAATGATTTAAGTGACTCATTTTCACGTTTCTGACTTCCACATACTCTCTTTTGAATTCTCTGTTTGTCCTCTTTCACAACAAAACGTCACTTATTCTCAGCGAATGAAATGGCGACAAAGACAAAGGAAAGTCACGTGTTTTTATATTTCACACAGTAGATATAATAGCTCTCAAAATATACTTTTCGTATACTCTAACGTAAAGAAGATGCGCTTTTAGTGTTTTTTTTTTTCTCGTAATAGTTTCGGATTCGATTAAAATTTGGGTTCAAAACCAGCTCACACTGCAGGTCAATATATTATTACTTCTGCTATATTTTCATCTAATATATTATTTGTATATTTACATCTCTAGCCAGCTCATACGACAGCGTTTCATGCTAACTGGTCCCCTCGATGAAAACAGCAGAGAATACACCTAAATATCGTCTCAAAGTCTAAATAACTCTCGCTATGATTAGAAGCTAAAAAGGCAAATATCGGCTTTTCCTATTAAAAATCAACTTTTAAATATCTTCTTCTAAAATATTAGTCTTGAAACAACGATATAACTGTCGACGTGAGAGTAAAGGGAATGCATCCTGAACCGTTCTGTCCTTTAAGTTTCACACACAGCGTCGTCATAGCAACGTAGGCAAAAAAAGAGGCAAGAAGACGGTAACTATGGTAACTGTAATTCTTTTTAACCTTTACGGTCTTTAAAAGGGATCGTTTGACATTAAGGGAAAGTCTTCCATTTGCCTTTTTTCCACGTTTGTATGATAAATATGAAGCTTAATATAAGACCAGCACCTTGAAAGCTCACTAATTAATACGATATATTTAATTGGTTTAATTCCTTGAAGCTGAGACCTTTAGCTCTGCGTTTAAAAAGACAGACGTCAAAGTGATGTTCATCTTCTACATTCAAAACGTTTTTTTTTTCCACCAAAAAAATGTTGAAATGTCCCTTTAGTCACATTCCAAGTTACTTCTCTCTTTACTTTAGCGTTACGTTGCAGTTTTATTTTGGAAATTCATTTTGATAATGTAAACTATGTGATGTTTGAGTTTAATTTTCATCTCCAGATCATTTTCAGTGCGTCAGTTTTGACGTTTTGACGGTTTTAGTGCGTCTGCGGTCACGTATCAGCTTTCAGGAAACATGTTTGTAGTTCTGAAAACAGGGTTTGTAGTTCCAAATTATTCACGGATGGATGCGACCTTGAGTGACATGCAGACACACACACACACACACACACACACACACACACATAAGCACAGCATCGCAGATTGAACAGTGTTCACAGGTTACACTCTCTCTCTCTCTCTTCTCTCACACACACACACACACACACACACAAACACACACACACGCCCGTCTCCAGATATCTTCTTCTAATGTCTCTTTTCCTGCAGCTTCCCGTCATCCACGAGAAGAGGCAGCCTCGCTGCGATCCGATTGGTTGCTTCTGTGTCACGGCATTGTGTTAGTGCGAGGAGGGTGTGTGTGTGTGTGTGTGTGTGTGTGTGTGTGTGGGTTGGGGGTCGGTCAGAAAACGCTTGGTCGGTTGATTGGAGTGCCAGGAGTGAAGAAATCAAGGTGCAAAGATCGGGGTGGCGGGTCGTGACCTCACACTTTTTTAGGGGGCGGGGCCAACTTGATGATCTCATCTTCAGACGGCTGACGGATGATGTCTTTAATGGGCGGGGCAGAGAGAGAGAGAATACATAAGAAACACACCTTTTACTCGTTAATATTGCATACTTTCATATAAATCTTCAAACATAAATTTCACGTCACAAAATAAGTGTTTTTAAGAGAGAATAATAAAACACAATGACAGGTACAGCAGAGGGAAATACATAAAGCAACATATTATGTAATATCACATAGCAGAAAACTAACAGAAGTAATGAAACATTCATATAAAACCGTGTAAAATAAGTTCCAAATGTGTCATAAAACGATGCTTCCTGAGCTCAACAGACATCATTTCTAATAGCAGAGGAATTGAGTTTTTTTTTTATATATAAATACATATTTGTGGCGTGTTTTTATGTTGCTTTAACTCAAAACAAATTTCCCTCGTGACCCGGAGAGAGCGACAAAGAAACACCTCATAACGGCAGCAGGAAGCAGGAAAACAACGCTTTATTACGAAGGTTATTTCAGTTCACCCGAAAAAAAATGACTGATTCTGATTCCATCATCAGATTAATGGATCCAGAACATGTTTATCCATATTTCACACAGCTGGCCTGCAGATTATTAATAACGTTATATATGAATATGATCGTTTGTGTCGTTTTGTCAACAAAAAAAATAAATTAATTACTGATTCTAACATATTAAATGACCCGTAAAGCATTAATTATTGTTATTATTACTTTAGTTGTGCATTCATCTCGTTTTATTGCCATTTAATTGAGGAAAAATACATATTCTGTCGTCTTTATTCTCACACGCAGACAGAAAATGATGATTTTTCCTCCTCTCAGCTCAGACTGAATCATCATGATTTAGTTTTTCCCTGTCAGAAAGCTCACCTTTGTATTTCTTGGCCGAGGGGATGCGTGTGAGCTTGGTGTCGATCTCGTCGTCCTCGGAGATCTTCAGCACGGTGGTGCGGTACTCGATCACCCTCGTCAGCAGGTCGGGTCGCCGCGAGATCTCGAAGATGTGCTCGATGTACGACAGGTTGTCTGCGCGACACCGGCTTTGTCGTCAGTGACACCAACACCAACTTCACTGAAGCGTTATTTTAATGTGATGAGGAGTAAACTCTCACCTTGGGCCAGCTTGTCGTTCTTCTCCAGGTAGCCGAACCACTCCTTGGAGGAGGTGATGTTGTTGCTCTGGTCCTCGGGGATGTCCTCCTTGCAGGCCGACTTGAGCTGCTCCAAGTCCTCGTTGGTGATGTTTTCAGACAGGTCGCTGAGCAGAGAGCTGTACTCCGCCATGATCTGATCAGACACACACACACAGAGGGAGAGGAAACCGTTAAATACTGAAGAAAAACAGCCCACCTACTTCCCAGACTCCAGGATGGAAATCTTCCCTATAATGACAAAAGCATACGAGACGGAGAGGGGGCGGGAAAACACGAACGCCATCCCAAAGACCAGCTCGGCTGAAATATCACACAAGAATACAATGAAATCATCTTTTAAACTCTGTATTTTATATTTATATCAGCAAATACAGTCAAGCTTTAGAGCTCTATAGTGAACAGTGCTGCTGCTCTCTGTCTCCCTCTATTGGACGCGATGAAAAACACTCGTAAAAAGGCAAGTAAACATGATTTCACATCAGGTTAAAAGGGAATATATTGATACTCTGCAGATACTCTAAGGTGAGATATTAATCCTTAAAAAATTAATAAATAAGTGAGTCAGACTTGTTTGTGGAACCAAGAATGCGGATCGAGATGTAAAACATCTCGCTTATTAACATATTTGGGTCAATCGTTTATGTGCATCTTTCACATCCGGATGAACGCAAAAGTATGTGCGCCTTGCTGCAGTTATTACGGTAATTTGCA